>OU015462.1:24912535-25297535 GCA_907164805.1 Brachyptera putata | reverse complement strand
ATACAGGCTTGTTTTCAGAACTAGCCCTACTGGTAAAAGAGGAAGTGGGGACTCGGTTACTCTCAAATTTAAAAAATATAATCTACCGTAGTGAATTTTGATGGAAAATATCTGTTTTTAGGTATGAGATTTTAGTTGGTTATGGGACCTGTCTTATCATGACTTTGTGTAGTAGATAAGTACAGGAAGCAGGAAGTGATACAGATACTGCTAACTTTCTACTAGGTCTAATTAGTAATATATAAAGGTTATGATGACCTATGGTATTTTGTAGTTTGAATGAAAAATTCAGAATGTATTTTATCATTTATAAAAAGTTGAAAACATACATCGGAAGTTGAAATCCTTTTTCACAACCGTTGCAGTGTAACCAATAAATATTTTGAAACTACAACAATCTGCTTCAATTGTAGAGGTAGGATATAATGACCCAATAATGGTATTTTTATTATGGCCTAAAAAACAATCAGAATATTGGCAGACAAATAAAAAATCTAGGTATTAATGAACAAATGTTGTGTATTTTTTTAGTATTAGTACATTAGTATTATAACTTATTACATTATTAGGAGAGTGATCTAGGCTTAATTATACCAATTTAGGCCTATCACTAATTCTTTTTCTTTCTTTATTGTGTAATAATAAACTTCACACCTGCTGTTTATTGGCTTTGATTGAGTTTATTGGCTTTGAGAGGATCAATTGCCATATTACGAAACCATTTATGCGGCCAACATATCATTTAATTTTCTATTCATACTTTAGTATTATCAATTTATATTGGCATTTGTTCTTTTTTTTTTACCCTTATTACTTTTCTTTCTCTAATTATCTTTAAAATAATGCATTGTTTTGTATATTTTGTTATACTTTGTCCGTGTGGCAACCGTTTTGGCGGCAGTGTTTTATAAATAAAAACTTTCTCTCTCTGGAGAGAAGTGAACAATTGCCTAAGAGACTTGGTTAAAGTGGGGAGATATCAACATTCGTGTGGTTTGGTTACTCTCAATACCAATGATTGTTATGTCAGGATATATCACAGAAACGGTTTTTACTAATTTATTCCGGATTTTTGGAAACTAAAAGACTTTTATCCGCGGAGGAAAATTATGGTCACAGACAGCGCAGTCCTGTTGTTGAAGTTTATTGGTTTTAAATAATTGAAATTGGGTGGTAAGATCGCCCTTGTGGTGTCTCGTCCAAACGAGCCTACCTTTAAGGCATCCGTAGCCTTAATTGGGGAACAATGATTTCGTATCAAGTTTCAATGTTATTAAAAAAAAAATCATTACCTTCAAGTCGGACAAACCAGTGTATTGGAAAATTATAGAAGTTGTGGTGTAGGTTGTAGTGAGTGTCATTCATTCTGCTTTTGTTGGCTGCAGAGATGCTGACTTGATGCGTCAGAAACAGATGAAGAAAGCAGATGGTGCAGGTGGCTCCTCGGCAAGTTAAACCTCGACATGCCCCTTTGCCGGTACAGACGCTAGCAAGCTAGATTACAGCGCCGGTGCTATTACTGTACTAACATGTCTGTCAACTACGCCCGCCTGCATCTACCGGCCAATAATTATATACTTGACTTGACACATTTAATACTCTTTTGCTAACCTAGAGCTCGATGAAATTCTTGATGAAATTGTAACACATTATTGATGAATAAAAAATCAAAGCACAATTACTTTCCAACATTGTACATTGTTATGTCACTTCTGTGTAGTGAAATACATACCATTTCTGGACAACTGTTAAGTATAAAAATATAAGCCTACCATGAACAGTTTAAATAACTTGAAGTTTTTATTCATAAAACCAAACTTCAAAGAACCCCTTGATTCAAAATTCAGTGGACCCAAAAAGGCAAAAATACCCATTTTGAATCATAAACATAGTTTTTATTCATAAAACCGAACTTCAAAGAACCCCTTGATTCAAAATTCAGTGGACCCAAAAAGGCAAAAATACCCATTTTGAATCATCAACATATTTATAACAACAACTAATAATATGTAATAATATATAATATATAATAATATATAATATCAACAACTCATTGAGCACTCTGAAAAATTTCTCAAATGTGTGAACTCTTGTTTAAATTGGAGCCTACTGCAAAATTTGAATTGTCAATTTGAATGAACGTAGGGTTAGGCCTCGAGGGTTAATATCTGCCGAGAGAACTGAATTGCAAACAACAAAAACATTCAGTGTAGGCCATCACACATTTTTTTTCATTTTCTGTGACTTATCAGGCCTATTAAAAAAAATCAACGTTCAAATTAGGCCTACATTTTTTATTTAAGGGCCAAATTGAAAGTTTTTCCAACTTGATCACCATCATCAAGCCTATCTATATCCTGGAAAATTCTCAATTTTTTCGATATAAGTAGGCCTACTGAAAATGTTGAATAAACTATGTAATTTACATACATATTTTTCCGTGATTTTAATTGGTATATAATAATACATATAGTATGCAAATTGGTAGACTAAGCCGAAGTTGTTGGATGTTATTTTTGGGATATAGCTTATAGAATGATAGTCATTGTACCATTTCAAGATTTCTTTATTGCACCAGTCCCACATACAGTTGCATTCTGGCTTGCGTACGTACATGGGTGGAAGGAAGATGGCCTACCCTAACAGTCTAAAAGCACAGTAGTAGGCAGATTGAAGTGATGAATTCGGCTGAAGCGATTGGTTATTCCAGCAATACAACAATGCTATTCTCTTGGGGCCAAAACACTATTCACTATATTCAATAATGATGTTCATACACACATTTATGTTTCAATTCAATAGTATCATGTTTAATAATGGTCAAGTAACCTAATTTTTTTATATTATGCACACATTCAAAGATTTTTTTATATTTGAATTATAGCCTCGGTATTGGGTCAATGCCTGATATAAAGATACAACTCGTCCTAAAAACAGAAATGGGTTCAATATTTTAAATATCTTATACAGACTGATAAATGTGGATAGTTTTCGTCGTAACAATAAATAATTAATGGTTCATTCACAGATTTGCAACGGAATTCACAACAATCGCTACAGCCGATAAAATACATAACACAACGTCTGCATGACAGACTCAACTATTCAACAACAATCTATTGTTTTTAGGACATAGTATAATAATAATAACAAATTACATGAAAGATATCTAACACAATTGACATGTCAACACATTTATCTATCAGCACCTAACAACTTCCTAGTAGCCTAGCTATGCTTAGTAAATACCGTCCGTATACGTTTGTTCGTACAACTAACTACATGATAATAGTAATTTAATAATATATAAAATGTTAGACCCTCTATAAAGCTATATACGTATATATATTTTGTCACGTAATATAAATGAGTTGCTGCAGGCCTAACGACGGACTATGCCAACTTAATCAGTTGCCAACGCAATTTTCAGCTACAAACTGTTATATTTAACCCCTTAAATGTCTATTGTCACAATAATCAAAGACGTTTTGTCGAATTTCTAAAAGTGGAACTGTGATTGTGATCATACGGTATTATTTTGAAAATTTGGGATGCAATTATTCGTCAACAGTGATTAACTTGATCAAAGTAAGAATGGGAAAATAAACAAACCATGGGTCAATAACCCAACAGTTGAATTCTTATTGTGGGCCTGTTGATGTTTTAGTTTTTGTGTTCTGTTTTTCAAACATCCAGTCAGAGCTCCAGATTAAATAAATCCACATATTTCGGAATATTCAACATTCTACCGGTATTTAATACATATAATCAACGAACGACTAATGAGTAAGGTAGATTCGGTGCCAAAACACCATGTCACTGCACGTTCATTACAGTACTAAAAACACTAACATAATTTTCTTCAATTCCGGATTATCTTCATCTCGAATGTTGAGAGGCAGAGCAGCAAGGCATGACAGCAAGAATTCAATTTGTTCTTCAGAGTTGCATGCATTGTTTCAAGTATTCACAATGCTTCTGACAAATATCCATCCCTCAATGACCGTATGTGCGTGTTTAGTACTGTGGCTTGATTATAGATTGAGCGAGCAAATGCTGCAGGTTGTGTGGGGACTGCAGGGGGGGTGTCGGTGGTATGCGTTGTTGAGGGCTAGCCAAGGGGAGGGAGGCCACGTTAGCATGTCACACGGGCCCGAGGGGGCGTTGGTAGGGGCGGGTCGTTGCTGCTGCCCCCCCTTGCGTCCCCCTCCTCCCGCCACGCCCGCAGCCCCTCCCTCCACTCACATCACCTGCAACATACATCACACCACGTCACACTTCCATTGGTCCGTCAACTACTAGTTACGTTATATGAGAAAACAAATTTATGTTTCTAGAAGTGCAACCGATAAAACTACATACTCTTTTGTTATCATTTGTATGTACATACCGGTACTTGTAAATGTCTACTCGATGAATTGGACGGGCACACTTTCTTCGATGATTATAAAAGGGACTACCGGGTACGTGAACTAATCAAGTCAACTTTCAGACCCTTGCTACACAAATGTGTAGGTCAAGTTTTTGCTTTACTTATCAAACAACAAATTATTACACTATCAGCCAATAACAGTAACCTGATTAGAAAGCCTTTTTGCTGGCTCTGCTATAATCAATAACCACACAAATTATATTGCCTTCTAGTCTTGTCAAGTATCGCAGTTTAAAATCGTAGGCCTAGTCTACCAAATATTATGATTATACACTGTTTATCTTCAATATGCTGATTATATCTAGGGTACAAAAGTAGCTTCTTGTGCAAATCATTATTTCTCTTCTGTGTCTTTTGCTTTTCTTCCCACACAGTTGCTACAGTTGCTTACCTCAGCAGTGCAAGGGATGAATAAAAGGCATCTTTGTACACTACCAGATGTTTCACAGTAGAAAATCATTAGTTTAAAAGCACAAAACCCTCATTTCTATTTATAATGTTTTCTAGAAATGAAGTTCATGTCCCAGCTGTACACAGGTAGCTTGAGATGAATCTGTACATAATTGTCTCACTTGTTAGATGCAATGTCAAAGCCTTGAAAGCTGTAACAGCTTAGTGGATAGGCCTAAATCATCAAATAAAAAAAAGGCATACTATGGTAAAATGTAAGACAGTCATCAAAATACAAGTTTGGTCTTCAGTCTTCAGTACTACATTTTACTACGAAGACAATTATGTGTCTGTATTTACCATTCAACTTCGAGGTCTGCGTTACAAAAATTCATGAGCCAAATATCAACAATTTTTTACCTCTAAGGGCCTATATTTGAATTCAAGAGATCTGAATATGTAACTCATGGTGTATCCTAAAATTCAGTTTATAATTCATTTGACTAGCAAATCGCAACGTTATTGTCATTGCATTACCGTCGCCTGCTTTTGTAGCTCTAAAGTTTCTCGTAATTGTTTGCTTGATTTGCTGCATCGATTGTTCTGCAGAGCTGTGCCGTTCAGAAGTATGACGTTGAGATTAAGTCTGTACAGATCACGCAGTTACCTGTAGGATATGGCTGGCTCTGAATGCCGTGCCACGGAGAAGTATGACGTTGAGGTTAGGTTTGGCCGGATCAGGTAGTTACCTGTAGGATCTGGCTGGCTTCGAACGCTGTGCCGGGTAGAAGTATGACGGGGCTGGACACGTGACCAGACTCAACGCAGACCATGTTCGGGAACTCGTCGTCACCGAAGTCTGAGATCTCCTTGGCCTTCTCCACCCACGGGTTCCACACGACTGTCGGCACAATACAAACCATCAAATTCCTCGAACCACTCACAGCAAACAACTAGTATTTAATCTCGACGGCAGATGAAAATTATAGTCAACTTCAATGCCATCGTTTACATGATGGAAGCCCAGATTTCCATTCTTGTAAATATAGGTTTGAACTACTCTGGGCATATATTTTTAAATCTGCTAAGAATATCCAGCATAGAAATTAATTGTGTATGTGGCATACCAAGGAAAACCTGAAATGTAACTTAAACTAGAACCTAAATTTATGAAATGGTCGATGCCTAATGTTCCAATTATACTCTAATTACCCCGTGGCTACAATTAGACTGATGTTATAATTAGTTTTGAATGGTAGGCCCCATAGTTGTTTGGACTGAAGAGGTTGAACATGAATGTGAAACCCAAACTACTAATTTTTATCAATGAAATTATTTTAAATTTTCATACCAGATGTACAAATAGTCTATTACTGGTATTACTCTATTACTTACTCTACACTTTTTTCTATTAGTGAGTATTACAGTACTTTAATTTGATGCAACCTAATCTATATACAGTACATAATACCATTGAAATTTGCTCAACATTGAATATGTAAAAAAAAGTTGAATACCTCCTTACACCATATGCAAATTTCATATTTAATAAAAGAGATGGCATGATCTTGTGGCTTAATAGGTTATTAGATAGGTAGGCCTAGGTGAATTCCATGCATACAATATTCGAGCATTACTGGCCTCCTTCAAATACTGATACTCCAATTTGTTGAATAACAGAAACGAGTGACGTGAGTAAGCGATTTACCTGTATCAGGGAAGTTGTACTTCTGTATCCTCATCTTGCGGCCAGAAACAACGTTGGTTATGATGTGCTCTTGAGGGGTGTTCTGGTAGATCCGGTCCGTCCACTCCCCGATCGTGACCACGTCACGACCCTCTTGGAACACTGCGCCGTCTCTCGTCTGAAAGAACACAAGCCCTGGTTTTTATTGCCATGGCTAAGGAAGTTGGTGCACAC
This sequence comes from Brachyptera putata, assembly GCA_907164805.1. NCBI lineage: Eukaryota > Metazoa > Arthropoda > Insecta > Plecoptera > Taeniopterygidae > Brachyptera > Brachyptera putata. Next base: position 25,290,792 of record OU015462.1, on the reverse strand, counting down.
CCACAAACAAGCAAAGGAAGAAATTACACAAGTTCGATTTTATTGGAATGGTTAAACCAATTTATATGAGAAACATCACACTAATTGAAAGTAAGTAATAAGATCAGTAGATCTCCAAGATACAAAACGGATTTCAATAATTTTGATTCAAACCATCTCTAATTAGTTAGTACTATTCTAGGCCTAATAACAAACCACGGTAATTATATGTGATGTGAAATATTAAATATAGGCCTAATTATAACTAGGCCTATATCTGAAATATCAAATATATCAAGTACCGGTATAATTATAATTACTTGTGAAATATATGTGAGAAACAGGACATTACGCAATCAAGTAAACATCGAGAATCAAAATAATCTGATTCACAATACAATTTGAACTTTATTCACCAACCAAATTGAAGATCCAACAGTTCACTCTTATGTTTCCTAGAATTGGAGAGAGTCTGCATTAGGAATAAGCATGAGCTGCAAATCCTTAGTTATAGCTGTAATCCAAGATTAAGAAGATCAGAAGGTGAATACAATTAGATTATAAAATGACTGCAATAAACGATAGGTTAAACAGGAAGGCAGTGACTTGATAGTTCCAAAATCAAGGGGTGTGTATACGGTATAGCTTTCCATTCCATTTTTCATCAGTAAGCCTTTTTGCTAATCGTACAACACATATGCTGCGTTTTCCTAGCATTATTTTATGTTTATAGCTCTTGCAAATATGCGTGATGCACGGTAGCAAGACGCTCTAATTATCTTCCTTATATCTATCAATACTGAACATTTGGTATAGATCGAAGGATTTCTTTCTTCCTTGCAGTGGGAGCGTCTGTTATCAAGACTAACATAAGCCTACCAGTAAAACATGCCACAATCGACCCCACACATTACAGTTTACATGCATTCTGTGATGCTCACTACAAACTATAATAGGGTTGCTTACCTTGTCTATGAATGTGCAGCCGTGCAGCCCAGTGATCTGACACCTTCTCACGTCAGGCACTTTGAAGTACGTGTGCAATAGCAGGTTGAAGCTGAACGTAAGGTCTTTGCTTGGATTGTAGACGCCGATGTTAAAGTGAAGCTCCTTCTCTCGCAGAATCAGCCGATAAGTCAGGCGGAACCTGCAACAAGGTACAGTCAAACATAACAAATAGGCACAGCCAACTATCCTGAAATCCAATACATACATGCCAATATATTGAATAAATCATCAGGAAAACATGTTTTTTAATTCATTCGAGTCAGTACTTGAATATCTAATTTTCAAATAATCACTATGTGCTTTGAGGTTGCAGCTGTAGCGGGGCTAGGGGAAGTACGCATTATATGCTACCAGCGCTGAAGTCAGGCGTAGCTTCAAGACGAGAGCCAAGCGCCTCACCTTCCACAGTGACACTAAAGCTTGATTGCTAGGGGTTTAGTAGGCGAGGTCAAGCTCGCCTGACCTTGACAGCACGCAGTCCCTCGAAGACTGGCTCGAGGTACAGAGTCAACCTTGTACAGCTCAACCAAAGAATAAAGAACTTGCTTAACTTATAGAATGAAAGTAGGCCCTACGGCTTGGAAATATAATACAAAATTGATTTTTTGTATGCCATATTTTGTATGCAATATTTCATATTACATATTAAGCAGTTTTCTCTGGGTGAGCTCTTCTCAACTAGCTAGACCTGAACGCAAACCTCTGGCTTGCACCTCGTCTATTTTCTTAGGCAAGTGGTTTACGTATAAAATTAAAGTAGCAGACCGAGAACAGTTCCTTGAGGTACGCCACTTGTGGTTGTTGTTATTTCTGATATTGTTTTAGTTCCGTTCTTGTCCGGTAATTCCACACATTGCTTACGCTGAGAGAGGAAAGAGTTGATCCAATTTAAGGCTACTCCCACAATACCCACTGAAGCAACAGTGTTGGCCACAATGCTATGGTTCATGCAGTCAAACACCTTTGAAATATCGTAAAATAATCCGATAGCTTGCGAGTGATGAAACAAGATGATTTTCCCTCTAAAGTAGGTTAATATTAGACTGACTGGATCCCATGATTTACTAGGCTAGTAAGTTGTGGCTGTAGTTTGTACTCACGGGTAGTTCCACATTGAACGAGTGAACTCGCTATCCATGATGGAGAAGATGGCCTCTACGTCTCCGCTCGGCAACCTTTCCGGCGCTTTCTCCAGGTTCCACCGTACGATTCGGGCAAACCCATGCTGCGGACCAAAGCTCCACTGGCTGAACTGAGCTGTAACAACATAAATAATACTTGCTCAGTGACTCGGTGAAAAATAATATTATTTCAGGAATTTGTCACTTTTGTTCATCAGACTAATAATAGATCCATTTTCTTATCATTATTATCAATCATTATTACTAGGAAAATGCCTTATGTTTTTCTACATTGATGGATGAGCTAATAAGAATGAAATTGAATTCTTACAAACTTTAGTCAGCAGTTGAAAAATAATTTTATAAATGGTCAATTGAGATGAATTGAATGATTTTGGATAGAAATTGCATTAGAAATATATTCTAATACTGTATCAGTAGATGTATCCCCTTCGTCATTTTTTCTTCTGATCTACAGTACCTAAAAGTTATATCAAGTTGATGTTTTGACTGCATACAAGTTTAAAATAATATATTTTTCCATGCCGGTGGGTTTATTTCGCAGACTATTCTAATGAATGTAATATTAAATGCAATCTAATATTATATGAAACATAATGACAGCTGTATATACATACACATTGAGATCCAAACAATTACGTCACTGCCCTCCTTTTTCATTCATCCCTCCTTCTAATCAATTTCTTTATTAATAAAGAAAGCCTTGTTTCAATCATTCTTGGTTAGTTTATGACACTTTTTGCTTGGATTAAATGTTTTTTTAATAGCTTTGAGCAATGTATTAAAATTTCATTATATATTTTGTTACATCAAAACGACTGATCCGATTTGAGTGAAAGTATGGAATAATGTGTAGGCCTATCATTATTATAATGAAATTTGATGAAAATTTGAATTTTCCCACACGATTTTTTTTCACGAATTTTCTCCTCTGGCTTATTCTTATGGGGACTTTGAAAACTTGAAAATTAGTTTTCTCAGAAGTGGTGCAACCGATTGCGCCTCAACACTATAAGGTATCGAGTTGGATGAGAACAATTGTGCATGCCGAAGTTCGATTGAATTTGAATTTTTGTTTGACCTGTGGAGTGCGAAAAAAAAGATGAAAAAGTCATTTTTTTTCGAGTAGGCCTAAAGTGAAATTGAGTCTTCGCTTTGCTGATCCAATTATTATAGGTATCATTACTTGAATTTCCATTATTGATTTATTAAAATCAGGGACTGAGACCGTAACCGAAACCGTTAAAAACCCGTATTTTCCGGGCAACCGCAACCGTAACCACAACCTTTATTATTAGTGTGGTACAACCATAACCACAACCACAACCGTTATTATTTTCGGGGCACAACCGCAACCGATAACCTTTATGTTGAGGTGATGACAACCACAACCAGCAACCTCTATTATATCGGTTATTCGGGTCTAAAAAAGGGCCCAAAAAGGGCTTGAAACGGTTGTCTCATCACATACACTTAGTCTGAAGGAAAGGAAATACAACTTGTTTTTCAACTTTTAGCCCCTCAAACACAAACTCTTTTATTTCAAGCTTGTTGAGGCCAAACCTTCGATGAGTGGTGAAAGAGGGGGGGGGGGGTATAGTCGAGAGACAGTATAAGAAAGTACCTCTCAAGATTTTAGTGTCGGATTAGTGCGAGTCAAAGTCATGCCGACAACAAATTTGTGGGAATTCCCAAGTCCAATACACTTCCCTGAGAAAAGAAGAATATAATAATTGTATTGACACGAGAGATGTATCCACGAACCCTCCGTTCGCTAGTGATGCGGAGTAAGAAAGACGGTCGATCGGGACCTTCATCTCTCGTGTGTATGTTTTAACAAAAATGAAAAATGTGAGAAAAACATCTACTTGGCATCTTTTTGTCACTTACGCCCGACACGCATTCGGTGTACACGCGTCTCTGGTGAATGACTTGTGCTAAAAGTTAAAACGTGTGTGAAGGTGATAGGGGTTAGGGCTGAAGCTAACATTTTTTATTTTATACTTTTACTTTTATATTATACTATTATATCTATTCGTATTTAATTAAATTTCGTGTGTGATCACTATGCAAGTATTATTATAATTAATTATTATCATTAAAAAATGAAATGAAATATTAAGTAGCTTTAGAGTTTAGAATGGGTAAAAAAAAGAGTAACCCGATTCGGAAATACTTTAAGTACGACCGTATTGTGGACGAGTCCTCTTGCTCAGTGGGAGAATGTGCCGCAAAACTCAAGGTAAGCAGTGATTTAAAACAAATACTAAAATTAACCATAACCGGGACCTTTATAAAATTTGCACCATAACCTGGACCGGGACCGTAAATAATTTCACTTAGAGCCCTTAACCGAAACCAGGACCTTTATAAAATTTGCTTCGTAACCGGGTCCTTTATGATTTCAGTTCATAACCGTAACCTTTATAAAATATGCATCATAACCATAACCGGGACCGTTATTAATTTCACTTCGAGACCTTAACCGAAACCAGGACCTTTATAAAATTTGGTTCGTAACCGGGACCTTTATAAAATTCAGTTCACAACCGCAACCGGGACCTTTATACATAAAGGTCTCAGTCCCTGATTAAAATTATTATTATTATCATTAGGCCTACTTGATTAGTTTTTAGGCCAAATATTTTCTTTCATATTATCAAGACTAAATATTTATTTTCAATCAATCTTATTCTTATGTGTAAATTGTTAGTAGACTTGCAGATACGGTAAGTCAACTTTTTGTGACTGCGAGCACTCTGTAAACTCTGTAAGCCTACAGCAGTTACCATAGCCACACTTGGTAGTTGTACAGTTCATTAATAATTAATGTCGAAATCATATAAATACACAGCTTCTCAACTTTCGAAGGCCCTCTCGTTGGAGGTGGGAAAAAATTGAGAGCTTTTTGAAACCGTCAAATTTTGGTTTGGTTCATAAGTAGGCCTATAAGCCTACCTTTTTTTACCTAAAAGTGTAGATTTTTAATGCACTGTATAGTAAGAGCCATTCATCAGTTACACTAATATTCCTAGCTTTATTGTGTGAACTGAAAATTGATTTAATTGCTCTCTATAGGTTCGTAGTAGGCTATGGATGCATAAGTACAATCTATAATAAATAAGCCAGATAATTTGGTCCTTTGATCCTTCCTTCTCAGTCCCTGCACTATTATTTTGGGCTGCTTACACACACTTTTGTACAAATATATTTAAAAAATGTAAGAAGCTAACTTAAAATCATGTCTCACTTACTATGAATAATAGGCCTACCTTGATCTCTTGATAGTATTGATTATTTACAATATAGGAAGTAGAAATAATTTTAAACAAAGCTAAAATATTGAGAATAATAATTCCGAATTGAAATGAAAGGTAACCGACAAAAAATAAAGTGGCTGGCATTTCAATGAAAATTTAGTATGATAAACAGTGAATTGGATGATATTGGATGTGAGGTATGTTGAACAATACAACATAGATTTTGGCAGGGCTACGCAGTTCATCTCCAGTTGTGCCCACAGAGAATTTGAATAATTGAAAACCGACTCTTTTAAATACAATTTTATACATTTTGAGAACCTTCAGTCAAACTACATTTGATGCAGTCATGAATTGTTGTGCCGTGCATAAATTATTAAAATGCAAATTTGTAAATAATTTCAGACAAACTGTATCCACAAGGATTTTCTAAATTACATAAGCAGCAAGGTGACCTCAATTCCGTAATCAATTTTTCGAGGATGCTTTATACGTAGGCCTATTTTATTTTTAGATGACGCAACATTGACTCCCCCTTAGGCCCCAGGACGGTTTGAGGTAGTCAGGGCTGCGCCACTGTTTTCAATATTGAAAAAAAAAACGAGGAATCAACATCATTGCTACTGGTATAACACTTAAGATTATTGAGCTAACTGTGAAGAGTTGCTGAATTAGCACCACAATTATTATGTAGAGCATTTTATCTAAGCACAATAAAAAATGAAATGACATGAAAGTGAAACATTTCTCTCTGACCACTTAATTATTAAATTTATCATCACGGAACAGAGAATTTGAAGCAGTCATTTTCATAACTACAGTAGATCACACACTCTAGTTCAACACAATATACATGCTACAAACTATACATAGCTTAGAAAGTAGACAAAAGAAATTGTGCAAAATTATTAACTTAATATTTAATTATTTCCTATTTGGTTTCAGTCCACTTTATGTTAGGCCTATTTGAATTGAATTGTTTGAGTTCATTATTTTCCAATAAATTAATTAAACGATTTCAACAAGTTTAAAATCTATTAATTAGTGGGTCATTGGCTAAACAGCACAACCTCATTTATAGGAATGACTGAGTATGTGGGTTTGGTCAACCCTAGCTGACTGCATCTGAGGATGATGAATGAAACGTATGGCCTTGGCAGCAAGATGCTTGGCTAATGGTGCTAGTGTAATGTGGTCTGGCTTTGACTTACGGAACACAAAGGGGATGCCGCCGCGGATTGGTTTCTTGCCGTCAAATATCGCCTGTTTACTGAAACGCAACGAAGAACAGAGTCATTATGTTTCAAGGATTAGTTGATCACATTCATACATGAATGAGATGATCATTGCAAGACATTTCATTCATATGGTCCAAGTTCACTCATTACTTACAAACCATCTATGATATCTTTATCTAAGGAAACGATATCGAGTTTCAAGTAAAAATATCAGACAAACTATGACACAATCAATATGATTTATTAATGAATGTTTTAAAATACATACTCATTATTTACCAAGTAAATAAGATGTACGTCTTGAAGTCTAGAGAAACTCTAAATGTGCAATATAAATTACATTGGAGTAAAAATCAGTTTGATGTGATTTTAATTGCATTCATTTGAGAATGTTAATAATAATGAAAGTGTAAAATATGGTGGGTGTTATTCTTCATCAGAATATGATGATTTCGTCACGTTATTTTATGACGCGACAGGGTGCGGTAGGAGGAAGGGAGAGGGAGGGATATGGTTGAATGCTATTATTCAGAGGCCTTTGTCATTAGTCACGGGGAAAGCGGAAAGGGCCACAAAAACTCTCCCCTACTCGCTTGCCTCTGCAACCCGCAATCATTTCGTATATGTAGCCGGAACCCAGCTCCTGTTTTTGTCCATGGCTGGGCTAGAGGAAGGAAGGGTAGAGTACTACAGCTCAATAACTAACTACTCTCGCTCTTTTCGACGTAGTGTCGTCAGGATGAAGTCTTATGATCATTAAGGGTTCGTTGGGGGATGGGTAGGGGGTGTGACTCAAGGGCAGTTTGCCAAGACAAAGAAGGGTGCAGGGGTGGGAAACGAGATATGACGAGGAAAGCGGGAGTTTTTATACGCGTGTTTGCCTGCCGATAAGAAATGAATGCTCAGTAATTTAGAGACAAAGGGTCTGCTATTTTATATTACTCAGATGAAATTCCATGTGTGAAAAAAATTCACGTAACATTCTGTTTGAAATAATAGCTAGGCATGGCATGTCATCAGTCGGCGAGTTCGTTCCAGACGCATAAAAAAGTAGGTTGGATTGGAGAATGGAGACTCAAACGCTGCGGGCAAGACTGACTGATCGGCCCCCTTGACAAGCGCGGGACTTGAAGTTTCAAACATTTTAAAAGGAATAACAGGAAATATCTAACATAAACGTAGGAACAGAATTACCTCACAAAAAGCTGCTCCTGATTATTTACACGCCACGAAACAACAGTAGCACCTAGAATGAAATAAATATGTTAAATACAGATTTTATTTGCGAAAAAAACTGTCAAAACAAAAAATAGAGCATCGTATACTTAAATATACGGTGCGGCGTCTTATGGAATAGGCATGACTTCATCGTTAAACCTAGTTTATCGTATATACTACACAACAATGGTCTTTTTGATTAATTAAATATACACTCTAATTGTAGAACTGATGCAAATAATTTAATAAACGATTTCTTACCGTGCAAGTTGATTGTGCATGTAGTATTATTCCCCCTATCTAACACTACAACTGAAGTCGGGCAGTTGGCCATCTTGAATGTATGTTTGTCTGTACCGCCTGTTCTGTTGACCCGCCTCCCCGCGCACCAATTGGGTGTTATGAAAATTCGCTAAACACAAATCAAAGTTAACATCAAGGAAAGTAAAGTTCAAACACTAACAAAAAAATGATAATTTTTCGCACTAAATCACCAAAAATATGTAGTTCAGAAAATTTGATCTAAAATAGAGATCAAATGATACTGTTAACACACTATGTTAACGAGTGAATGCAATGCAATGCTGGGAAGTGAATGATACATTTCTCATAACAATTCCATTTTCTATTCGTTCCTTATTCATGAGTGGCTTTTCGTGTGTTTGTGTCTAGTACAATGTAATTGAACATTATCATTATTTTCTCACCTATATTCGCAAATAGTGATTAGTACATTACACTTGCATTGTTCCAAGTGTTTGTGTTCTGCCTTCATTTAAAGTTGTCATTTCGTTTTATCACAGAATAAGCTTATTTTTTTGTACTAGACAGTGGTTCGTTTCCGTATTTCTTGTTCAGCGTTTCGTTCCTAGTTTTACAGAACAGTGAAGGCAGTTGTGGTCGAGTGGTCGTTGAAAAATTGTTTCCGAGTTAAATGTGTTTGTTTTCTGTGTGATACGATATAAAAATACACTACTGGTGAATTAACGTGTTGAAATTAATGTCCCTACAACCCAACAATGTTTCGTGGGAGTAAGAATGACGTTAACGCGAGCTATAAATGTACTGTGCGTCTCCTCGATGACACTGAAGTTTTAGAATGTGATTTCCAGGTAAGGTTTCTATTCTTCCTTTTCCAGCTGTAGTACTCTAATTAGCAATTAAAATTAAAACATGAAACGTGTGAATAAAGGTAGTGTGAGTCCTTCTATAGGACACATCATAGTTTCCTCATAGCGAAGGCAGCATAACCTAACTTTATGCCTGTGGAATGAACTGTCAAATTGACGCTCCTTTGTTATAATTTATACATCCGTTCACCAAAATGTAGGTCTAGGAGGACTACCGTAGGACTTCCACATTGTAACCAACTATATAATGAAAATGAAATACACATTGACACATATTTATTTCTCGGTACATAATATAACGACAGAATATAGTGTGAATGGTGGACTAAGCTCCAACGTTATTCTGCATTATTTATGGTAGGTCTATATTATACATTAGCTCAAGGTATCACCAAGTTTGAGATGACAGTCGAGTGTGAATGCGGTTACACCCCCCATGACTTCATCTCATATGGCCATGCTCCGATGGAATCGCATGTTTGCATGGAACAAGGATAGTCGTAGTGGTTTGGTTGGGAGTACAGCCCGGGGGTCTATTGATTAGATACCAAGCCTCTGAACATGAGGCATGGTCCACTGTTATCAACTCAGGCTATCCTATACGTATGCAGTATCTTGTAATTAGTGATGATGTCACATGCTCTAAGCGTGGGCTGAACCTAGTAAATGTCAAAAGGATGCGGAACTGTCATGCACTTGGAGTGCTATTACATCTACTGCATTAACGAGGCATCACACGTGAACTGTGGAAGGGACGGGACGCATTCACAGAGGCTATTAATTTACAGATTTATTATTTACCCTATCTTATACATCGGTACACATTAGAAAGAATCGGACCAGAGTATATATCACTCTAGACAGAAAAATAATTAAATATGACTTATATTCAGCTACACTCAAGTTGAAATAAAACATTTCATAGGGTGGGGGCCTATGTTTATTTTATATCAGGGCTACGCCCACTTCTCAAACTCCGTTGAGGTTTAGGACAGAATGTCATCAATAATTACGACCTATCGACAGCCAGCCTGGGATTAGGCGGGGATGAACTGGTTTTTTGACCCTTCAGCTATTACATGTTGAGAGGTGAACCATTATTTGGTAGCTTTAATATTAATGTATTTATAATTTAACGAGACACAAAAATAGATAGGTGTGTACTATTGGCGTCGGTGAATAATAGATGATCTGATCAGCAGGGAGTATCATTATTTATTTATTTACTTACAATTTTGAACTCTGGTTTTCACCCCATCTCACGTGTCTAGTGGCAGTTAGGGATAGTGGGAAGGTGACAGTCGTAGCACGTTAATTTTTATTATTCAACAGTAGGCCATTACCCAGCAATTACTTTCAAGACTGAAGGAGACCATAAAAATCTCTGTCAGGATAGTAGGAAGCGAAACCCGAGGTGATTTGGAAACTGACACCGTAGGCCAAAGAGTTAGTGTTTAATTTTTTTTTTTTTTTTTTTTTTAATAACATCGAAACTTGATACAAAATCATTGTTCCCCTATTAAGGCTAAGGATGAGAGTAGGATCGTTTGGACGGGGCACCACAAGGGCGATCTTACCACCCCATTTTATTATTATTTCAAATTAAAGCAACGAACTTTGGCACCAGTTCTACGCTGTCTGTGACCACACATCTTCGCCGCAGATGAAAGTCTTCAGTTGCCGAAAGTCCGGAACACAATATAAACTGTTTTTGCGATATATCCGGACACTACCAACATTGGTATTAGGAATAATCCAACCACATGAATGTTGATATCTTTCACTTTGAACCAAGTCTCTTAGGCAATGTTCACTTCTTCCAATGACAGCAGATGCAAAGTTCATCATTATACGAAGGATAAAAAAATAAGGAGTGACAGCCCTCGATATAACTAGGCCTATCACTCTACTAATTAAAGATCGTGGCCAATTAGTACTTCATCCAAGCATTCACTTCGAGGACTGTGGGAAACCACGAAAAACCACGTCAGGACGGATCAAGTGTTGTTGGTCTTGAAATAAACATTTTTTCTTCCAACTTAAATTCTTCTCGTCTGTTCTTGTTTTCTTCGTTTCTTGAGACATTGATAGTTGTGATGACATGGATGCAACCTGACAACCAAGTGGCAGTGGAAAGTCTCGGTCCCCCATAGCCCTGTCGACATTGATGATATCCTGATGGCCGTGCACAAAAACAATCTGCCAAGGTTCCTGTATTCTTTTGAATGATTTTCAAACTTTTGGGACCCGAATATCTTGAAAATCCTAGAAATAATGAATGTGCTTACATAAATCTATTCTAAAATACAATATATTGAAACGTTAATATCGAAAACACTTCTCAAAGTCATAAAAACTCTGTGTGATCACTTTATATCAAATTAGCTGAATGTCAGTCTTCCTTCTGGCTAGCCCAGATGTCAAAATCTTGTATCGTAAGTATTTCACAAAATAACTAAAACTATTACTTCCCTTTACGTTCACTCGTAGTATGGTACTCGAAGATCATGTAGACATCACCGGAAGTGACATTGGCTCACTTTAAATCCTTTAAAACATTATTTATATACGGACAGATATATCTCAAAAACTGTTGTTATCCATGGTTGCCATGGGATCTCTAAATATAACTATAAACTTGTAATATTAGTATAAATATAAAACGATAACCATAATATAATTTAAATATAAAAATCTGCAATATTAATTTGGATATTGTGGCTTCTAAGTACTAATCGAGTATTTATAATCCGAGTTATGGAGTTTTGACTACGGTATACTGTAATCTTGAATTATGCAAAATATATTGTATTTACATCGGAAAGTGACACACATTATTGTTGATCAAATATGTACATGGGCTAATAGTATAATTGGAAGATACTTTAGAACCTTTTGGCTAATGTTCTTACTATACAGAACGTGTCCATATTCCACGGGACTAGCACAGCGCAGGAAAAAGTAAAACAAGACATTGTAAGGTAGTCATGGACTTATACAGTATAAGTCCATGATCATATCATAACCGTTGTGTCGTACCGGTAACAATAAAATTAAGAAACATTTGTTGGGACATTTTAATTATCTGACTCCTCCTTCGTAAGTCTTGACAATATGCCGGATGCCCCCCCCCCCCCCACACACACACACGTGGAAGTCATCAATCATCGGTTACGGGTCAGTTTCTCTCGAGTTGCTCTAACCTCTGTCCTCTGTCAAGGTGTGTTAGCGGGTTCGAGTCTCGACTGAATCATTAAGGCTTCATACGCGCGGAATAAACAGGATACGATCTAAATCCGCTTAGCTAGGGATTTAATCCTATTTCTACGCGATGTGAAATTAGCGGCTCCAAGGCATAATCATCTCTCGAACCATGGCGTATAGGCTACAATGGTTACCCAAGTCAGTCTGATTATGCGGATAGTGCGTTTCGAGAAATAATCTCGTCGTTGTACTCGTAGCGTAGGAATAACCCAATACAAATTATTAGACTTTTAGAATACTAATTAACTGTTTCCTCTCTAATTAATAATTATATAGCCTAATTGATACAATTACAATATCGTACCCTATTTTAATTTGACGGTTGATCCACAATTCTTTCTTTTGATTATAATTTTATTGTTTGCCGTTTTCTATCATCTTCGTCACATGATTGACGTGACGGTACACACATATGCGGCAGTTGCATGCTGACCTTGAAGTGACCTGCTAGGTCAAGGTCAACCTCCAAGAACTTGCGAGTCCTGAAATGTTGATAACCCTCACGGCCAAGGTTAATGAGTGGATAAGTGTTGCTAAGTCAAACAGTTCGTAATTCATGTTAGGTATATCTAGGCCTACCGGTACCAAACTATACAGTTTCGTATATGCCGGCACCAACGTAGCTAGTACTACCGGTAGGCTACTCTTGTTATTTTGTATATTTCATTATCCATTTTTATTTTTGAAGACATGACTAATTTTGATGGTGACCCACATCAAAATATTAGAGAAAATATAATGTGAAACCTTTTGTCCCTAAATAAATCGAGCTAGTTCTTTAAAAAATAATGAAAATTCAATTACTATCTCTCATTAATATGTTGTTTGCAGTTGATCAAATCATAAGTTATAAATATATTTATTTTCACATCTCATGAAAATGAAACTATGTAGCCTATAGCATTTGCAAAGCATCATATCCTTTGCGGATTAAAACACCAGGTTCGATCTCAACCACGTACGAGTAGGCCTACGACCATCATGACTGAGGTATTTAGCATATACCCTCAGTCTTTGAAAATAAATACCCAGATGGTTCGGTAATAGCGAGCTTCAGACCTCTTCCTTCTTAATCCCACTCTCATAATACGCAAACCGGATCCTATCTCTCCCATACAAATTTTTATTTATGAAAAAAATTGTCCTATAGTGCTCGTTTATATTGAGTTTAACCGTGGTTCAACCACGCACTGTAATGATGACTAGGTTCTACTGGCGTCAGGGAATGATGAATGTGATGGTAGGAATTGAGTTGGTAGGTTATTTTATTAGGTTTTTATGACAGTTAACGACAGAAGATGACCACGAAAAACATATTTTCACGTTGGTCGATCATGACGGGAATCGAACCCCGTTCTCCTGGATGACGGCTCAGTCCTCTATAGCGACTGATTTAGGCCCCCTACCCGTTTCATTAAATACTTCTCACTGTCACATTCCAGATCATAGGGTATCCGGTATAATAGGCCTAAAGTCTTTCGTGGTTGCATATACAGCATTTTCGGTTGAAAACTTCAGCGTTGCCATTGTGTATATCCAGACTAATACCATTGTATATGCTAATACTTTGAATCGGTGGCAGTAGTAGCATAGAATAAAGGTAGTACCTAGGTATCTGATTTGGTAATTGCTGTGAAGATGAATGGATTATAAACATCAAGTGTGTAGGGGCGTACTTGACATTTGTCCGGCCTAGTTTGGTCCTGGGCCAACTCAAAGCGAGGATCGCGTATGGGGGTGGGAGACGACGACACCGGGATGCGATCCCCAATCGATAACACTAAAAGGCAAGAGCCAAGAGGGCGCGATGGATGAACTAATCTACCACCTTGTGAGAGTCATCGCTAATCAGACTAATCCCCCCCCCCCTCCCTCCTTCACCCATAATCACCCAACACTGCTTCCATTAGCACGATAATAACTTCATAGTACGTACAAACTAGAAACATATGGGCTGTACAAATAAAACAATTTCTTTCTGTATATAATGGTCCCATAAAGGTTTTGCACAGAATTGATCTTCCGGAACTATTTCTGTGAAAAACTAATAAGCCCTAGCTGTAAGAATATGAAGGAGAGGGAGATCGAAAAAATTATCTCTTGTTTTTAAATGTACATATCAATTCAAATTGGTTCAATTAGTTCATATATTTTTGTAAATATCAGTTGTCCATGAAATTTGAAATTTCCGTGCCTACTCTTCCTCGTGTCAATACCCGTTGAATCATAGCCTATTCATCTCACCTTAGATTCAGGAAGTCTTTTCATATACCGGTAGTTATGTGAAGAACAGTCACACTTCGTCGGATCAACGTTATAATGACCGCACTTGATCAAATCTCTTCGTTGTTGACATTTACAGTGAGCGTATATTGACATTTTACAGACTCTACCTCGGGATCACACATTTCTGTGATAACGTGATGCTGTTTTAGAAGAGGTTCCCCTGCCTGTCATACATTCTCACACATCGTATGCATGCATCATATCATTCATTTCATTGCAAAGAGCTTCAGAAATAATTGATGTACCTATATTAGCGCTGCCCAAACCAATTGCTATACTAGCAAGTTGCAAAGAAAGTTGTGTGTTATTTCAGTTTTTACAACAACCGATTATTTTGTTTTAATGCTGCTTAACGACCTCTCCAACAGCTGGTTATGGGGGTACGAATGAGCGGGTGATAATGAGACGATGAAATGATGATAGGTGAAAGAACGTTTACAAAAACGCATGCCTTAAGCGGGACTCGAACGCACGCCCAACGGTGAATTCAGTTTGTACCGCTAGCGATAGTTGGCTGAGCCACATAGGCGGTTACAACAATGGATGTAACAATGGTTAACATTTCATTCATTGTTGTTTTCAATTGTTACCTACAACCTGCCTACAGCCGACTCCAGTGAAATGGTTTGCAATTATCGAACCCGGTTTCTGTATGTAGATGTAGAAGTATTTCTCTTGTTTTCAGTGCGTTCACAAAGGCAAGTACCTCGTGGAGCACGTGTGCAAACAGTTGAATCTCATCGAAAAGGACTACTTTGGTCTACGCTATGTGGACGCCACGAAACAGAGGGTAAGTATCTTCACGAAATGGGATGCGGGTATTTATCCATGCAACAATGAATAAATAGAACAATCCAAAACCTACCCCTAACCCAACCCCAACGTAACCAATTGATAACTACTGATAGGTGTGGCTATTAATGGACCATCTATAGATCTAGACAATTAGAGGTGCTCTGGTTGGTAAAATCGAAATCTCCCATCATACA
The DNA here is from genome assembly GCA_907164805.1 of Brachyptera putata. Lineage (NCBI taxonomy): Eukaryota > Metazoa > Arthropoda > Insecta > Plecoptera > Taeniopterygidae > Brachyptera > Brachyptera putata. The sequence goes on along the minus strand of OU015462.1, from coordinate 25,275,278 downwards.
TAGCCCAGCTGATTGGATGCTGTGTTTTGTGACGTTAGATGGGCGGGAAATGAACGTGGTTATTTATATGTTATAAATAACCAATGAATAAATAACTATTCTCTATTCGGTGTTGTAACCTAACCCATTATATAATTCGCCATTATTTAAAAGTCCTTTTTTTCATTTCAAAATTTCTTTGCCAAAAAAAATGGCGTCAAGCCGCTAACCAGTGGCTTTACATAATGATCGTACCAACGTAGCTGCTTATATTTTTATATTGGGTTTAACGACACACTGTACTGACGTCTGCGAATGATCAATGAGATGATGGAAGGTGAAATGAATTTTTATTGTTTTGTTTTGCTTTTTGGATAGTGGGAAAGAGTCGATCGTGGCCTGTTGTTACGGATCCTTCTTAGTATTAACCTGAACGACCTGTCTGGATGGCTACGGCGGGAATCGAACCCCGGTCTCCTGAATAACGGTTCAGTTTGTCACTCATCTCAGTAGTTGCGTATGGTTGATAGTCAAAAGGGAAAACTAGAGTGATGAATAAGTAATCAGGCACAGTCACGCCCGCTCATCCTACAATACGTTTTCCTCGTCGTCGTTTCACTGCCAATATTTTTGGTCACGGCAATGTGGACACCACTAAACGTCATGCCAGTCATGACCGACTTGAAATGACTCATGTCTGTCGGGCACTGTTTGATAGCTGGCTCGAGGGCAATGACCTTCTAGCGATCACAGTTCCCCCCTCACATGTCAATGCCCCTTGCCTACCGACACATGCTGACTGGAGGAGTGTCTGTTTGCCTGTTGCTCTTTGTTAAAGAACAGAACAAATATACAATATGTGTGTAGAACTTATGCAAGGGGTTACACAATAATATGAGGAAATGAACTTGAAATGTATTTAGCGTTTGTCCCTATACATTGACTTGTTTGTCGTGAGCAATAATGAAATCCAACTAAAGGTGTTGTCAGTAGTCGGTATAGGCCTAATAAAAATCGATTATGAAGCTTGCATAAGTTGAATTAGATTTGTCATGTATTGCCAATGGGATATGCTAAATGTATACAACTTCAAATAATAATGAATAACAAAATGGAAAAAACTAATTTAATGAAATGAATACATAAATAAAATAAACTTATATCTTAGACAATGTAAACATACCGCATTGAAAATTGGGATTGCGAAATTGTGGTTGGAATAAAATTTTGATCATTTCCAAATATTTTTTAAATTTCTGGAATCATATTTTTTTTTATGCTAGGGCCAAGTTGTGGAAATGTTTTGGTGCATCCAGTAAAAATTTGCTTGATCAATGAAAATAATAATTCATCAACTCTGATTTTGTATTTAGACTTATTATTTGTAGCTGGTATGTGAACCATTCTTTTTTCTCAAGTATGGTGAAGTCGAGTTTTTGCTCAGCTCATTCAATTATTAGAAGCTGATGAAATAATACTTGAATACTTCTTCAGTAATAACCTGAAGTAGCCTAATGAGTAATGACGTGAATTTATTATTTAATTATTAATAATGTTCTTCATCTATGACAAAGGGCAAAGTTTGGTTGGTAATTCAGGCATCTGTTTCATATTTGGCAGCATTGGTTGGATCCTGCCAAATCAATCATCAAGCAAATCAAAGGTGAGTCACAATGTAAATCTCTATAAATTGGTCAGGGTCAGGTGGTCTTATTCTTTGTCCAGATTCTAAGCACTTATGTGAGTACTTCTGGCATGTGCATGCATGCAACTCCTTGTTGAACTAAAACCCATAATGATTGCAGTGAAACCTCTATCCATCGTTTTTCAAGGGACCAGGAAAATAAAACCTTCTATCCAGGAAAATCTTACATTGAGATTGGGGTGAGAAAATAATGGATGATACAAGCAGGAAAACGATGGAATGGGGAATGACGCATAGGGATTTTACTGTTTTATTTATTGGCAGGAGAATAATTCTAAAAGAATGCAATTATGGCAGTTGTGAGTGACAGCAATGTTTGTTGATCTTGTGTTTTCTTTGATATTTTTTTAAGAGTTAAAACAGTACTTTGAGATAATTTTAGGGCATCCACATGGGATATTAAAAATAATAATGATTAGTTTATGTCATGATCTCAGAACCAAATCAAAACACAACTTATCATTTTGACTCTGCTGGATCAAAATCACTTCCATGTTCATCCTCTTTCTGGTTCATAAAATTCAGATGTAATACTGACGTGTGGTGCTTTGTGTTCCAGAGATGGACCCCATCTTGTTCAGTTTTCGCATCAAATTCTACCCGCCCGACCCATTCCGCCTCAAGGAGGAGATCACTCGCTACCAGATCTACCTGCAGCTCAAAAGAGACTTGTTACATGGCCGCCTGTACTGCACACCGGCTGAGGTCTCTCTACTCGCGGCCTACATCGTACAGTGTAAGCATGCAGCAAACATTTCACGTACGAGTAGGACTACCACAATCACAATATAATACGATGATTTATAACTTTGGTATAGCACAAGTTCCCTCCCCACATGTACAAAAAAGTAATTGAGAAGCAGGAACTTTTTCGTGCGAGTGGGCCAGAGTCCGATTCCACTTTTTTATTATTGTAGGCCTATAAGTACTTTTTTAAATAATACATAAATGCTTTTGCCGAGGGTTATGGGATGGGGTTTCTTTTACCTATGGATATTGGTTTTGTTTTATAAATATTTCTTCTTTAGCTTTGAACAACCGAGTTCTTGTTTATGTCACTATGACGTCACTTTTTGCGTGGTCTAGCATAGTCTCGCCGGAACAGAATTTTCCCCGCGAACACATGACCCATTGCTAGTAGGTGTAATAAGAGATGGTGTGGACCGTCAACCGTGGCCCTTCAACATTCGCGAATTGAGGTTATAGGCCTACATATTTTTCAGATTAGGCCTGACTTGGAGAATAATCAACTGCGGGCGCTATCTCATTGATATAGCAATTATAAAATTATAGAAAAAAATAAACTGAAATGTGAGAAACCTGGACATGTTGGTCTTCTATCAAAAAGTCCCGGCCAGACACTTCAGTTGATGCTGAAAAAGAGGATATGCTCGTTTAAAACAAGGCTGGTGGTAACCCTACACACGAGTAGACCCACATGTCTCATTGTGTTGCTATCAAGTTATCAATCCGGCAATGAGTCATGTGTTGGCTAACCTTTTATCTTATGTCGCCAGCTGAGCTAGGAGATTACGATCCCGAAGAGCACGAAGATAACTACTTGTCGGATATAAAGCTACTGTTGAAACAGACGCCGGAGATAGAAGAGAAGATCATGGAGATCCATCAGACGCAGTTACTAGGACAATCACCAGCACAAACAGAAAACTCTTTCCTACGCAAGGTATGTTTCCAAGACCATAGTGCAGTGTCGAGGTAAGCTGCTAAGCAGCTGCAGTTGAAATAACTTTGAAGGCATATTTGAATACATAGGACCTATACAGTATACGTTATTGTAATCAAATAATTGTAAGAATACATCATTTTTCTTTCCCCTTTTGAGTCATTTATTGAAATGAATATCGTATGATATTTCATCATGACTTTACAAATATGTCTTAATATAAAACACCATCTACATGAAAAATCATTGCAATTGTGTAGGCTTGTCAGCTGGATACGTACGGCGTAGATCCGCACCCAGTGAAAGATCACCGCGGCAACCAGCTCTACCTCGGCATAAACCACTGCGGCATCTTGACGTTCCAAGGTTCGCGCAAAACGCACCACTTCCGCTGGAACGAGGTGCAGAAGATCAACTACGAGGGCAAGATGTTCATCATACATCTCACATACAACGAGGTAAGCCAAGCAAGCACGTGACTCGTTTGTCAGAAACGGAAAATCAATGTTGCTGTGTTGTATATTTCCTCGATTTTCAGTATTCCGTAATGTATTGAGATTCCGAAAATTACTTTGAATATATTTATCGCTCACAGTACCTTTTGTACTCATTAAATTTACGTGTCTGTTGCTTCTTTTTGCTGCATTGGAATAAAGGACCCAAGGACTAAAGTAAGTACATATATGCTTACCATATCACTGCTGTCTAATTCTTAGGAGATTAAATATGTATCAATTTTAATTGTAGTCTTTTTTAAATTATGTCGTGTGATGTTGTTCCTTGTTGCAAGAGACTGGTATCAAGGTGACTCAACTGATTTTAGCCAAGTTTGACCTTTGCAAGCTCTCTAGTTCTCTGTATTTATGTAGTAACAATTGTTTAGTACAGTAATTTTTTATCTGAAAGAAGTGTAAGTGTAAATTGGCCTAATGGTATGGGCATAATTGGAATAGAATTTTGCTACGCCTAGATTATGTAAGAAAAATCAGTTTATAAATTTTCTCACCAACATACAAATCTCCAACATTACATTTATATAGCATCCTACTATTGTACCTACTACGTAGTGCCATTATTACAAGTAAGTAGGCTTCACAAAAGTACAAATGAAAATTAAATAAATGAAATGAAGCTTTTATTTAGTCTGTATTTGCAATGTGCTGTAATAATGGTTGCCTATATTACCCCCTAGTAAGTAGCCTTGCGATAGATTTTGAACACACAATGTATGCCTTTCAGTGGTAGACGTCACAGCCCACAGGTAATTTAACGTCTTGTTGGAGGCTGCAGAAATGAAGTTTGTGTGGAGTGTAGCAGGAGTGTCAAAGTTGGAGAAGAAGATAAGCAGAAATATAAGGAATGAAGTTGGAGCTGAAAAGTTACATTTAAAATGGAAAGGGAGAGACTTAGGTGGTACGGGCATATTCGATGAGTGGAAAGGGAGAGAATACCGAGAGCAATGTTCAAGATAGCAGAAAACAATGGAGCTAAGAGAAGAGTAGGAAGACCAAGAGAGAAATGGCAGGAGGGAGGAAGGTGTGGGGTAGTCAACCGAGGAGAAAAATGGGAGGAAGTGCTAGATGAGAGAAGGTGGGAAGATAGAGAACGGTGGAGAGAACTCGTAGGAAGAAAAGACGAGGCAGAGGATAGTAGTAGTATTGAAGAAGAGGAAGAAGTCGGAACTGGCAGGAACCGACTGACAAGAAGACTGCCCTAGAAGAAGTGGTGGAAACACCCCCTGGCCCAATCTAATTGGTTATCTGAGTTTTGAGAAATATATATATTGTTGCAGAAAAAACACACGGTCGGCTTCAAGTGTCCAACCGGTGCTGCCTGCAGGCACGTGTGGCGCTGCGCCATCGAACAAATGCTGTTCTTTACGTAGGTACTTTTCAATAAAAAACTGACTTTAGGATAAATATATGTGAGTAAATATAATCGGAAATCTGGATGTATAATATTTTTTGTTAAGGGGTGCATGCATGGGGCTTATAAAAATAGAGAAATTCATCTTCACTATTTTTTTCTTCATCACAAACAAGTGTATTGGAATAAAAAGTATATCAAACCCAAGATAATTTTATGCTCTTCAATTATTATGACATTCTTTTTTTGTTAATTCAACCAGTTTTAATATAATACATCAATAAGTATCAAGAACGTGTTAAAATTTGCTTGAATTTTATTGGCTTGAATTATCATGCAATTATTTGATATATTCCTAGGTTTTAAAATCGTTGAATACATACAGTGTAACCTCGATGCATCATTCCCGGATCCATCATTTTCCTGCTTGTATCATTCATTTTGTCACACCCCACTCCCATATAATCAATGTTATATTTTCCTGCATGAATGGTTTTCCTGCATGGATGGTTTTATTTCCCTGGTCCTTTGAAAAACGATGGATAGAGGTTTCACTGTATTCACAATTAAATACCAAGATGATGAAATCAATTTAGATACTAGATGTCTTGTTTTGTAACTAGTATAGCCTAGGCCTACTTGTCATATAATTTGATATTCAAACTTTTTTATATCATTTGTGCTTATTCATATTTCATGTCTTATAACAAGAATAAAATGTTTCAAAAATGGATGACATGAAAATGAATGATCATTACTAGGAAAACGCCATATATGCGTTGTAAGACGAGTGAATAATAATAGTATGGGAACAAATGGGTAAAAACTGCTTCGAGTGGTACCAATTTAGCACATTTTATGTTTTTTCTTCAAAATGGCTGACCCGATCAAGCTGAAATTTTCTAGAAATGTGTACCAAAATGTAATTCAACTTCACGCGAAATTTCATCTTTTTGGAAAATAAAAAAAAACTTTTTTTTCCGCCATGTTATTCTAATGGGAATTTTTTAAATGTCTTAAATTCATAGAAAAAAAGTTACTCCCCGATAATGCCACAAAACAATACAGATATAAGTTAGATGAGGAACCATATTGAAAAAAAGTTTGAGGTTGATAGATGTAGCCGTTTGACCTGTGGAGAACCGACAAAAAAACATAAAAACAAACACCAATTATTTCAGTATGTCAAATTGAATCCTCGCTAAAGCTCGTCTAATTAGTGAGTGGAATTAAAAACGTGTGTGTGTGTGTGTAGGCTGCCTACTAGTTCCGACGCCCCCTCAGTGGTGACCGGGGGCAGCTTTTTCTCGTGGGGCACCAAGTTTCGGTACTCGGGCCGTGTCGAGAAGGAGATTCTGCAGGACATAGGGCCTCTGCGGCGGGAAGAGCCGTCGATCAACCGAACGATGAGGACCTCCAGTCTCCGAAGGAAGGCTGCGAGCGTGCCAGCCACGCCGTCAACACCGGTCAGCTCGGAGCTAGGGGAGATGAGTGAGTCACTCTTCTTGACGTACTTCATGGCAGAACTTTACGTTGGCAACAAATATTTTTCTGACGTCACTCACGGAAGTTTACTTTATCCGTGATTCCCATATAGATAACATTAATGGGCTTCACATTTTCTTATTCCAACACTAATAACTTCCAAATGAAGTTCAATAGCATATTTGTACTACCATTTAGTAGAACCAACATTATTTAATGTGTTAAATTATTGTCAGCGGTCCAACTTGAATATTAATATATTTGTGTGCGCAGGACATTCAATCCTACAGCCCAAATGAAAATACTGTAGCAATTTTTTTAACCTCATATGATTTTATGCATTGCTATCTCTCTGTATGCAAGAATCAAAACTGGAAGTACTACAGAGTACGCTTTATGCCACAACTAACTTGCATCTTAGCGAACGGTGGACGGGCGGTCGTGATTGGTTGGTCAACTTTCAAATTGTGTCGTGCCGATGCACAGCTGTTCGTGCACTTCGTCAATGTGATTGGACATTTTGGGACTTGGCACCTGCTCAAATAATATTTAATGCTTTTAGGTTCAGTTATAGTAGGCTAGGTACTTCTGGGTAATGTCCAACAGCAGCTAGACCAAACTCTGTATTTGTCGGACTTGACCAAACCTAAAGGAGTGAGAATCTCATCGCTTACGTAAGTGCCATCAAATGATGATACATATAAGCTGGGCCTGTTGGAACTTGTAGTTGTATTTGTATTTATTCAATTGTATTTAGTCCCACAGCGACATTTGATGATTTTCATTTTTAATGGGTTTTTACTTTTTATGATACAACTGTGCAAGAATTACGGTAGTACATTTTTTTTTGAAAATTTGTTCGATAATTTAGAATGAAATTTTCAGTGTACCCTCTCGTGTTTATTAGTTATGGTCTTGGAGCCAACTCTTGAGTACCGGTACCCTGTGTGCACACCTATGGTTAAATATATAGCAAGTTCAATCTGACAAGTGTTTTGTTCTTCTAGGATACGGAAGCCTGCCCCGTGCGCATCACTCTGCACCATCGAGTGACGGTGGCCTACTGAGCGACCTGCCCCTCTCCTCTCCATACTGCCCCGACAACACCCTCCCTCTCCTGGAGACCGTATCCGAGGATCAGGAGATGGCTCACAGGTTCCGGACTCAAGGTACAACATGCTGCAACAATATGTTCTGAACATATATTGTTTTTTTTGCCTCGGCACAAACTCTATTATTTTGCTGATTATGAATGAAAATTGAATGTGGTCAACCAGTATGATGATATTAGTAAGTCCAAAACTGGCTGTTGATGAAACATTTCACGCTTGCATTTTGTTAGGGGAAGAACTTCTACTACCACTACTGTTTTTCATGTTTTTTTTCACCTCAAGATTCCCTGGGATGATTAAGCGGAATATCAGTATTTTGGTGATAACTTTTGAACGGTGTGAGATATGGGAATTCTAAAAACAAGGAAACATAGATATTTTGAATACCTCTATGATAGTTTAAGTAATAACCATTTATCTTGAATCGCCTGATTGTCAGGCGTACACGCTTGAAAATACACATTTTTAAAGCGTATATGCCTGACAATTAGGCGATACGAGATGAAGAGTTATAACTTACAAAATCTAAAAGGTATTGAAAATATCTGTTTCCTCGTTTTTAGAATTTTTATATCACATACCGCTCAGAAGTTATTATCAAAAAACTGAAATTCCACTCAACCAACTCCCATGAACTCTTAAATTAGTTGAATAATGAATATGCCATAGTTTATGAAAAGTGTATTCCAGTATATGATTCTGATGCTTCTATTTATGTAGGCATACTTGGGTTTTATTACATTAGAAATTTGTGTATAATATTGCACTGTGGAGTGGACTTACACAGTATTTTACACATTCACACTATACAGTACAACCTTGATAGTACGACGCTCGATACAACGACGATCGCGATAGAACGTTGTTTTGAGATAGTCCCGGCCAATCCCCATTAGACTCAATGTTATTTTATTTTGTTAGTACGACGCTCATTATAACGACGATCGCGATAATACGACGATTGAAATGGTCCCCACAGTATCAAAAATGCAATTACTATGACGAATTAATTGCAAAAAGTAACAAGCAATAAAATAGCTGTGAAGTGTCTGCTGCGTTGCATTCCCGATCACTTCCGCCTCACGCGCTCTCCTCTCTCCAGCCCGCCCCCTCACCCACCCACACTACTGCAGCATGCACTGCTCTTTCTCGTATCACACACACACACATGCACTGCCCATAGCAACCACGCGACGCTGTCCAGATGTGCTAAGTGTCGCATTAATGTGCTTTTGACATGTGTTCGTATCTCTGTCACTGTTAGAGAGGGAATATTATTGAATTCACATTTGACTTCTAAGAACGAAAGGCGATCATTATTGCCTTTTTAAAATACTTTCATTTTGGAATTATTTTTTGTTGCCATCAATAAATGCGCTCAGCACGTCTTGCGTACCCCCCCCCCCCTCCTACGGGGCCTCCTACCCATGATCAGCTGTTACTGGTAGGGGCCCATATGTCCCTGCAATTGCAACATTCTTGTCAGTGACTCGGTGTGCTTCCAAGCCTTGAGGATGGAGGTCTTGTTGCTGTAAAGTGATGATCGGATTGAGGAAAATACGCATCTTCTCATGAATAAAGGTGATTTAGGACAAATAGGATTTTTTTGGCGCGTAAATCCAGGTAGGAGTCGGTAATGAAGACGGGTACACGGGTAGGACAAATCCTACCCGCCGACAAACCTAATACATAATAATAATTATTGTTATATTTATAACTGTACTGACTACAACATAAATGTCAATTGTTGACGACAATACAGTATCTTATTGTAATTAATTTTCCTGAATCCTTCATCTTCCTATAATTAAAAAAAAAGGGATAAATTTATTTCATTTATAACGACGATCGCGATAATACGACGATTTAACTGTCGCCCTTGAACGTCGTACTATCAAGGTTGTACTGTACTGTGTTAGGCCCGGTGCAACATGCATGTTATATTGTTATGAGAATAGAATACGTATTATAATTTATAATTTACCCGTTTTACCATATAATTTTCACACATTACTTACTGGTGACTGTATATGCTTTCCGCGTGTTACTTTTTGTTTGCTTTAGTTTGTTTTGTTTTCTTCTGTCTGGTTTTTAGAAATTGAAGTGGTTGGCACTCTTGGAGGTGCAGGTGACAGCAAACCACCGCATATTGAACAAGTGACACTTGATAAAAGTAAACCTAGCAACGGAGCAGGTAGGTTCACGACTCAGCGAGTTCAACCTGACAGTAACATTATAGCACAAGTTGCTATTCTTTATTTTACTGACTTATTTACTGGTTATTGATGGTGATGAATGTCCTTGAGGGACAATAATTGTTCAAATAATAAACAGAAACTAAGTAGCTGGAGAATAAAAAGAGTAGGCAAAGTAAAGGTATATGAGTTTGCAGCATTACTTTCAAGCCCAAATTTTAATCAAGTATCATTCATTTTATTTTTTATTTTTTTTCTAATGCTGCTTAACGACCCCACCAACAGCTAGGTTATACGGGGGTACGAATGAGCAGGTGATGATGAAACGATGAAGTGATGATAGGTGAAAGGACATTTACAAAAACCCATGCCTTATGCGGGACTCGAACCCACGCCCAACGGTGATTCATTTTATCATTTTAGTATTGGCAAATTAGGTATTTGATAAGTTAGGCTTCTGTTTTAAAGTTATCCTAAATCTTTATTTGATATTACTGCTAGTGATGTACTGCTGCAGTGCTGCTAGTGATGTACTGCTGCTTCTTCAACACTTGATATGTGACAATCCTAATGATATGTATGTCTTACCTACTCAACAATGCTCTTCTATGTGTTTTTCAGCTGGTGTCAAGGGCAGCCAAGGTCACGGCCTCGACGACTACTACTTCCGCGACTCGTTTGACCAATCAGACAGCGGCCAGCTGGTGACCCAGCCCCTCCCCCCGCCACCCAACACCCACCCCACGGCCCCCTCCTCACCGCCCCGCCCACGCTTTCACCTACTTAGGGTGTTCGTGCCCACGTTCGTGTGCGTCGTGCTGACCTTGTTTGTGCTGGCCGTGACCGTGCTCGAGCTTGACCTCGAACTGTGGCGGCCGGTAAGGCAGTGGCCTGAGATGGTCACTCTCAGGAGAGATTACTACGAGCCCGCCAAGGAGTACGTTGTTGCTACAATAGGCAAGGTTGTCTCGTAAACTGCTGCGATCGAGGGGCGTGCAAATATCCTACAAACACTTCCAAATTGCTAGGTCCTGTTGCTGAGGCAGTGCTTGAACAATGGACATCATGAGACATAGTTCATCTATTAAAATACTCTTAATGGTTCTTGTCTGAACCTCGATTTTCTGTTAGATGCTGCCTTAGTAATCGGGTATTGATATTCCAACAAAACGATTCTTGAAACCATGTTGAATAATTGACCAGCCTAAGAATTTATAATAATAGCTCAGACTTTCAGCAACTAAATTCCCCAAACTGACTGTCAGAGTAACCTACCGGTACTAAGAGAAAAAAAACAATGATCATCCTAAATAGTGTTTCACATATCGGTATTACATACACGATCTAGTTCCCTTGTTATTCCATTATCTAAAATGAACTCATACATTTCAATTATGTAGCCTGCTTGACAATGTCTTTGTTAGAGCAGTATGTTGATATACCAGTATTCGCACGCCCCTACAACGTCTGATGGAAGTATGCTGGTATATTCATTAGCGCTCGAGTAGAAGCACAGTGAGTGCTGGCAAACGCTGGCGAGATATCGAATGTTTCGAGCCGTTCAGTGATGCACTGATATTGTGGATTGCATTCTAGTGATATGACTCGGGAATAGAGGTGGCTGAATATTTCTATTTCATGAGGGAAAATTCAATTTGCTAGAACAGCGTATGCAATATTAATTGATAATTTATTGAAATGCATTATTTTTTATTGATGTCTTCAAAATTGGGAATAATTGATTAAATGTTGATATTAAGTACGATGTAGTACTCACACTTCAAAGAGTGGTATAAAAATTGACAAAAACCAGAGATCACCTACCTCTATTCAGTGAGTCGTAGAACAGTATGTCCATCCTCAGGTCATCGAATTTCAGTAAAGCTAGTGTTATCAAGTTGGCGATAAAATCCAGTGGAAGGATAGATCAGAGGCGTATTTTTGTAGTAACATCAATTTTCTTTATAAAGTGTTTTTTATTTTGACTGTTGCTGATACGTCAGTTCTCTTGCAAATCTGTTGACTAGCTATTTAGAGGCTTTAATTAAATCGGGTGCTACAAGCTTTTAGTTAACTTTATGTTGCAATCGCGTAAAACTTGCTAGTTGACAGTTGTTGATTTACTTGGTAATCCTATTCCGAGCCTGTGGAATATTACCGTTAGATGATTGATGTTTGGCTGTCAGTCAATCGTGATGCAGAATCTCATCACTTGAGAGTCTTTCAGTCATACCGATCACACCTGGACACTGATTATACCTTCAGCGTAACAGATACATATGACTTGTTATGTGGTCAGCAGTTATGCAGAAATGACAACCGTCAAATAAAGGAAAGTGAGAGAGATAACGGTGACATGCTATATTTTGAGAAAATTCCATTCCTGATTGAATATTTACATTACAATACCGGGATTAGTTAACCGTTATCTAGTTCGAAATCTATTGTAAAAGGTACTGTACGAATTAATAATTCTGAAATCTTGTCTCACCTAACGGAGATGAGTTTAATTTGCGAGTTAACGTGAGTGACATAGTCTGCACTAAAGATCATGGTTTAATTGTTGATGGATCTATCGAATTAGTACCTAGTAATTATTACTAATTAGTATTATTAAGAACATTGTAAGGTCTTTCAGACATCCTTAACAACAAGCACTATAAATGTAGAAAGCTGTGTTGTTGACTGTCTCAGTTCAGATGTCACATTCCTACTATATATTGCATCCTCATGTCTCTCTCGCTTTCAAGTTCCGTTTTAAAGTTGTGTAACAATACAATTTCTGTAAAGTGATTTGCTTGCAGTAATTCATTCATCAGTTCAAAGTGATTTTTAATAACGGTCGGAGGATACTTAACATTTTATTTTACAAAGAACTATTACAGAGGTGTTATTGTAAATTATCTACATTTATAATTGTAAAGTTCGATTTAAGTTTCAATTTTAAGCAACATGCATAACATTGTTCTACCGGTATTCAAAAGATGAACTTACCGTAGCTAACCCCTTGACCATATCCCCTATCAATTAGCACTAACGTTCAAGTGTGTTGCATTCAAACGTTCAACACAGTTGGTAAACTGTGTTGAATGCCAAGCTTATGGCGCAAGCTTCTTAGCTTAGATGATGAAATGCATGTTGCCTTATAATCTCGTGTCGAGGATTTTGTTGTATAGTGTTTTGTTTAAGACGACAAGTTAATCAGTTACCGATAAGATCAGAACATGATGTTACCCTCGTGTGATGGATGACTAAATCAATACCAAATATTATAATAATTATTCTTTTATTGCTTAGTTTTTGTTTCAACTGAACACCAATAAGCTATTAGTTGTGACGGTAAGTGCCTAACCAGAGCCCTAGCAGCATTGATTGAGTTAACCAGACTAAAGAAGTGTTATCATCTCATCAAAACATGCTTCAACCATTGCCTACTCGGATCTGTATTCATGCTTCACAAAGGTCAACTCGTTATTACTGACCTATTGTGTAGAGTGTTTTAAATTGTCTTCTAATACGTGTCAATAATTGCAAGGCAATAATAATGACTTGTCTATGGTTTCAGTCAGTTTAGTTGATACAATACGTAGGAACATTTGTGTCTTCAAAGGTTTTAAATATAGTCGTGTTCATTGAACGTTTTGTATGAGGCTACCTAGTTCCAAGATTTTCTTGTTGAAAGCATTACAGTAGTTATGTTTTGGGGATAATGTATGGTTGGCCAACAATATATGACGTCCATGCACAAGCAAGAAGCTAACATGTTTTACTATAATACTTAATGTTAAAAACGTGGTACTGGTACCTATGGTTGAAGTCTGGACACATATTTGAGTGGGCGATACTTTTGAGTAACCATATTGAATCAGTGCACATTTCAGCCCATGTTCTCAATACTAATTACTCTTTGTAGTGGTTTGTTTAATCTCAAGTTGTGCCAACTGTTTGAAAACTGAGCCAAGTACGGTATTCGAGTGACAGTGATCGTCTTGCAGCATTAATGCTTACAGGCTGCCGATTTAGTCGAACATTCCGCTCTCTTCTCGTTCCTAGTGATATTTGACAGTATTCCATTCAGCAAACAACATTTAACCTCCAAAGCACAGCCATTCGATTTAACTTGTAAATAAAGTGTTTTAAAAGCTTCAACTTTTATATTAGATATAATATGACGATTAATAAGTTATTACTTAATACGGTAAATAGATCGGTAGGTACTTTTAAATAACTTTTTCGAGTCGGTACGTATTTTGTCTCGTACGAAACAGTTGAAACATTTTAATGGCTTAAGCGGTTTTTACTTTTTAACAAGACGTAGAGATTAGCAAGGTGTGTGTGTGTGTGTGTGTGAAGTGAGGGACAAACAGAGGTTGGATTAGTCAAGTGGTTGTGAAGGGATCAAATCTGCAAATTAGGCCGATTGTACAAAGTACAAAATATGTATTATTACCGATATAATATTGCTTCACTTTTAGTACAAATTATTCATATTCAATATGGCCCATTTTCTTATTATTATTATTATTTAGAATTGCGTGTGATAGTTATTGGCATTGTAATACTGGGGATATTGCTGTAGGCTAAGCTTTGTGGTGATTACATAAGTGTGGGGATCTAAGGTTTATTTACTGTATTTGTATAGACATTTTTTCATGAAGTTATACTTTCCAAGAATTATTTCTATTTGGCCAGAAGTGTTGTGTAATTCCATAGTATCAGTACTGGTAATGTTGTGAAGTGCTGTAAGTTTAGTTTTCTAACATTTCAAAGCTATAACAAGTAAACATAATCTGAACCTAGTTATTATTATTCAACTGTTTTAATGTTGATTGATTGATACCGTAGTACATTCCTAAATTTTGTGATGTGACAAACTCGACTACAATATGCTCATTCTATACGGTGCCACAAGCATTATTTTTACTGCAATATGAAATTCAATTGCAAAATACCCTCTTGTATATTGCTATTAAATTCTGTATAAATAATACATTTTTTAACATCAATCTCTGTACAGTAGTACTTTTTATTTTCCCAATCATTTTCCCGTATACTAGTATGTTTTACATTTAAAATGTACACAGGTATTGGATGTACATAGAAGGTGACAATTTTGAATGTATATCAGGTGGCCATAGGGTTGATCTTGTAACTCGGTTGCTCCCAAAATAGGGTTACTGAGACCGTTGTGTTATGTATACAAGTCCCAGTTACTGTTATGAAGCAAATTTTATAGAGGTCCCAGTCATGGTTATCTTCAATCAAGTTATAAATGATTCTTTGCATCAACCATAAACGTATTATATTTCCGTAAGACTGAATGTCTGTGATTTTAGTTGGAGGATGAACCTCTTCAAACCCTTCCTGAGACCCAAATAACAGATATCATAAATTTGCTGGTTGTTGCCATCGTCTAAACATAAGGGGTATGGTTGGGTCCAGTGGTGTGACTAACGGCGGTGCAGTGGCACGGCTAAATTTACGGTAGGGTGGGCTCAGTGAGACTGACGTTATTTGCTATAATAATTATTTTTAATGTATAGATTTAGATTTTTTGGGTCTGAACGAGCGACTCTTTGCGGGTTCAATCTTATTGATGGAACCCGAGAGAGCAAGGCAGATTCCTTTTTGTAATGCTGTGGATATTTTGTAGAGCACAAAGCAAGGCGAAGGAATTTTAGTAGCAATCAATGTGAATGAAAAAATTCAATGAATTTGTGTGCAATAAATATAGCATTCTACGTTGCTTTATAGAATGAATGAAAATAACAAAAATCAAAGACAATTAATTTGAATCACAATGAAGTAAATTAGAGTAGGCCTACACAAGTGCTTTTCGTGACTTGAGGCAAATATTTAAAAAGGGTAGGGGGAACGGCCCATTCATACATTTTGCACTCCTGTCTCGTTGTGCCTTGTTACGTCACTGGTTGGGCCTCCAGTTTCCAGTTTAAGTGAAACTTGGGAATACCTGTAATGAGTATCATTATTATTAGACGAGCTTTAGCGAGGATTCAATTTGACATACTGAAAAAAATTGGTGTTCGTATTTTTTTTTTATGTTTTTTTGTTGGTTCTCCACAGGTCAAACGGCTACATCTATCAACCTCAAACTTTATTTCAATATGGTTCCTCATCTAACTTAGATCTGTATTGTTTTGTGGCATTATCGGGGAGTAACCTTTTTTTTTGAATTTAAGAAATTTCAAAAATTCCCATTAGAATAACATGACGGAAAAAAAAAGAAAATATTTTCATTTTCCAAAAAAATGAAATTTCGCGTGAAGTTGAATTACATTTTGGTACATATTTGTAAAAAGTTTCAGCTTGATCGGGTCAGCCATATTCAGGAAAAAACATGAAATGTGCTAAATTGGTACCACTCGAAGCAGTTTTTACCCATTTGTTCCCATACTATTACTATCCGCTCGTCTTACAACGCATGTGTGGCGTTTTCCCAGTGGTATTAAAATTCCCCAAAATTTTTTTAATTCATTCGAAGGAAATATATTTCCAAATTTTCTCTTAGGCTCCGTTAGCCTCTCTTAGGCCCATGGGCTTTATAAAAGCTTCCGAATACAAGCATCGAATTAGATGATAACACTAATATGTATGCCAAGTTAAAACTGAATTTGTACTTTCATTTGATCTGTGGAGCACTAACCGAATCTTTTTATGGAGTATGGTGAAATTTAGTCTTTGCTTTGCTCATCCAATTAAAATAATAATTGTATGAGTATAAACATAGAATAAAGAAATACATGGTATAAATTATGTTCAAAGTTGCCTCCTTGAGTGTAAACAGGACGGAACGGAACGGAACTATCATCGTCAGCCATCTTTGATTTCTTGTCAGTTTTCTTGTCAATTTTGGTGTTACTTCATGAAAATTTAAATTTTTGCATTATGTCAGACGCTGAAGATGATTTTATGTGTGAGGAAGAAGAAGATTATGGATTGGTACGTATATTGTACTCGTATTCAATTAACTGACTGTAATCTCATAGGCAATGTAGTTTTGTAACTTATACGCGTCATAGTTTTCAGAGATCCTAACCTAACTTTACGCTACTGCCGGTTGGAGAAGGATATTTATGTACTCAGTCATGGACTCAGTGGCCAAGCAATTGAGTCCAGTAAAGCTGTGGTATAGCCTAGGCCTATACAAGCTCAATGGCCTAGCTCACTGGCACTATTGTGCCTGGGCCATTGATTTTGTAAAATGCCCAGGCCTATAGGCATAGATTAAGTCTATGGTTATACCAACTTACTCTATCATAACATGGAAAAGGTGTGCCGACTCTCATACTAGGGCATTGATGGTGTCTTGCCGTCAAACCAGAGCCAAAGGTCCCATTTACCCTAGCGGATTCTCTTGTGAACTAGAGTGAGTGGCTACAGCATTTAGTATATACCACCTATACCGATATACTTAATGGCTACTGTACCGGTGAGCACGTATTGGTACGGTACCTATTGAGCCGTGTTCAGCAGTTCAATACACAGGCAAATGAGACCACTATGATGGCAGAAATGCTCCAATTGGAAGACTGAGTCGGCACACGGGTCTTTACATTATGATAAAGTCAGTTGGCAGATCACTACATTGTGGCCTAGAACTCAATGCCTAGGTATGCAATGTGCTCATCCTAGGTAATTAATTAATTGTAGTAATTAATTGGCATCATATGCTAGCCTAGGATAACTAGGCCGTAGTCCGTTGCTCGTTAAACAGTGCTCGTGGACTGAGCTTGAATTGAGAAGCATAATGCCACAGCCAAAATGTGCTCACAGCTATTGCCTTGTGTAGACGTATATGATACTTGCAAGCCACCTCCGTGGCCATTGAGTTTGCTGTGGCTCAGTCAACCATCGCATTGCGTTAGGAACTGAAGTTAGGTCAGGTGTGGGTTTGATCGTCGTGCATAAGGCATGGGTTTTTGTAAACTACCTTTTACTTAGTCATAATTTCATTGAACGTTTCATTATCGGCTGCTCATTCATACCCCCAAATAACCTAGCTGTTGGTGGGGTCGTTATGCAGCATTAAAATGAAAAAAGATACTGTGCGCAGCTTTGCTTAAATTATATACTCAATGCTTGGGTGTAACCATTGAAGTTGTTGTAGAGGTAATTCAATAGATGAACTATGCTAAGGAGCCATTGGTCGAGGCCTGCACTTTGTAAACTGAATCTGGATGTAGGCATGGATTTTGTAAAATCAATGGTTTGATTTATGTAGTTCTGGTAGGCCTACCTCAGACCACTTGGACCAAATGCAGTTTTTGTAAATTATTAATCTAGGAGACCCGTCATCTACTCATTTATGCCCTAGACCCTTTTAAAAATAATAAGTCATTTATTTATTTAATTGCGTTCAACAACGCACTATTCTAAGGCGTTTTGGAATTTAATTGTAACTTATTTGCATTACCAAACATTATATATTTTTTTCTCATAGGAGTACTCCGAAGATAGCAACTCTGAGCCGGACGTCGATTTAGAGAACCAATATTATAACTCCAAAGCTCTCAAAGAAGATGACTCGCAGGCAGCGCTCGCATCTTTCCAGAAGGTGTTGGACTTGGAAGGTGTTGAGAAAGGTGAATGGGGTTTCAAAGCACTTAAGCAGATGATCAAGATCAACTTCCGGCTGCTGAACTATCCTGAGATGATGGTTCGCTATAAACAACTCTTAACATACATCAAAAGTGCGGTTACGCGAAACCACAGTGAGAAATCCATCAATTCTATCCTGGACTACATTTCAACATCAAAAAATGTAAGAATCATTTTCAGCTCATTGAGATTTTATATGATAATAGGCCTTGATAGCCCCCGTAGATTGTAGTAAATACGTATATGTGAATTAATATTTGGGTTTACGGTGTGTCGACATGTAGGGCATTTTGCGACGATGTACATGAAAACATGTGACAGGTCTACAGTGTGCTGTGATACTTTCTATAATGTGGAAATAGTGTGCGTGTTGTACCATATTCTATTGTTAGTTGCACGGTGTATTATTTGAAATTCTTCAAAGAAAGCCAATCTTAACAAATTCAATATTGAAAATATAATAAATTGCCCAAACAGGCTAAATAATAATAACATTAAGTACCGGTAGGCCTACCAGTTATATTAATAATATTTACTAAGCATAAGAGAAATATCATATTCAAGGAATAGGTCTTCAAGCATTGGTTTATACCAATTACAATTTTAAATACAGTTTTAAGTTTAATTTAAAATGCTAGAACTGGTAGTAAAAACAAAACCATCTAGGGCCTACTCAAACCATATGTGTCTTGTTAGATGGAGCTGCTGCAAGACTTCTACGAGACCACACTGGATGCGCTAAAAGACGCCAAGAATGACCGACTGTGGTTCAAGACGAACACCAAGTTAGGCAAACTATATTTTGACCGTTCGGACTTTAATAAGCTGGCCAAGATACTAAAACAACTGCATTGTTCGTGTCAGACGGATGACGGAGAGGACGATCTCAAGAAGGGTACACAGCTGTTAGAGATATACGCGCTGGAGATACAAATGTATACTGCGCAAAAAAACAATAAGAAGCTTAAGACGCTTTATGAACAGTCACTACATATCAAGTCTGCCATACCACATCCACTCATCATGGGCGTGATAAGAGGTGAGCTCCTTTCTTTGATCTCACTCTTGAGCTGAAAACTGAAAACCTGTTGTTTACAAGCAGTCTCATATAGAGCTATGGGTTTGTAAAAAATGAACATTTTGATATTTAAACATTATTACTACAGTATTAGGCCTAATATGTTCAAATAAGTCAACATATATTTGTGAGCCTTTCAGATTTTCAGTAGGTCTTTAAGTAGGCCTACATTTATAAATTCACATTAATAAATTATAGGCCAAGGCTTAATGATAGGTCTACATATTATATTTGTAATTTTGTATCTACGAAAAGTGAAGATGTCTATCAACTGAATAATTGTGAAAGTCCAATAATTATAGAGCAACCCATGTCAGCTTTGAACGCAATCACTTTTGATAGTTGTTGATAGTTTTTGATAGTTTTGATAGTTTTTGATAGTTGTGAAATCTCATCCTGAAAAATCATTGACCTTGAAATAACGAAATAGCTATAGTCTACAAATATACTGATAACAGTGAATTTGTGTTTTATGTGTTTTTATGTTTTATGTGTTTTTATGTTTTATGTTTAGATATAGGCCCAAGTACTGGTATATGATTTTATAAGTAGCCTGTGCTATCATTGATAATTTTTTTTTCTTTTAAACGTTCCCATCACGTATCTCGAACATTTCTATTTAGTACATTTTTCCACTATTTTTAAATCACAATTCCTTCGATATAGAATGTGGTGGCAAGATGCACCTAAGGGAAGGAGAGTTTGAGAAAGCCCACACGGACTTCTTCGAGGCTTTCAAGAACTATGACGAGTCTGGCAGTCCCAGGCGTACCACCTGTCTCAAGTACTTGGTTCTTGCTAACATGTGAGTACGCTATTACTGTTAGTCTGTAGGACCATTTTCACATTGAAATTCTTATGTAGCTGAGCCTAGTAACTGAGACTATACAGTTCTGAGTAGATATAAGTGCTGACTGGTACCTAGTTTACTTGGTGACAAGACACAAAATGGCTTTCTTTATCTGCTTATCAACGGTTTTCATTGGTAGCTAGTGTAGATATATACACAAGAGATGGGAGTTCCTATCAACCATCTCGCCTGTATTCCACACCACTCCTTCCCCTCTCGTGGATACAAGTTATAAGTTATAACTGCTATCCAGTGTTATCCCAATAAGAATTGAGTTGTGATGCTCCAAAGCCTTTACCACAGTAACAATAGAAACTCACTCTTTCATATCACCTTCTTTGAATAATATGGGTTATACTGTATTATCTGGTCTGTTTCAAGTGGGTTGATTGCCATAGTGAATTAGTTCAAAAAACCTTCACAGTAATTATTATATGCTAGAAGTATGATTAGTTTATTGAGGAAATGTCTTTGTCAGTCTTTTCTTCTCGCCTTTTCTTTGGTCTTTGTCGGTTAAGAAGAAGGATGTTAGTTTATGACGTATCAAGTGAACCAGCCGCCCTGGTGGCTAAGTCAATTATCGCTGAAGCGGTAGTAACTGAAGTCACCGTTGGGCGTGGGTTCGAGTCCCACATAAGGCATGGGTTTTTATAAACGTCCTTTCACCTATCATCACTTCATCGTTCCATTATCACCTGCTCATTCGTACCCCAGTATAACCTAGCTGTTGGTGAGGTCGTTAAGCAGCATTCAAAAAAAAAAGTCAGGTGAACCAGGTGACGACAATTCGTCACTGAACGCTGCTCGATATGCCTCCTATCTCAATGTTGGTTTAGGTAGCTATTAAGGTCAAGTTAAACTAAGAAAAATTGTATCATTTTTGAAACAGCCAATGGCCAATGGGGTGAAGTAAAGAAAATCTTTGGAAATCATATATAATAGGAAAACGCGTTATGTGTTTCCGCGTTGATGTATGAGCTAATGAGAATGAAATTGAATTTTTTCAAAAAGTTACATCAAGTTGATGTTTTGACGGCATTCAAGTCAAAATCTATCTTTCCATTCAGTTGGTTTATTTCGTCGACTATTCTAATGAAGGAAATATCTGATGCAGTTTAATATTATATTTAATATTATATTACTATATGAAACGTAATGACAGCTGTATTCGTATATACACTTTGAGATCCAAACAATTATGTCATTACCCTCCTTTTATATTCATTACTCACTCTCAATAATTTCTCTGATGATAAAGAAGGCCTTGTTTTAATCGTTCTTCATTAATTGGTGACACCTGTTGCTTGGATTTAATTGGTTTTCTTAATAGCTTTGAAAGATGTATAAAAATGTCATTTTATAATTTTTTTTATCAAAACGACTGATCGGACTTCAGTGAAAGTTTGGAATAATGTGTATCATTATTATATTGAAATTCGGTGAAAATTTGAATTTTTTCGAAGGACTTTTTTTACGAAAATTCTTCTTTGGCTTTTTCTTATGGGTAATTTGGAAAATGGAAAATTGGTATCCTCAGAAGTGGTGCAACCGATTGCGCATAAAAAACAATAGGATTCAATCCAGATTATGACATTTGGGCATGCCAAGTTTCAATTGAATTTGAATTTTTGTTTGACCTGTAGAGCGCAAACAAAAAAACAAGAAAAAAAATGTACTTTTTTCAAGTCAAGTGAAATTGAGTCTTCGCTTCGCTCATCCAAAAAATTAGAGGAAAATTCTTCTTCTGCTCTACACCTTCAGATGCTCTGCCTACCACTGTCAGTGTATTACTATTGACATTTTACAAATACTAAATAGGCATGTTCATTTTGTTTATTCTCAAGAATATTGTCTTTAATGTAAAAAAATCCCCAATTAATCCAAGCCTCATAATTAGCAGTCTTTTAAAGTTTCAAGTTATTCCAATTGTAGGCTAAATCTCGTAACTAATGACTTAATCAACTTGTTTGGATAATATAATTGTTACTCATTTTATAAAATATATTTAATTGTTTTTTTCGAATATTTTTGTCAGCAGAAATTATGGCTAGTTTCTGGTTCTGAATCTTGTTTTTAATATGCATCTCAGACACATATGTCCTTGTTGATACGTAATATTGTGTGTGTAGGCTGATGAAGTCCGGGATTAACCCATTTGACTCCCAGGAAGCCAAGCCATACAAGAACGACCCAGAGATCCTTGCTATGACCAACCTGGTGTCCTCGTACCAGAACAACGATATCAATGAGTTTGAGACAATTCTGAAGCAACATCGACGCAACATTATGGACGATCCATTTATCAGAGAACATATTGAAGGTATGTTCAGCGACTAGCGCGGATTTTAGCGAATATTGTATCATTGACTTCAATTGGTTAATATGTACTTCACACACGTGAATAGTAAATTGTATGAGAACATTTCTTTTTACTTTGCTAAATAAAATTCTATTTTGTACTATTTTTATATATGCTACAGTTTTATAATTGAGTGGTCATTGTTTGTGCAGATTTGTTACGCAATATTCGTACGCAAGTGCTGATCAAACTCATTACACCGTATACGCGGATACAAATACCATTCATCTCCAAGGAGCTTAACATCGACGCGTTGGAGGTGGAATCTCTTCTAGTCTCATGCATCTTGGATAGGTAAGACTCCGACACTATTGCAGTTTATTTTAGTCGACGTGATCAATCAACCGTCATACTTGAGAATGTGATCTAACTATAGGAGTTACCTATACGTATATAGGTGTATCACCATTTGCATATGTGTTATGTAAATGATGTTATTACTCAGAATCCTGTATTCAACTGTTATTACGCCAGCTTAATAACTAATAACTAATTATAAGTGTTAGGCCCAAACATGTATGTTCTATTCAACTGTCATTACGACAGCATAATAACTAATAAGTGCTAGGATTTGCTGACAGTCGTTGCCACAACTTTATGAGTCAAACGTGGCGTAATCGTTTCAGCTCTATCCGCGGGCGTATCGATCAAGTGAACCAGGTGCTTGAGCTAGACAAGACGTCACTGAACGCTGCTCGATACAATGCACTCGACAAGTGGACCACTCAGCTAGCTTCGTTACACATGGTTGTGGTGAATAAGATGGCGTAATAACTCATCGTGACGACTACATTAATCGCAGAACTGATGACTTGAGATGATTCATTGGTATTTATTAAGTGAATCTAAGTTGTATACGTATATGAGGGTTGCGTCTATACTTACGCTCATGATCATCGACAGTTTGACTAACATAACAAGCCAAGACATTCGTATTTTTACTGCCATTCTACAATAATTGCTCACTGGGGGCAGATTCCTGTAGTTGTGTTGAGCTACAGAAAGTAAGAAAATAGCAACTTTTCTCCAATGGGTCAATGCATTAAATAAGAGTTGTCTGTACTTGCCATAGTTACATGAATCTATCATCAGTATGTTATATAATGCTTAAATTATTGTGCGCTACGATTTTAAAGGTGCGACTTGTTCTATCTTGTAAGATAACTTCGCAAATGTAAAATGCTCAAACTAATATTAGCCTTATGAATTAGACTTGTTATGTTAACATACTGTCTACTCTTGTAAATTGAAGCCTACGTATAGGCAAACAGACACACAAACTATTAAAAGTCCAATGACCTTATTGGAACTCTTGTGTCTATGTTATTTGGTCTTACCATGTCTATCTTTTTTAAATTGGCAGGTTCATGTCTTGTGTGTAGCTAAGGTGCTAAGGTAGGGGCCTACAGCTTTGACTTAGTTGGCAGAGCATTAGAATTATTTTTTAAACTTATTCATATGTGTTGTATATGTATACAGTATATATGGGGCCTTCTTTCATATTCTGTTGTTTACATTTCTTAGTTTGTATTCGAAATCTGATTTCAACTCCCAGAACACATCGTAAGTGTTTGCGTAACAAAATGTTTGTTTCAAGATTTCTACCTTTACAATTCTTGTTTTGTAATTGAGTAAAAGTCGATTGTCTAGAGATGCTCTTGTATATCAAGTACTCTCAAGAAGCAATTAGTTGAGTAGCTTAATCATACAAATAGCATTTTATAAAGCATTGAATAGAATATCATAGGTTTAATTCCCATCTTTATGTAACTACAGTAATTACCAGGTAATAGATTATTTCAATATTTTTGAAGTAATTGAAAAACTGAGGCAGTTGGACCAGTGGCTAGCACACTGAACCATCATTCAGGAGATCGGGGTTCGATTCCCGCCATTGTCGACCATCCTGACAGAAGTTTTTTGTGCTTTCAATCTGCTGTCTAGGTGAATACAGTACTGGGATAGCTCCTTAAACAATAAGGGATTACTATTAACAACATACATACACACACAATAGAAAAACCTTTCATCGCATTTTATCATCACCTCATTCACCGACACTACAGTATTAGATCTTAGTCATCTTGGATCGTGCATCCTTTAATCTAATATAAACAAATAAACTCGACTGAAAAGTGGGGCAAGGGGGAAGTCTTTGTTACTTTATTAGCCTAATTAGTAATTACATGTGATGTGTAAGTCAATTAAGTGGTTCATTTGTTTTTTTGTGCCTGGCGTTACACTTGGAAACGTAGGATCAATTGCAATTACGATGCGTCACGATTATGAGCTGCGGTTTACACTTCGCTGTGTAATATTCATTAAATGGTGTAACTCGTCTTTCTGTTGAGACGTCACTTCTTCATTGTATGTGTATGGGACTTGACAAGAAAATAATTCAAGACATAATTCAAAAATAACTCCTTTTATTTGGTAAAATACTGTAACTAGTTACAATCAGATCAAAATGTGCATTAATGCAACAATGGAATAAGAGTGCAAACATTCATTATATATTATACATATGTTGTACAGAAATCAAGTGGACGGAAATAAAAACATAACATGATATTAACAGTTTAATAAATCATTTGATTTGAAATAAACTAATACAATGGCAACACTTTTAGGATTTATAAATATATTCTACGTATAACAATAACGCACTAATCTATTGGTTACGCACTGCACATAATATGTTGTATAGCTTGTCCTAAGCTCGGATACTCGTAGATTGACTTGAGATTTAGAATTATGATTCGTTGAGAAACAGCAATCACGTCAAACAAGTGGTATATTGGCTCGACCGATAGAAATACTGTACTACTACGCTATGTAACTTGAACACTATTAAAAAGAAATTGGTCTACATTCAAGTACATTCCGAAAGTTTGTTTACGTCAGTTAAATCCTGGAGACTTTTCCGTAACAGTCGGAGATGGAACCAAGCAACCACTTGTTCGAAGTTATACAAGTATAAAGAGAAAGAAGATATAGAAATACTGGCAGTTAGTACTACTCCCGTTCTACTTGTATATCGTCAAGGTGGTACCCTTTGCATTAGGATATAATGCTAAAATTACAAATTGGGTATCTAATTCATCCCTGTTCCATCAAGACGCATTAGCTTTGAAATACCAAGCATGCAGGTAAAGCTGAAAACCTGCCGTTCTCATCACAACGAGTTAATGAACTCGCATGAAAAGTTCCTGCATGAGCGTGAATTTATATCAACATGAATCTCAACACCATTTTCTGTTCATTTGCATCCTAGTTGAAAGGTAGGTCAGTAGTAAGAAAATGTACGCTCACCAGTCGAAAGTATCCCTTTAATGACGATACCTGTTTCATCAGTTATATCAGTCCGACAAGAGACTCAAGTTTTTAAAAAATGTCGAAGATTTCATGTAAACGAGCATAGAAGAGATAACAGTTGTCATGCCTGAGGGCTTGAAACTGTTTTCGGAAGTTTAGCTACTTGCCATGCACAATCATGTTCCTTAAAGGTAGGTAATGAGCGATGCATGGTATCACTGTTGGTTGCGGAATGACTCAGAAGTAACACAGACTTGAAGTGGTCTTGAACGTCTGGGCATGGTACTAGTGTTAAAGAGAACCAGATCATCATATAATAAAAACAGATGAGTTTGTAGCTGACTGCATGATCTACCAAAATGACAGTAGACTCAAGCCCAGAGTGTTATGGTCATTTTGGTAAAACAAGAGTATACGTTTACGTATGTCAACGACTTGAAAACAATTGAAAGATATCAACATTCTAGTAGATAAAAATATATTTATGTAATAGTTATCCATCAAAAGGTATGAAAACGAACGTCTACTAATACGGCGATTATTACTTTCTATGGGTGTAAAAAGTCGATGTTTCTACTTCGTGTAATCTACGTTTCTCAATTTCTTAAAGACGAGACAACAATGTTTCCAGTTATCGAAATTGATAACTATGTAGACAAGAAGACAAATTATTGAGAATCCCGTAATTTTACCGATTGGTAGGTAATATCAAATGTATGCTTCGCTCCTATTGGTCTAGAATGTTCCTATCTCTAAATGTTGCCCAGTTATTGAAAAATTGGCCCATTTGGTGTTTTATCTCGGATAGTTTTATAAAGTGCTTGCGTCAAGGTCGGGGATGTTGTTAAGGTCCTTGGCTGTGGCCCAAGAGTAGTGGGGTGGTCCGGACGTGAAGCAGTACTTCTGTTCGAGTGGCATGTCATTACCAACCCAGTACATCAAGTAGAAGTTGCACATCTCATCCTCATTGGTTGCCCTGCAATGAGCGAATGGAACATTATTACACATTTTTAAACAGTTGAATTTCACGCTCTTCGTGTAGAAAGGTACATGTATAAGTTGAAAAGTTTGCAAGTATAATTATAACAATTAATTGTTTGTCTAGATGACTAGTTGAATGGTGCAGTAAATGGCTTCCCAAATTTGATATCTCACATTCGTGCGGCAACGTCTAAAAAATCTCTTTAGTCTAGTATATATTTACCCAATCTGCGTCCAGCGATCTCGGTCACTCTTCATCGTACAACGGGCAGCCTGGAAACAATAAGTCATTCATTGGCATCTGGTCATGTTTCTCTCTTCGGCCATTTCTTTCCTATCTATTCATTAACCTATTGGGTGAAAGGAGTTAACACATGCTAAAATCAATACTAATTGTATTGATATACATGCAGTTTGGTGTTGAGATTAAAATATGAATGGTAAACTGGTGAAATATGGAATGGTAAGCATGCGAAGTTAATAATGTTTATTAATTAAACCAAAGTAACCATGAAGTTTCTACTGGTCAGTAAACAATATTTCCATGTAGGCTATACTGATCATGTCACTTACCAGTTGGTCACCAAATGTGATTGTGTCATTATTCATGATCGGATAAAACATCTGTGGTGTCTGCGGACTGCGTTTCCCGAGCAACGTCCACTCGTCCAATTCCTGTTCTCCCTTTCGTACCCTGTAACCCGAGACCACCACGCCTAGGCCATGTGTGTGGGTGCGGTAAGCGAAGGGGTGGATTGTCTTCTTCTCTTTGATCCAACAAGACGTCTCCATGTGTTCGGTAGAGTGAGGAGGGATCGAACCTCCGGTCCCCAGCAGAAGCACACCTGCTAGCTTGTCCAACGAACGCTCGGTGTAGTGAAGGAATATACCACTGTTGTCGCGACGATCCTCTACAAACGTTGATGTAGTAGATTAGTACAATATTATGAGAATAATTTTACACTCCCATACATATTTCAATTGGTACAAATATCTAGTCATAGGAACATTCACTTTTTCTAGGCTTTCCCACATCTGAATGTTTATTCAGAGCTCCCACCCATAAATTGCTCCATTATTTTAGGATATTTTTTACCATGAGTTTTGGGATTTTTTTAGACACTTGAGCAAATAATGCCCATACGTGGATAATCAACTACTTTTCAAAGAGTTATATGCATAAAAGAATATGAGCTTTAATCTGCCATAAATAATATAGCGTTATTTCTAAACGACGATGCGATAAGTTTTTGTACCCAGAATCAGTTAGGCCTACAATATAAGCACTTGAATTTTATTTTGTTATACTATGTAATTAGACGAGCTCTAGCGAGGATTCAATTTGACGTACTGAAAAAAATTGGTGTTCTTTTTTTTCCTTTTTTTTTTTTTCATGTTTTTTTGTCGGTTCTCCACAGGTCAAACGGCTACATCTATCACCCTCAAACTTTTTTTCAATATGGTTTCTCATCTAACTTAGATCTGTATAGTTTTGTGGCATTATCGGGCGGTAATTTTTTTTTATGAATTTTCAGAAATTTCAAAAATTCCCATTAGAATAACATGGCGGAAAAAAAAAAAAAAAAAAAATTCCAAAAAAAATAAAATTTTGCGTGAAGTTGAATTACATTTTGGTACACATGTCTAAAAATTTTCAGCTAGATCGGGTCAGCCATTTTGAAGAAAAAACATAAAATGTGCTAAATTGGTACCACTCGAAGCAGTTTTTACCCATTTTTACCCATACTATTACTATCCGCTCGTCTAACAACGCATATGGCGTTTTCCTTGTGTAGTAAACATGATGCAAAAGACTAGTAACTGTTGTGGTACTGGTAATGGTTCAATACCGTGTTTATTAATTACAACTTAATTGACTATGATTTTCTTGCAATAACATGGTGCAAATATGTGAATTGTAATGCATTTCACTTTTATTTGGATCTCAAAAATAAACTAGCAACCAAATCCAAAACTGGAGTAAGAAATTATCAAAATTGATTCTAGGATTTGTCTTTGATATGTGATTTGATGTCATTTTAGGACATTTTTATACCGTACTAATAATTTGGGGACATGTTTATTGTTCATTGCACTTCATTTTTAATTTATGTTAAAGGACACTTGAGATGAACTGCATTTGCTAGCCACACGTTGAGAAGGGGAGCATGGAGGATGGTAAGGTCTGCTAGGGACACCCATAGACTAACCTACCAAACTCATTTTAATGGAATTACCGTCACTTTCCTAGTACATACTTTTGAGATGGTTTTTTTCCCTGTAATCTAAAATAGCACTATTTATAAATCTAGATTTCTTCTAACATATTTTTTATAATTTTTCAATTTCAAACGACTTGAGAATTATTACTTTTTTGAATGAGCAATAGTGTAGACTTCCATCCTATTCTGATACGGCTTTATCCGTCGTGTTTTTTATAAGCACTGTGGAGGTGATTTGGTTCAACTGATCAACATGAAACCTCTTCATCTGCGTGTACAGAAAAAGTTTTATGTCAATCAGTCAAATTGTGCGACCGGTGCAGTGCTTAAAAAAAAAGAAGAAGCTTCATATGAAAGTTGGGAGAATGGTGATGGAAGTTTTGAATGGAAACGTCCCCTTTTAAATTAATAAGAGACTGACAAAAAATCAAACTGATATCTCAAAAGTATGTACGCGAGAGTTGGCGGCATGAAACTCTCGCAACCTCATTAGTATTTTGAAATTGAAGGGCGTCCATGACAGAACAATTTTTTAATATGTCTGTAAGAGCCGATTGTACCAACTGATGATTGAATACAGTATTAATCAGTTAATCATTACTTAAGGTACAAAAATAACATAGGTAACCAAGGGTGATAACAAGTTAATTTGCTAATTTTTGCTTAATTCACTCTAATTAGGCTCTAAGAGCCGATTGTACCAACTGATGATTAGATATTAATTAGTTAATCATTACTTAAGGTACAAAAATAACATGGGTAACCAAGGGTGATAACAAGTTAATTTGCTAATTTTTGCCTTATTCACTAATCATCAGTTGGTACAATCGGCTCTAAGTCACTCAATGTGTGAGCACTAGATATTTTCATTATGTACTATTTTTATATTTTATTTATTATTTGCTTATATCTATTTGTGCATGAAATTCGCTGAATTTTCGGATCTATTTTTGCTGATTAGGTCAACTTGATTTGTTCGTCAACCATATTTATTTTTTTGTTGAACTTGAATTTTGATTCATAATTTGAATTGACAATAAGGTGAGAACTTCCAGATGGAAAATAGAAAACCATCAATGTTCAATACATTTAAAAAAAATCAGACTTGGAATACAGAGAGAAAATAAATTAAAATTAGATTACTACCCAGACGTACCCGGCAACTTGTGTGCGTAATGAACCTGTAGCACGAGATACTGGATAGGAGAGTCACCTCCTACTTTGAATCCCACTCCCTCTGGTAAATCCAGCTTTGGAGCATCTCGCGCCCACGCATAAATTATCTGACAACAAAAATGCATGTTTTGTAACAAGAATCACAATAATTATAATGTTTCTTTAAATCACGGGCATGAGGCAGTTTAGTACTTGAGCTCCTGCAGGCGGGGGCAATATTAATATGATGGTATTTTGTTGTACCGTACTCAAAGAGAAAATTAGGCCTTAAGATGAGAACAGCAAAAATGAATAATTTAGATGTTGACATTGTATTACCTTGTCAACAAGCTTCATCCTTTTATTTGCTATTTATTGTAGAACAATAAAACATTTGTAATTGGAAATAACACGATCAAAAATATAATCCCTTCAGTGTTAACAACTTTGTATTCCAATATGTACATATTAAATCCAACATAACCAGCCAAAACAAAAACAAGAGTCAGTGTCAAGAGTGAAGATACAGCAACACTAGATGGAAGATATATACTACCCCAAACTAATACTAGAAAGTACGCTATTTACTTATGTATATTATATTTCGTTGCCTACCTGAGAGCCTTGTGAGCACGGACTGGCAGTTTCCAAATCCTTGTCCTTTTTAGACATTTCTCCGCAATTCCTGCACAGATAAATAATACAACATGAAGGTCTCTATCCCTCTCTCTCTCTCTCTCTCTCTCTCTCTCTCTCTCTATCTCTTTTTAAGCTAAGAGTTGGCTACGTACCACACAGGCTTCTGACTGCCAGGGCTACCACAGCCGTAAAGCAACATGTGGTGAGCCGTCTCCATAGTTGCGTTTGGCTCGAAGCCAACTAAAACAAACAATATGGTTAGATGGTTGCCGTGGAAAAGGGGAGAACTACCATACGTTATCTATATGTTGTTGTACAAAAGCTTTCATGGAGATATTTTTTAAATTCATATTATTCATTTTTCAACTAGGCCAAATTTATTTTAAAAAGTTGAATTATTTTCGAAACTTCTATTTTTAAATTTAAAAAAAGTTGAAAATGTTCAACGATTTGGAATGTTTTTTATTTACATGAGACAAAATAGGAAAACGCAGAACATGCGTTGTAGGATGAGCGAGATTTTATGTAAAATGTAATGGACAAAATGGTAAAGATCACCTTGATTTTGAATCAATTAACTCACTGCCTACCTGATTCACTTATTTATAATTCCAATCGTTGTAGATTCATGTAATTGGATCATGTACCTGTACCTGTTGATCATTTTTTAATAGCTTTCTAGCTCTAATTGAGGCAAAAAAAATGTATCTTTAAAACGGCTTATTTTGCATCCAATGTATGCAAAACTTCGGAATAATGATATTATTATCAATGGTGACATTCGTAACATATTTTTCCATATTTTCCCCAACGGTTTATTCTTATGGGGGTTTCCCAAATTTCCAAATTATTTTTCTAAAATATGGTTGGACTGATTTTGCTTTTAACTTTACAGTTTATTGAGTTGGATGTTGACGTACCTGTGACGTTACATCAAAAACTTATTTCCGTTTGATCTGTAGAGTGTGAATAGAAAAAAATCAAGTAGACCAATCAAGTGTCAAATCAAAAGTAGAAATCAAAAGTAATCAAGTAGACCCTACGTAAAAATTGAGTCTTCTCTTCACTCATCAAAAAAAAAATGAAAAAATGAAAATAAGTATACGTAATAAACATACAAATACTTGGAACATCGTAACGTTGAAACATTTGAATTTTTCAGAACCAGCAGCTTACCTATGTAATAACTCTTGCTTGGATCTACCTTGATTGGCGTACACAGGTACAGCTCTTCCTGAAATCAAACAAAACAGTGGTTAATCTCAAGTTACCATAATTACTTGCAACTGACTCGAGTACCAGATATGAAATGAAGGTCTTCTGGTATGGTTCAACTACCCATAAAGGTCGTAATTTCATTTTGTCTAGATTCGATCTCTAGCTTCAGAGTTCTTTTGTTCTCTGGCACATAGAGTCTACTCTATGTCAGTGGTGTACGGGCCACACGCGGAATGCCATGCCTTTTATTATGGCCTGCCAACTAATTGAAAAACAAGCCAACTCAATGTTTTCAGTTATCTGTCTGTTTTCAGTTTGATATGGTTTATATATATATATATATATATATATATATATATATATATATAGGCCTATATATATTAGTGATGACTTCGGGTACCCGGGTCGGGTACGGGTAATGCATTACCCGGGTAATATTCTGTTACCCGGGTACCCGTCTAGATCCGGGCAATTGTGCTAACCAGTACCTATAATATAGAAAATAACTTTTATAAATCACTCAAGCTACCGAGAGAAATTCAACTTCGTATTCTACATAAGTTTTTTCACCTACCTTCCCAGACCTCCCTCAACTTGTCATAATGCGCTCGTCAAATCTAGTCGCACCACCTACCGTTATCTGTGGTCACCCGTGCAGTGTACTGAATCCCTCTCCTGTCAACCGCTCTCTAGTTGCCATGCCAAATACTATTCTTTACCGAGAACTGAGAAGATTATGAAACGTCAGAACCACGGAACTAGACAGGGGATGACGTAAATAAGCCTACGTTTTTTTTTAATTACCCGGGTAATACCCGGGTAATTTCGGCGGGTACCCGGTTCCTAATTTGTTACCCGAAGGCATCACTAATATATATATATATATATATATATTCATTTTTGAAGATATAATCATCTTGTTTTGAAAACTGTTGGTTTTGCATGTTTTTCTACACTTTCCCCCTTCAAATGGGCAATGGTGGATCACGCATAGAACAATTTTGCCTCACCTATACTCATTTTTCAATTGAATTTTGATAAACTAGGAAAACGCCTTATATGCGTTGTGAGATGAGCTTAGAAGTATGGAAATGTAGAATTAAGAACATTTTGTCAGCTCAATGTACATATACAGGCTATGGATCACTTCAAAGGTTTCGGCTGTCTGTTGGTATATAAACCTAAGTTTCCCAACAATTATACCAGTGCCTTCTTCATATCCATCACAGATTTTAAACGTTTTAATCACTTGTTGCTCACATTTAATAGTTTCTTAATTGCTTTCTTAATTGCTTTTATTGATGTGTAAAAAAGTACATTATAAATGCGTTCTCTTCGTTATTTCACATCCGATTGTCTCACAAATCGCTTAAAATATGTAGGCCTATGATAGATCTTTCCACATTCAGTAAAAATTTGAGAGATTTTGGAAAATTTTGGTTTTCCAAGTATTTCTCCCCGGCCTATTCTTATGGGGAATTTCCATACTTTCCAAAAATTTTCCGGAGACACCGTTTGACCGATTTTTCTGAAAAACAATCCCAACCTATTCTGGTATAACACCAATTTAGGAAAAAAGTTTCGAGTTGGTTGAAACTTTTTCCTGACCTGTATGCCGCATACAAAATTACACAAAAAAAAAAAAAAAAAAAAACAAACATAAAAACCGAGCCCAAAATTTTTCGGGATATGGAATGAAAATCTTCGCTACGCTCATCTAATTATATAGCCCACATAATAGCGACAAGGAGAATGGCCAGAGTATCCAATATATTGTATTGTTTTAATTTAAATTTCAAAATATCTTTTTCAGCTTTGGAAAAAAATATATATAATCTTCCAGGACATTTGCACCCTGTGTATAGCATACCAACAATTGGGAAATGGATGAATTGGCCCTTCTGATAAGACGATTGTGGATTACTGCTGTACGGTATCCGACATGAATACCAAAAGAATACAGGTAATGTCTGTGACAGCTTATCTTGTACCCCTAGATTGAAAGCTACCACCTAGCTGTAGTCATATTAATAACATTCATGAACTCACATTTCATTAAACAGAAGAAGTTTGAAGTTTCCCATTTCGAAAAAATATTATATAATATTATAAATAGTGGTTTTATTGGTAGTATCAAGTCAAGTTATTTTATACACATTTAGCTAAGTCTTTTGTGGTTTGTAACTTCCTCTTTTGTTATCTGGCATTTACAAGTCATATCATAAAAGTTGAATTTGTGGACTCAAATCTAGAAAAGAACGATGAATTTGAATTTTTTAGTGAATTGTGCCATGTGATTAAATAAAATAATAATTTTCTGTGTAAAAATCATAGAAATACATTCATTTGAATTTATGATAATTTGAAACATAAAATGGTTTCAACACAGACCAATAATTACACCCTTATTAGATGAGCGAAGCGAAGATTTTCATTCCATATACCAAAAAAATTTGGGCTTGGTTTTTATGTTCATTTTTTTTTATTTTTTTTGTAATTTTGTACGCGGCATACAGGTCAGGAAAAAGTTTCAATCAACTCGAAACTTTTTTTACAAATTGGTGTTATACCAGAATAGGTTGGGATTGTTTTTCAGAAAAATCGGTCGGACGGTTTTTCCGAAAAAAATTGGAAAGTTCGAAATTCCCCATAAGAATAGGCCAGGGGAGAAATACTTGGAAATTTTTTTTATTTCAAAAGCTCTCAAATTTATACTGAATGTGGTAAGATCTATCATACCTATTTTAAGCGATTTATGGAACAATCGGATGTGAAATAACGAAGAAAACGCATTTTTAATGTACTTTTTTACATATCAATAAAAGCAATTAAGAAAGCAATTAAGAAACTATTAAATGTGAGCAACAAGTGTCACCAATAAATTAAAACGTTTAAAATCTGTGATGGATGTGAAGAAGGCACTGGTATAATTGTTTGGAAACCAAGGTTTATACCAACAGACAGCCGCGGTTCTTAAACTTTTGAAGTGATCCATGGCCTGTATATGTACATTGAGCTGACAAAATGTTCTTAATTCTATATTTCCATACTTCTAAGCTCATCTCACAACGCATATAAGGCGTTTTGCTAGTTATTACTGGATGGTTTTATCATCACTTCATTGTCATAGATCAATAGAATTATGGGTAACCACAATTCTATTTTTAGACACATTCAGACAAGAAGGGTCCTAAAACGGTCTTCTTGATTATAAAGTGTCATTAAAATTGACATTTTAAATTTAAAAATTCAATTTGGCTCTGGTATGTGACATCAAAAAGTAGCTAATCGTGGTTAACGCTGTTTCATATATATATCTATAATATCTTTAGATATCAGTGTCACAAATTTGTTAACTTTGTTACCTGGTTTAACCAGAATGGAAAACCTGTTTAAGTTTTGCTTGGAGCCAAATATGGAAGAGCAGGTTTTTACAAGCAAGAGGTTCAGATACGGTAGTTAGTTTTGACAGGCGCGTACGAGAAGGGGGAGGGATAGGGGGAAATGGCCTCACTATCACTTATAGTCGTCAGAAGACACGCTAACTTGGGTTAAATGTGCTTCTGAGATGGTCAAAAACCATATTACAGCCCATAAGTACGAGAGCCCCTAGATATATGTTATATATACCGGTACGTATTACCTTTCATTTACAATTATCCTCACCCCACTCAAATCAGAAAACTTTTTTCACGCGCCTGAGTGGTGACATATATAGGCCTAGACTTCAGATTATGTTACATGTCAAACAGTTTAAATTTTAATAGAACTATTTCATCATTTGGACAGTTTGGTTACATAAAAAGATCAACAAGTTTACTTGTTATCTACTATCCTTCAATCATGAGCAAATATAATCATATCATTTTGTCTACGCTTCAATGAGCTATGCATAGAGTTCAGTATGCAAGAGTTTTAATGCGAGAAACACGCATTATGTAGATCTATATGAACAATCCCCCCAGAATATAAGCATTAAGCAACAGTGATTTTAAATGATTAATTTAAGAAATAACAATATTTCTCAACATAATTCTTCCTCAGATTAATGACACTATATCCCAAAACGAGAGATCCACAGATTGTGTACCTTGATAAAAGAATTGATCTTGTTATTTCTTAATCGACAGCTATGGTCTTTAAATTATTCGCCTGAGCTGTGGTCTGTGGTATAACATGCAGTGCTAGACAATGTCTTCTCTTACCAATCTATCAATTATCGCTTCTCGGATACAAGGTACCTTAAATTATTTCGTCTTATTTTAGTACCATTTAAATTATCATTTAAATTTCAAAACATTAGAATTCAGAAAAACTAAATCAGCCAAACGAAATAAAGCGGAGGATACAGAATAAAATAAAAATGTAAATGACTGTACCGGTACTGACGATAGTCAAATGACAGTTAACAATACCAATTAGCACTCATCAATCCGGGGGTATCAATTCGCCAACTTCAAGTATGCTGTGTATGGCGAACAACTTCGAATATATTTATATAAATATATCTAGTCCTAATTATGTATGCAGCTAG
Source organism: Brachyptera putata (assembly GCA_907164805.1). Lineage (NCBI taxonomy): Eukaryota > Metazoa > Arthropoda > Insecta > Plecoptera > Taeniopterygidae > Brachyptera > Brachyptera putata. The sequence goes on along the minus strand of OU015462.1, from coordinate 25,238,282 downwards.
ATTCAGTAACATTATGACCTCCTTTTGGCGTAACGATAAAGTACGTTAATGTGGGTTAGTTCGCTGCACACAGCAGCAAGCAGCATGCGTCCATCACCTCTATATCTGTCGCTCTGTTAATTGTTGTAATATTGTGCTAATAGATACACTGTGATTTACTGGTTTCAGAACACAACGGTGCATTGACACGGCACAGAAAACCAAATAAATTGCACTGTGTTGGTGATTAATGTTACAAACCGACGTGCAAATATCTTTCATAACTATTTACCGATATATATATATATATATATATATATATATATATATATATATATATATATATATATATATATATATTATGACTATGAGTGACTATTGACTGTGGAGCAATTTTGAAATTAATTTATAATTAATTTACGTTCCAAAATCGTACTATACTTATTTTAGCACGTATACGTTCAATATCTGAGAATCTGACTATAATAATAAGATCTTTATTTGTGCGGCCTTTCTTCCACTATCAAAACTTTACAACTCATCTGAATCTGATGTCATAACTCAACCTTGATCAAAACTGTTGAACAGAACCATTCTTTATTTTAGTTTCAGAGCAGTTTGTCATTTTATAATCTATAGGCAACAAAACACTTCGGGTTCAGATCAGACTGACAAAATGAGGACTCAAGTTGCTACAACTTGTCATACTTCTATCAAAACGCATGGGCATGCTAGCATATACCAGCAGTTACCCATTCACCTGTCTACATGACGTCACCGACGGCGTCGGAGGGTTAGGATAGGGGAGAGGACCGCGTGGGCGTCGAACTAGTGACAGGATCGATTGGCAACATTCGACGCCTGCGCCGACACTAACCCGCCATGAAAACAATTGTGTCGTGCACCACGAAACTTGGGACGTTATCATCAACCCTGTCTGATAACCATATGCCTGACAGGCTGATAAATATAGGCATATAATTGTCGAGAACAAAACTATCACAATTTTACATTAATCATATTCCTGACAGTCCTAGGCATTGATATAAATTAATCAATAATAATAGTCATAGTTGACAGATGTTGTGGAAAAAATATATCAGCCTGATAAGTCGGGAACCATATGATGCCTAAAGCCTTGCCGATATAATTATATGCCTTGCATGGGTACCTAGACTCGTAAATAGATAAGCGATAACATGAAACTATAGCAATAATATAATGTTTGTATGTGGATGCAAGCATAGAAAACGAATTATTTTGCCAATTATATGCCAAAATGTTTTTATTTCAACTCACTGGAATTTAATAGTTGACTTTTAAATTTCACCACATTATAATAATGATTATTGTATGAGTGAAAACCATTTTTCCGCTTTCATTGTTGTGAAAAGGAAATGTCACTTATGTACGTCAAGCGTGTAGGGTAAGGCTGCAATTTTCAATACATAAATACAAATTAATTTCATGCTACATCTTGTTTTCAGACGTGAGCCATGTACGAGAAAAGTTTGTTATTATTTAGATGGGCCTAGTGACAGCTAGAGACGCGAGAGATGAACACGGAGTTTGGCACGGTACCTTGGCTTGCCTGACACCTGCATCATGATTTGATACAAATAAATAAGTCTAGAAACTGCTTTCGCCCTGACTTACCCGATTAGCTTGCACATTGGGCATCAGTAGCGAGTATTTATCCACTTTGTAGGCGCAGCATTGCAGTATAATAAGTGCAGTTAGCACTAACAGCTGTTGTTGGGCACTCATAACTTCACACTACGTGCGGACAAACCGCTTGCAAGACTCAGACTGCGTGCTTCGAGTTCGACGCCGATCGTTGGATCTCGCTCGCTTGCTCGCTCATTCCCCTCAAACCCCTTCCGGGCGAACCAACACTTGTGAGAGGAAGGTCAGACCACGCCGCACGTAATCTGAAAGGCGTGGGTTCAAACACCCTGCAGGTCATCCGTAATTCCCAATTCGGATTATGAGATCAATGATCGAAGCGGTATTTGAGGTGCAATCCACAGGTGTTAAGAGTGACAAAATAAGATAGCCAACATTGTACTGGAAACTGCAACGCTGAACTATATATATTTCTCTGGTTTCTAATTAAAACGCTTAGTTTAGATTCAAGTTTGTCTTATTGTCTAGTTGATACCGAAAGTTGGTTATCGCAGTTTTATGATAGTCACCATGGTAATCGAGCTTAATTCGCATCAACCCAACTTCATGATAGTCACCATGGTAATCGAGCTTATCACGAGGCTTATCATCAACCCAACTTCATGATACTCTGCCATCTAGATAATGTGTTGCGTTTAAGACTAGTGATAGGTGTGATTTACGCCAATAGATCTGCGCTATCATAACAGCGCGTCGTTATACCCAATATAAATAAAAGGTGTGGCTTATTAATCGGCCATTGCACCTATGGCCACCTAGGTATCCGGCCACTTTGGCAACTAGTTGAGAGTAGGCATACCATAATATGATTCGAGATTTCGAAAATATTACCTAATTAGGCCTATAATAGCTCACTTGATTGGATGCTATGTTTTGTAACGTCAAGGAGGCAAAAAAAACAAAAGTTATTAATTAGATACGCGAGCGTAGCAATTGAGTTCAAATAGGCGGAGGCCTACACTATACCGCTAAAAATCCGTGTTTGTTTTTATGTTTTAGCAAATCTCCAAGTTTCAACAACTAAATTAAATGAAAAACTAGCTAGGGGCTACTAAATATTGCAATTCTTTGGTCGCAATAACCAAGGTTTTATAGTTTGTTACCAGAAATAAAATCAACCAAATTCTTCAGTTCATAATAGGGCCTACACTAGGAAAACGCAGAATGTGCGTTGTGAGATGTGCTTAGAAGTATGGAAATGTAGAATTGAGAACATTTGGTCAGCTCAATGTACATAATATATACAGGCCATGGATCACTTCAAAGGTTTAAAAACCGTGGCTGTCTGTTGGTATATGCACCTTGGTTTCCCAACAATGGTACCAGTGCCTTCTTGTCCTTGATATCCATCACAGATTTGAATCGTTCTAATTTATAGGTGACACTTGTTGCTCACATTTAATAGTTCCTTAATTGCTTTCTTAAATTGCTTTTATTGATGTGTAAAAAAGTAGGCCTACTTTGAAAATGCGTTTTCTTCGTTGTTTCACATCCGATTGTTCCATAAATCGCTTAAAATATGTATGATAGTTCTTTCCACATTCAGTATAAATTTGAGAGCTTTTGGAAAATTTTTGTTTTCCAAGTATTTCTCCCCCGGCTTATTCTTATGGGGATTTTCTATACTTCCCAAATTTTTTCCGGAAAAACCATTTGACCGATTTTTCTGAAAAACAATCCCAACCTATTCTGATGTGACACCAATTTGAAAAAAAAAGTTTCGAGTTGATTGACCCTTTTTCCTGACCTGTATGCCGCGTACAAACTTACACAAAAGACAAAAAAAAGCAAATTTTTTTTCGGTATATGGAATGAAAATCTTCGCTACGCTCATCTAATAACACATAAGCCTACAATACATAATTTAGTTGAACCTATATAACAGCTATTGATTTAATATTTTGGTTGTAGCAACTATAAAATATCTACTCGAACAACTAAATCGCTTTTAGTGTGTATACAAGTAAGACAAAGGAACCAATCGACTTGAAACTTTTTCTGGATATTGGTGTCATATATCAGAATATATCCTCTACCCTATACTCACGCTAGCCAACGTGATAACAATTATTGTGTCGTGCAAGAAAATTCGGACGCTATCTTCAACCAGCGTAAGCCTACCAGTACCTGTCGTTGTAGGCCTAGCTGACAAGCTAGCAAATAAATAATTGTCAAGAACAAAACTATATCACAATTGATACCTTAGGCATATACAATATTAAATCATATTCCTGACAGTCCCAGCGGTATCAAGTTGAAGCCTATAATTATTTATTCTACGTAGGCAGATGTCGTGCAAACATTATCAGCCTGATAGGCCCAAGACCGTGCCTGAAGACCGTGCACAGAAATTGAACAGATATTAATTTTAGTGCTGAATTAGTGCTAGTTAGTGCCGCTCACCCTAAATAGTGCTGCATTTTTCAGAAGTCATTGAGAAAAATGCAGTGGGGGCCCGTGGCCCCCCAGAAAGCAACTGAAGTAAAATTGCACAGATATTTAGTGCTGAATTAGTGGTAGTTAGTGTCGCTTACCCCGTAATTAATGCTGCATTTTTTCGGAAGTTGTAACCAAAAATGCCGCGGGGGGCTATGGCCCCCCAGAAAGCGATCGAAGTAAAATTACACAGATATTTAGTGCTGAATTAGTGGTAGTTAGTGCCGCTTACCCCGTAATTAATGCTGCATTTTTTCGGAAGTTATAACCAAAAATGCCGCGGGAGGCCATGGCCCCCCAGAATGCGATCGAAGTCAAATTGCACAGACATTTAGTGCTGAATTAGTGCTAATTAGTGCCGTTAACCCCGTAATTGGTGCTGCATTTTTTTGGAAGTTATCAACAAAAATGCCGCGGGGGCCATGGCCGTAGAAAGCGATCAAAGTCAAATTGCACAGATATTTAGTGCTGAATTTGTGCTGATTAGTACCGTTCACCCCGTAATTATTGCTCTGATAGTTTTCTTGAAAACGTTATTTACGGTGGTATTTTTTTCGGGAGGTGCGCCAACCAAGCACCGCGCGCGAAATTCGAATGCCGAACCGTAAAAAAGGTACAAACGTTGTTTTGCGTGTTACTTTCGTCCCGAAATGACTTCGAATTAATCAGTTGATACTCAGTCCACAGAATAATTATTACAACGTTATTTAATTTCCTTAGGGGCCTATTAAAACTTTTTTTTTCACATCATTTTGGTCTGTATTAATAGTTATATTATCAAGTCTTTGAATAATCGGGTCCTATTTAAGTTATTTATCATTGACATTCTATGCATTCATTGCAAGATTTTGTTTTAAATAATATTATTCATTATCGAACAATTTTGAAACGTATTATCGGATAATCGAACCATGCTCACACCACTGGGAACATGTGAATGATAACTTCTGCCGTTTTTCTATTCGTAGGACGATAAACTATTATAATAAAATAATATTTCCAATGCTAGTTTCCCACACATTAAATACTATTATAACATATGCCATCAGTGAACTATAATTTGTAGGCACCTACTGTTCGTTACGGCAAAAACTTGGTAAATAATATAATGGTAGGCCTATACATTTTTTTGAATAGGCCTACATTTCATTTCAAAACCGAGACAGAACTAATATCAAGCCGATGGGTTCAATTCAAAATGTATTTGTTTCATTAATACTATTCAATTTACTTCTCATGAAATAGAATATTATATTATATTTATATTATATAATATTATATTGGCGATAATTCGAAAAATGTGAGTCATTTGAATTCCTTTTATGTGATGCCGTGGCGGGCAAATATTTTGTAGCTTTTAATTTTTATAAACTTCGGAAATTCTTCTATAGTAAGTTATCGCAATTTACATTTCATCAGTAGAATAACATCGAATCCTATCGAATACAATAAATACATTAGGTTATGTTGAAATTCTGCCAGTAGTTTTTCAATATATATTGCGTTCAATTCATTATTTAATCTGGAGTATAGACCTATTTATTCTATTTGGAAATATATTAAATCAAGTGTTGAAATCTGAAAACGCATTTTCCCCCTTCCAATAAAATGAATCATCACTTGTACCATCAGAACCATCTCACCGATTTGATCGAATAAACCATCAAGCATTATAATCCGTGAAAAATAATATGGTCGTAGGAAGAGTGTATAGGCTTACTTTAAATTTGAGAATGACTTTTCTCATTATTTCTGAAGTGTAATCTGGAAATTTAAACAAGAACGATTGAGACGTAATTCAATCGCAACAATGAAGTTTGAAGCAGGAACTAACTTATAGCTTTATTCTTGAGCCAAGTATGTATAGGCCTACACTTAGAAAAAATATTTAGTACAACTAGTCAAATGCAGAATATGCGTTGTAAGATGATGTAAGATAATATATAGAGTATAATCGAAAACTCTACACACCTTGATCATATAAAATATATTTCATTCGATACCAACGAATCTAGGAAGCCGTGCATGTATCACGGCAACATTTTTCTGCTATTATTTCTATCTATTCGATGAATAAAAACCATTTATTACATTATTTATTTCAAAAAGGCTGGACCGAATTAGGCCCTACATACAATTTTTAATAATATGTATCATTTTCGTGTTTACATTTAAGGAAAATTTGAATCATATTGGAGAGATTTTATTTTTCAATTTTTACGCTCAGCCTAATCTTATGGAGTTTTTAGAAACTTTGATAATGTTTTTCAGAAATGGTCTGACCGATTCGACTCAAAAACTATACAGTTTCAAGTTGGATAAGTTTCCGTATACAGAAAACGTTTCATGTCGATCGGTCGAACCCTGTAACCTGTGCAGTGCTTACAAAAAAAAAACAGTCAGACAAATCTCCATGAGAGTAGGATGGAAATCTTCGCCAACGCTCATCTAAAAATTCCAAGATGTTGAACTACTGGCAAACGCAGAATATGCGTTGTAAGATGAGCGAGAAAACTAGTCAAACGCAGAATATGCGTTGCAATATAAGCGAGATATTTATTCAGAGTATACTCGTCAAACTCGATACCAACGAATCGAGGGAGCCGTGAATCTATCTCTGCAACATTTTTCTGCTATTATTTCTATCTACAAAAATAAATAAAATGAAATGAATAAAGAACTTGTATTGTATCACATTATTTTCTTCGAAACGGCTGGTCCGAATTGCATACAAAATTTAATTATGTGTATCACTTCCGTTTTCACATTTGACTGAGGAATATTTGAATTATGTAGGTGAGTTTTTTATTTTAAATTTTGAGATCTATGATGTTTCACAAAAATGGTCCAACCGATTTGTCCCAAGAACTATACAGTTCCAAGTTGGATAAGTTATATATTATATTATTTATTTAAACAGATTGGTAATTACATGGGTATGTTTACAATTACAGTGTCTGAGTAGCTTGCTAATTCCTGAAGGGTCTAATTTCATATAATATAATATTACTTCTTAATTCCTGAAGGGTCTAGCTTACCATCTACAAATTTAACAGTCCTTTTTTCCTGAGAGTTGGATTATCCTAGTAATTGCTTAATACCTAGTCTGAATGTATTTATATTTTTAAATAAACTCTTTTCACATTCAACATTAATACTATTCCATTCTATTATACCTTTTTCTACCAGTGAATTTTGTCCTTTTCTCTTTCCAGCATGTTTCCTTTTTATTTTGTGGAGGTGGTCTTTTCGTCCTAGATAACTAGCTTTTTCAAACCTGCTTCCTATCTCTTTCCTATCTCTTTCCTCCTCTTTCTTATTTTTTCCCATGTAGGCTTTGTAAAGACAAATTAGTCTGGACCTTCGCCTTCTTAGTGATAAGTTTTCCCATTTAAGATTGTTAATTATCTTCGTTATACTTCTATATTCATGCCTCTTGATTTCTACTTCTTCTTCATTCTTTTCAAACTCCTTCTGATTCAATGTTCTTAATTTATTTATAAGTTCAACTTTATTTCCTGCAATTACCTTGACTCCTCTACTCCTAAGTTGAATCTTTACTTCGTCGAGTTTCAAGTTGTCTATATTCACTTTTTTTTTACTTATGACTGAATTTCTACCCCCTGCTACATATTTAGCTGCTCTTCTTTGTACAGCTTCTATTTTGTTAAAGTTTATGATCTTATTTGTTCCGGTATCCCATATGGCTGAGGCATATTCTATTTTGGGTCTAACTAGTGTAAGGTAGGCTTTTTCTTTGGCTTTTCTGCTGCTTCCAGCCAGATTTCTCATAACGAAATACAATCTTTGAAATGCCTGTCCAGTTATTATTTCGATATGCTGACTCCATTCTAACTTTTCGTCAAATGTCACCCCCAAATACTTTGCGAACTTCTTTTTTACTATTTTTTCCGTTCCTATCTTGTATACCATCCTATTATCATTACCATCTTCCTTCTCTACCCCAATTGTCAAAACTTCACTCTTTGTACAGTTAAGATCTAATCCCATATCTGTTAGTCTCGTGTATATATTATTTACATCCTCCTGAAGTTTGATTTTATCATGTCTATTTTCTATTTTCCTATAGATTGCGCAGTCATCTGCAAACATTCTTACGGTTGAATTAATATTTTTTGGCAAGTTATTTACAAAAATGAGGAACAGTAAAGGTCCAAGTAGTTTGCGTATACAGATGAAGTTTCATATCGATCGGTCAAAGCCTGCGACCTGTGCAGTGCTTACAAACAAACAAACAAAAAAACACACAGACAAAGCTCCGTAAGAGTTGAGTGGAAATCTTCGTTAACGCTCATGTATTAAAGTAAAATCTAAAACTCACCCACCTTGGCCATATACGAAGTGTCTATTCCCACGCCCCGACAAACAACCTGGGTTGTGTGAATAGCCAGCCCGCGCGGGCATTTCTATTCACCAAACCGGCGCTCGACAAGAAGCGGTTCTGAGCAGCTGGGGAAGAGCAGAATTACTAGGGCTGGCTATTCGCAGGAACGAACTCACGAAGCGCACATCCTCGACTGCCTTTTTCCTTTGCCAGGGCTCTCTGTGTGGAATCTAATGAACTACGTGAGAACGCTTGGTGTGCCCGTTCTGGTGAATATACATGGCCGTGTTGGTCGGCTATTCACAACTCACAAGACCCACACAACCGGTTGTGGGAATAGGGATTTGGGGTCTTGCTGGCACGACCTGTTGTGGGAATAGTGTATTTGCGTCTTGCCGGCACGAACGGTTCTTGGGAATAGTACTTTAGGTTGCTGGAGGCAAAACCCACACGAACGTTCGTGGGAATAGGGTCGGCCTATTTTAAAATTCATATAATCTTTACGTAAATCCAAATTGTTGACTGTTTGCATAAGGATACTCTTCCAGCAGTCGCTATTACATTTTCTGCGTCGGCACATATAATAGTACTCAGGTATTTCTTGAAATTAGTCAATTCTGGGGGAAAATGCAAAATACTTATTGATTGATTTATTTCAAAACATTAGACATAGGTATACCTCTAGACTTAGATTACATAAATATTCTTAGTTATTAAGCTGACGCTTCCTACATCTGTATCATGTACAAATCTACAGGAAAGGAATAAATACAATACAATACAACTTTTGTGATAGACCTATGACACACATTTTTAAAGAATTCTATATTGAAAAATTACAAATGTCTAGACTTCAGAGACTGAACATAGTAATTGTTTGAAGCATTACAATCAGTGTATAAAACAACTTTTTGGTATTAAGTACAGTGATCTCAGAAAATCACAAAGAATATAGCAAGATCTATAGGCTTTAAGTTTACAAACTCAATTACTTCGGTATGTCCATGGTATGTCGATGGAGGGTATGTCTAAGTCTAACCCGTGGGGGGCGTTGTTGATGTAGCTGCTGTTATTGCGAGTAATCTAAATTGACGAAAGATTACCATATTGTAAAGCGACCGATCGTCTGAAGGACAAGAATCGGTATAATAATCCAAGGGTGCGGGTTCTGACCTAAGGGAAAGGTTATCTAAAAAATGAAAAGTATTAATTATCTTTATGTGTACAAGATTTTATTACTTACACGAGGGCTGCCGTGACTTACACAAACACACACACACACACAAAACAGGTAAACATTACAGAAAAAATACACTAAATCAACGTTGTCGGTAGCACATATAACGCTAGTAGCTTCACGCCGTCGTACACGAAGGGGAGGGGGGGGCGAAAAAGACGGGGCTCCGCCGGGACCGGTGTAGAAGCCGCGCGGTTACCGCGGTCCGTCCTTCCTCTCGGAGGTGTCGTACTTCCTTCGCGGGGGACGGGTCAGCTGCGTCGGCGTCAGCGTCGATGGTGGTCGACACACGAGTATCTCTCCGTAATAATAGGTGTCTGTTATATATGTATATGTCTATGGGTAAAAGATTATATAAGGTGTTATCGTCGAATAGAATGTTCGAATATAACTCATTCGACGACGAAACCACACGCGCGGACACTACGAGTTTTGCACTCTGTAATAATAGGTTATATATGTACTGTAGATGTCTATATGTAAAAGATTATATAATGTGTTATCGTCGGATAAAATGTTTGCATAGGATACTTTCGACGACGAAACGGCACGAGTGGATACTTTGCAAGTTTGTCACCCCGTACAATTCGCTAAACGTCCGAGTTCCACGGAGGCTTAATACGAACTGAAATAATGTAGAACTAATAATTGTGAACTGATGTGACGTATGAAACTATAAGATAGTTCACCCCGCACACGACGGTGAACGAGGGATGGACTACCGCGTTCCACGGTGTCCTCACTCGCGTCGTGGGCTCAGCGTCCGCGTTCCACGGAGGCCTAAGGTGAACTCCCTAACTTAACATTTTCGAAACACACACTTCTCGATATTTTACATTACATTTGAATTTGGCGACACTTCATTGGTCCATCCAAACTCAACTCTCCACCCTCATTGGTCAAAACAAATTGACTCCAACTAACAAACTTTCTCATGAAAGTCAAACCATGAGGGTGGTCGAGCATCCTTACTTCTACAAATAATTAGAACTATACTTAAAACTAGAACACTTGACCCGGTCCCCCGCAGCGTACATCCTGGCAGTGGCCACATACGTCACGAGCGACAGTTCTTATGAGACGGTAAGTTCACGCCTACCGTCTCCCTGGGTCAAGTGTACACACACACAAGACAGCCCTCGTCCTAACTAGCATTAATAATATAGGCTAATAACTTAAACTAATTGACGTCTAAAACTACCCTGTACATGTTTTACCCTAATGCGAGATGGCCGACACAGGGCCATCTCGCATGACACGCTACGAAAAATTCTAAGAAATAAAACATATAGGATTACATTCGCAGCATATCACTTGAGCTTACATGCACAGGGAAATAATACACTAAAAAGAAGTTCGCTGTCGGAAGCAATAAACTAAAGAGAGGTTTGCTGCCGACGCAAACTGGGACTTCTCAATATTTTAAATAACCTAATCACGTTAAGGCAACCTAACCTAATTGAATATAATCTAAAGCTAACAAAACTTAATCCAAAGTAAGACTAATAGCCACTTCAGAAAAATATTTACACCAAAGTTCGCCTTTTCGTCATGTTGTAGGTCCCGCAGCAGACATGATTGAAACGTAGAGGGCGGTGAATCTCGGTTTATGGATGGCAGTGGCACTTTCGAGAAAATGGCGTCTACAAGACACAAGTTGAAGGTAATTTTATTCATCAAAATATGCTTTAGGGCTTAGGCGTATCCTTTTACCGGATTAATTGCTCACTCTACGTGTTACGATTGAATTCTACGCCAATACTTATTTTCTGAAGAAGTAGGCACATCAAAACTTGCAAAATCAGCCTCCTACTTAGTTTGTTCACGACTGACATTAATCTAGGCCCTAGGCATATTTTGACCACGTTGTGCCGGAACTTATTTCTTCAATTAATTGAAATTATATAATTGAATTCAAGTTCAATACTCATTTTTATTATGAAGAACTATTTAAAAAGTCAAAATATAGCCTCAGTTTAATTCCTTCACCAAGAATTTTGACTTGGGGGCATAATGAGGGACTTAGGTGCTAGCCTAGACCTACAGCATTAAGTATATAGTGTTAATATATATTAACACTATATATACTTAATAATAATAATAATAATAAATCATTTATTTCATCATTGTACATGTACAATCACTCATGTGCACATTGATTCATAAAATAAATCTGTACGAGTATTGAAAATTGTCATAGTTATACATATAAATAAAATGTAAGAGTATTTACATTACAAAGTCATTAGTAAAATTCGCACATATATGATAAAATAGCAGCAGAAGTTGAGTTTTGAGCTGCTCTTGTCAGAAATAAAAAGACATTCAAGGTGTCAAGTTTATAAATTGAATACAGTAATTACAATTGCAATGTTTGGCCGCTTGGATGAATTCGTCGATATTATAAAATGCATGGGTTACTAAAAAACTTTGTAGGCCTAACTTTCTTTTATAATTTATCCTTGTTCTGCTTTGCTGTTTTAGAATGGTTGGTAGGTTATTGAAAAGGTATGCTCCGACATTTATAGGATCTCTATCCGCAATCTTATATGACACATTCTTCAATCTGAAGTTATCCCTGCCTCGGGTGAAGTGCCCATGCATTTCAGAATTTGCTTCGAATAATTCAGGATTATCCCATTTGAACAGTAATACACTAAGTATATACAGACTAGTCACAGTTAATATCTTCAATCTACAAAACATATTCCTACATGATTCTCTATATTTCAGTCTACATATTATTCGAATTGCTTTTTTTTGGTATTTAAATACATTGTCCGCCTTTATAGATGCTCCCCATAGTGTTATACCGTACTGAATATGTGACTGAACATTCGCAAAATAGACCGTTCTACAGGTGTCAATACTCACTTGTTTGGCTACTGTATGTAGGGCAAAGCAAGATGAGGCGAGTTTCTTACATAGCTGATCAACATGTTGAGACCATTTCAATTTATAGTCTATTACAATGCCTAAAAATCTACACTTTTCAACCGCTTCCAGATTCCAGGTGTTATATTCTATATTGAACTGATTCAGTCCACCTTTCAGTTGGTAGCGGATCAGGCAGGTCTTTTCACCATTGAGTTTTAAGTTTTAAGAGACTTAATATAACTTATACTTGATATACTTAATGCCTACAGGTTGTACCCCAAACAGTGGGCATAGAGCTATTATAGGTAGCAGTGAGTGATCAGAACATTCAATCAAATGCGTAGCCAAGCTATGATTCTACAATGTCAACTTTTTCAGGTTAATGTTGACTTCGGCCACACCTGGAATGAGACAAAGAGAGATGGTGGGACTGACTAGGAATCTTGTGCACCCCTCCCCTCCAGGAAGCAACCAAGACTCACAACCTATGTTTGAAGAAGTTATACAAGCACAGCTGTTCTGATAGAGCTATGAATATATCTGTCATCGGTCTACCTCAAGTAAGTTCAAAAATAGAGAGCGGTAACTTTGTGTAGAGCCTACTGGTAAGGTTGATGTTTTAATTTTACTTTGACACTGAGCATCGCCAATTGGTGTTTGATTTTTGATTTTAGATTTTTTGGTGTTTTCTGAAAGATCTTGTTTATATCTTTCAGAAAAAGTTGCGGGAGGTAGAGAATAATTGTTGGTTTTTATAGTTTTTAAACTCACTTGAGGGTCATTCCATAACAAATCAATCATAGGCGCCGACTTTTGAAAAATCCGACGAGTGCTCTAATTTTTTAGCGAAATATGTCAGAGCTCAATGGGGGGTGTGGGGGGTTCGCCCCCCACCCTGCCCCGCAGGGAAGATTTTGAAAATTCGTGTTTTTTGTACATATTTTATTAGTTCAAGAAGACTTTCATAATAACAAAGACATTATAATGGACTTTTTAAAATTTGATTTTACTATTCCTTCCCCAAGCCCCGCAGTAATTTTCTTGAAATATGGTTATTTTCTGAGTAATTGTTGCAATCTATTTACAGTTTTGAAGTCCAATAATTGAACTTTCATGGACATTCTTGAAGTTATTTTTTCGATCTCCCCCCGCAAAGCCCCGCAGGGAATTTCTTGAAATATGGTCATTATTTAAAGTGATTTTTGCGATTTACAAGCAGTTTAGATGTCCTAGATTGAACCATTATTGACATTTCCAACGTGTTTTTAATATTTCAATCATGGACATTATCGAAGTGATTTTCGTGATTTCTCTCAGCAAAATATTTTATTGTGTGTTTATTCGTACACTAACTGCTTGAGATTCTAGAAGTTGTCAAAGCAGATAATATAGGCCTATAGGAATTTTGAAATATAGGCCCCTAAAAGTAAAAAATGACAACAAATAGTAATATTATTGCCATAATTTGAGTTGGCAATGCAGCAACGAAACTACCACTTATATTTCAATCGCCGCAAACATTAGAACAATAGTGATAGACAAAATTTGATATCAAGTTTTGATTTAATAATTAGTTATAAATTTAGATTTAATATTTTAAAAGTGCAAGGCCGCATAAGATAAATCTTGTGCGCAGGCTGTCGTGCTTGAGAAAAAAATATATAAGTAGACGAGCTTTAGCGGGGATTTAATTTGACATACTGAAAAAAATTGGTGTTCGTTTTTTTTTTTTTTTTTCATGTTTTTTTGTCGGTTCTCCACAGGTCAAACGACTACATCTATCAACCTCAAACTTTTTTTCAATATGGTTCCTCATCTAACTTAGATCTGTATAGTTTTGTGGCATTATCGGGGAGTAACTTTTTTTTATGAAGAAATTGAAGAAATTTCAAAAATTCCCATTAGAATAACATGGCGGAAAAAAAAAGAAAATATTTTTATTTTCCAAAAAAATGAAATTTTGCGTGAAGTTGAATTACATTTTGGTACACACATTTCTAAAAATTTTCAGCTTGATCGGGTCCGCCATATTGAAGAAAAAACATAAAATGTACTAAATTGGTATCACTCGAAGCAGTTTTTACCCATTTTTACCAATACTATTACTATCCGCTCGTCTTACAACGCATATATGGTGTTTTCCTAGTTTGTGTAAATCCGACGCTCAATCTTACTAATTAAGCCATAAGTAGGTCAAACAAATACAAAATGAACAAATACAAAAAAGTTACAAACTTATATATTATAGGGTCCATATACCTATTGCACATGATCATGTTTAGTAAAAATAAAATAGATTGATATCCCTTTTATTTTATGCAAGATCAATTAATAACAATTGACCACACTCTTTTAACCAGATTTTCAAAGACTTTTTAAATACAATTACATTTTTAGGGGTTGTCCACTTCCAGTTGGGTTTAATTTTAGCCTGCTTTCAAATTTAATTCGGTCTTCCGCTTGATCTCTCTATTTCTCTCTCGGGCAATCATCATGAATGACATTTGGTGTTAATCAAATACTTGTTCCAAAAAAGCTCATCAATTTATTTTGACACAAATGGAAGTATAGTCTACAATCATTATTTGACAATTGAATTATGCATAGGTTAAAAGGGCATGCTGAGTATGGGTTAGAAGGGTGTTACTGAATACTGCATTACTAGCGTGCTGAACTGTCATTTAGGTGACCGATTCGATTCCCACTATAGTCCCAATAGATTCCCACTATCTTGACCAAAGGTTGAGTCAATTCATTTTGTTTGAATTATTTATTTATATTGTTTTTAACAACGCACTGTGCTGATGACTAAGATTTATTGGTGTCTGTTTGAATTGATCTCAAGATGAATCTATACTAAAGAGTGAGTAATGATGAGAGGCATTTCTGAGAGGTAAGAATACGATGTACTCAAGTTGAACTGTCATTCAGGAGACCGGGGCTGGATTCCCATCATGTTGACTTTTCTTAGTTTCCCTTCCTCGTTCAAGTTCACACTGGGATGGTTCCTACGGCCGTCCCCTTCCCACTGTCTAAAAAACACCTAATAAAATAACCTTTCGTCTCATCTTCCCATTTTCTCTTCACTGACGCCAATAGATCCCAGGCTACAGTACAGTACATTGTTGAAGTCAATATAAATGAATTAAATGAGTTACACATATAGGGTGAAGGACTCTTTTAAGAGTGTCTTGGTGGAAGGGCCTGTAGTGAAAGTTACGTCTCAGGGCACCACAAGGGCAATCTTACCAATAATTCATTTCAGTGTAGGTCCGAGGCATTTAACAAACTTTGAATAATAATGATATTACACCAAGGCCCAGTATCACCAAGTCTACTTCTAGCCTTCGTCTGAAAGTAAGTGAAAACAGATGATATGGGTGACCGTGGTGATAACAAACTGCCTGTTAGAGCTGTTAGAGCCACATTGGTAATTCAGGCACAGTGTACCAATTGTTAACAGAAAATGTACAATTTGAACAATTATGCTGCTCCCAATAAATATCAAATATATCAATGAAATGTAGATGTGCCAAATATCAGTATTTACTAGTTTTCATAAATTTAATATGCTCCATTACGCATATGTGTTGATAATGTATGAACGGTGTTTTGATACGCGTCAAGAGTGAGGTCATTTCACGCCCATGTTATATATATATATATATATATATATATATATATATATATATATATATATATATATATATATATATATATATATATATATATATATATATATATATATATATATATATATATGCGACATGCAATGGGGAAGGGGGTGAAAACCAGTTAGGCTGGTCCTACACAGAACTAAACAAAAGGGGAAATACATAGTTGAAACCACGAACGTGAATTTCGTCGGGAGAAAAGAAATAAAGCAATAATGACGCGAACAGAGAGAGGGAGAGAGAGAGAGAGAGAGAGAGAGAGAGAGAGAGAGAGAGAGAGAGAGAGAGAGAGAGAGAGAGAGAGAGAGAGAGAGAGAGAGAGAGAGAGAGAGAGAGAGAGAGAGAGAGAGAGAGAGAGAGAGAGAGAGAGAGAGAGAGAGAGAGAGAGAGAGAGAGAGAGAGAGAGAGAGAGAGAGAGAGAGAGAGAGAGAGAGAGATACACACACATACAAATATAATGGTTTTTATACAGTGGGCCCAGGCCTATATTTTGAAATGCACGTCATAAACATGTCCAGGTGTACTCAAGTTTGTCATTCAACTGAGAATTTTAAATGATGATGGCATTTATGACAATATTTATCCAATTTAAATACAGTGCGTTTATAATTATATATATATATCCATCATAATATTCATCTAATACTTATGAAAATATCTAAAAATCAGTAGGTCCATTCGATATAGAATCAAATTTATAGTATCATACATTGATCAAAATAATTGAATTTTTTAGATCCAAATAATTTTTTGTGTTCAATTATTTAAATAACAATATTATCGATACTTCAGTCAACTTTGTGTAAAGAGTAATATATGAAAATGTGTTTTCTATTGTTGCAGCGGCTGGAAGTACCCATCACACGTTGAGTAGCTTGTTGCTCCGAGCAAGAAGTATCACCGGTGCCAACTTCAGGTAGCGTCGGCTTCAGCTCTCCAAGGATGCAGGCCGTATGGTCCAACCGACTCTACCGTTCGCACTCCGGAATCTCACATGGATACAATGATCAGGTAATGACAGTGAAATATGCATAAATTCCAATTCTTAAACGTATAACTACGGTAAATGGGACCGACAAATGTAGCTTAGTTGCTAATGCGCTCTCTTCAGGTGATACAGGTGGGGTGTTTTTGGACGTGTTTCGATCTCCGCCATCGTCCATATTCATATTTTGTAGTGTATGCTTAATGCCGGGATGAATGATACAATATGGTTCACAACCGCTTCCGTCCCATAACCTACGAAACCTTCATACTGTCCTCAGCATTAATAATTCATCCGCCGCCAATTCATTAATTCATTCTCCTGTATCACTATTTTCACCATTTTGATATCTCGTACCATTCACTAGTTTCATCAAAGAAGTGATTTCGCTAAATCGACTCGCATTTGCTCTTAACGAATATTATTGACAAATGACAACAAGTACTAGTTATAATGCTTAGTTTTTGAGGGAGATTGATTGTTTCATACAAAAAACCCTCGTTAGTCCAAACCCGGTTGAACCAAAATGTAACATATTTCGAACTAGAAATCGGTCCCCGGCGTAGGTGTAGTTATTTCAATGTCAATAAGCTCAATCCGAATCCAGCTAAACCTAATTTTAACTAATAGTTGGGTCATTCCATAACAAATCAACCAATGAATTTTTGGTGACCATCTCAGATTTTGATGTAATTTGGCACACTTACTGACATCATTGCCTGGAGTAATAATGTGTTTTTTCAAATTTTTTGAATCGCCAGTTTCCGAGATATGGGGTCGTCAAAATTTGACCTCCCGACGCCCCGGTCACGCACCGCCACAGGTTGACCTGTCCAACTTCTCTCCTAATCAAGATACAAAGTTGGGAGAGGTGTCATTGGAAAGGTAATGAAAATCTACATGTAACTAGTTACATTTGAAGCAAGTAACATGTTACACAACTCCGTAGCTTGAGAGTACATCTTAATAAGGTCAATTAGGTCAATTACTCATTTTTGGAATACATTGAAATTTGGTGTCATTCATCTAGATAGATGTAAGTAGATGTACAGAAAGTTTTGTTTTGGCTGGATTAGGAGCTTTCAAGATATCAATGTTTTAGTTCATAAACCTACAATTTCAGGTCCCGCTTAGACCGTAGCATCATTAGTACATAGCGGTAATTGCCATAATTTGAAAACTATTTGTGATATCAGGATAAACTGAACATATAATGATTGTGTAAATGCTACTCTTCAATATACAAAATTTACATTTCGACAAATTTGATATTCCGAGGAATAAGAGACGCTTTAACCGTTGAGGATAACGATCATTCCACCGTTTTAAACCGAATATTTGACGCATAAGGGTTGGAAACAGTACAATTTTTATTTTCAATACAATAAGTATGGGACAATGCCTATTAGATGAGATTATGAAAACATCGTTATTTTACACCTTTCTACCCTATAAAAATTGTTGAAAATGAAGGAGAACCAAAAAGTACTAAGAGAGGGTGGTTCTTTTGAGGGTGAGGGGTGCACCGTCCCACATTATCAGTCACTTTCTCACAACTGAGCTAACCAAAATACCAGTACCAGACATTATTCAGGCTATTTACACTTTTCAACAGTCACAAAATAATGTTGCATATAGGGCCTACCAAATATTCAAGCATCTAAATAATATTTATAATATCGGTTTATTTTTTTAGCTCATTCTAAGATCTCTATCTTCTAAACGAGGAGAAATATCAAGTTGAATTGTTCTGTTACCGGTATCATTCTTCACTTTGAAGAGCATCTTTTCTACTAAACCAAAAAGAAATTGATTATCAATCACCCTCTATACAAAAAAAACACCCTCAAAAGGGTACTTTTTGGTTTTCCTTCATTTTTAACAATTTTTTTAGGGTAGAAAGGTGAAAAATAACAATGTTTTCATAATCTCATCTAATAGGCATTGTCCCAAACTTATTGTAGTGAAAATAAAAATTGTGCTGTTTCCAACCATTATGCGATAAATATTCGGTTTAAAACGGTAGAATGATCGTTATCCTCAACGGTTTAAGCGACTCTTATTCCTCGGAATATCAAATTTGTCGAAATGTAAATTTTGTATATTGAAGAGTAGCATTTACACAATCATTATATGTTCGGTTTATCCTGATATCACAAATAGTTTTCAAATTATGGCAATTACCGCTATGTACTAATGATGCTACGGTCTAAGCGGGACCTGAAATTGTAGGTTTATGAACTAAAACATTAATATCTTGAAAGCTCCTCATCCAGCCAACACAAAACTTTCTGTTCATCTATTTACATCTATCTAGATGAATGACACCAAATTTCAATGTAATCAAAAAATGAGTAATTGACCTAATTGACCTTTGACCTCATTGAGATGTACTCTCAAGCTACGGAGTTGTGTAACATGTTACATGCTTCAAATGTAACTACAGTAAACCCTCGTTAATCCGAAATCGAAGGGACCTAGAAAAATGATTTCGGTTTATAAAAATTCGCATTAATCAAAAAGTAATTTTTCCCGCTCAGAATGTAGTTAATTTCGTATTACGCGCTAGAGGAAGCTGTGTCACCGGCTGAGACTACGTGATAGATCCGTTGCTAAGGGCCTCGCTGATCGTGTTTACTCGGCTATCTCCGTGACGCGTGATCCTCATATGGCCCGTTTCTATTGGCGCTCGGCCGTCCCGAGTCGGACGAACGAGTGTTCCGAGCTCAGACTTCGTCAAGGTCGACTGCATTCGGTACACAAAGCATGGAATAGCTGAGCATGCTTCTACTCATTCTTACGCATCAAATAAAAAGGATGGAAATTGGGAAAACAGTGATAACTTCACGGAATTCACTCGGATTATTTCGAATTATCCAATCCAAAATCAGTGTTGAAGCAATTGAAGGAACGAAATATTAGTTCGAATTACGGTTTAACCGAAATTCGGATTAATCATATTAATTAACATTGAAATGCCTATACCTTCAGCTGGGGACCGATTTCAAGTTCGAAATACGTCAAATTTCGGATTAACCGAGTTTAGGTTAACGAGGGTTTACTGTAGTTACATGTAGATTTTTATTACCTTTCCAATGACACCTCTCCCAACTTTGTATCTTGATTAGGAGAGAAGTTAGACAGGTCATTTTCAGATTGGATAATGCAAAATAGTTCCGAGTTAATTCCGTGAATTATTAATTATTTTCTTAATTTCCATCCTTTTCATCTGACCCGTAAGATGCACTGTGTGAGTGCGCTCTGACCGTGACTACCACAAGACCTGTTACCGTACCCTCGAAACAATCGTTTGTCAATTTTGGGACGATCGGGCGCGGGATAGAGACGTGTACACATAATCAGTGAGATCCCTCAACGGTTTCTCAAACGTAGTTTCGACCGGCTACGGCTTTCCCTTGTGCGCAATACGAATTTGACTATATTCGAATGGGGTAGCGTCATACACTTGAGATACAAAGACAGTTCACCCAACGTTGAATTTGAGAGATACAAAGACAGTTCACCCAACGTTGAATTAAGATTCATCCCCACTTTTATTCCCACTCCTTTTCACCACACCCTTTACCCTGTAGTACCTGCAATCACCGCTACGAGCGCTCAGAATCTTTTCCGCGATTGTGCATCAGTCGACAGTTGGATGGATGTTGCCTGGCTTGTCTGCCAAGTGTTCAACTTGACTGCTAGGAGCGCTCTAGGAATGTGTAGCGACCATTGAAGTAACTTCTGGTAATAATGAAAGGGTTTTGAATCTCGCGAAGTAACTTACGTGGGACGCCGTGAGTATCTCTTCAGTCAATGGTAGAGTGGTGATTTTGTGGTATGAAGTTTTTTGATTAGTCCAACTTTTTATGAATCGAATCCAATTTTATGGGTTACCGTTAGAGGCAACAAATTTTAGCATTATTTATTTAGATTTTTAGCATTAATAATTTTCGATTTAGCATTAATAGCATTATTGGATTTAAAATTTAGCATTATTTTAGCATCAATTTCCGGCGCATTTGCGACAATAGAGAAACCCTGTTGTTCTCAATATTTATGAAACGAGACAATTTTTGTTATTTGAGGGATCATGCAGAGGTCAAGGTATTTAATTATGTATACCAATAGAGGCAGCATTTGACAAGAGATTCTTAGTTTGGCCACTGCCAACTTGGCTATAGTAATGACAATACGTTCAAATAAAAAACAAAGAGAAAGTGAAATAGCAATCAAATTAAGAATCTTGTGTGATGTTACTGCCACAGCCAACAAGTATTGAAGTAAATCTGGATTTATTTATAAGAGCATCTCCATGTCAAAATATAACATATAAAAATATAATAAATGAAAAAACTAGAAATATTTACATAAAATACATGCAGAAACATGTTTAAAGACACCTAAACTGTGTTGAAACTCAACATGGCACAAGTTTTGACGGTGTCTTCCTTCATGGTGGTTCTTTTGTCTGTCAGTACTAAATTGTAGCGACTAAAAAACCGCTCCGCGTCCACACTATTTACCAGTGCCCAGATGGTGACCAGAGCAGCTTCAGCAAAAGCTGTATTTGTCGTCCTCATCGCTTGAAGTACCTGCAAAACGTCCACTTCCCCCGCAACTTGTAGCTGGCTGATCAACTGTCGGTGAAAATCGTTATACGCTTCCACGAAGTCGTTCTCACTTATTTGCCCAAAGGTGTTGCTTAGCTTTTTCTTGTTGGCCTTGACCAATGTGTCACTTGGGTTTTGTGTGAGGCCAGCCAAGCCTGGATTAAACAGTTCCCCCGAAGCCTTGAAGAAGTTATTCGTTGCACTCGGTGCCATGTGAGTCGACAGTTTTGTCAAGCTACTTAGTGCACATTCTTTCAACACTTTCTTTGTAACTTCTTTCTCCAAAAAGTTGGTGATCTTGTTCAATTGTAGAACAGTCTTCTCAGGGAATGCTCCATCCGAGTACCTCTTGAGAGATGCAGCGAGGCCTTGTAGATCATTCCACAGACAATGGCTGTACGGGTATTTGGAGCCTTCCATCACATTGATCAATTTAATGAACCGAGCGCATACTTCCGTGACAAAAGTGACCTGCAACTTGAGTTTCGTAGATACTGGTGCATTGGCAAACATTTCCAGTATGCAATCCGCACTATTATTCTTATTTTCATCATATTGTCGTAGAAACCCTACAAGAGGGTCGAGGTATTCATCAAGATATGATACGGCGTGAAACCAAGAGTTCCACCTGGTGATGATGGGGGACGGAAATAACTTCGGTTTCAATGTCGAATGTTCCTTGCGTAGATACGCTAAGTATGCGCTCTTCATTTTCCTTGAATTGAGGAATGCCATCTTAGTCTTCACGACCAACAGGTTTAACTCGGAAAGTTTCTTCATGTTAACATCCCCCGCCAGATTCACTTTGTGGGCCCAACATTGAAAGTGTAGTAAATGTTCGCCCAGAAGTGTGTTGAGTGCACCAAAGCATGTGCCCATATATCGTGCACTGTCTGACACCAGACCTAACACATTCTTGTAGTCAATTTTGTACTCTGTGAGGCACTCGTTAATCGCCTGGCAGCACGAGGATCCAGTTGCACTGTCTAGAAATTCACAGCTAGCCAGATACACCTCCTGACTCGCAGTGGCCGTAACTGTACGAAACAGTATCGCAAGAACGCAACGCCCCTTACAGTCAGAAGTTTCATCTACTACTATAACTGTTTTCTTGCCCTGCATTGCTACTCAAATGTCCTCCTACATGTCTTCACCGCACTTCCTGGCATGGTCCTTCCGCAGTGTCTGGGCACACGGTAAATCTCCTGATCCAGGGATGTATCTTGCAACACACACAAAATGATATAGATAAATACACATATCCAAACGTACATATGAAATTATCAATAATTTGAAACATTGAAGTAAATTTAATAATACATTGCTTGCCTGAGGTTATTCAAATAGGCCTACTGGTGTTTAATAAATTAATATTATTTGTCTATTGCACATTCATAATGAGCTGACTGATTTATCCCCAAAGAATATTTCAAATATAATTCAGGGCCTATCTGTATTTCATAAGTGCAAGAAATTTCAATTAGGAAATGAAATCAAAGTGGGCGTAAAATCAATTAAATTATAGGCCTACTATCAAATAAAACCTCATAGTAATACTATAATGAGCCAATAATATAATCTGATTGAAATATAAGTAGGGACCCTAATTTAATATTATGATTATTATTCTAGTTGTGTACACAACTCGCCTACTTACGAAAATAAAAATACTTACTTCTTGAAGTATTCCCGCACTGCAGGATGGTCCATCTTCTCCACTGGAATATTTGCTTTCAAACACATTCTCACTGTGTCTTCAACAAAGGCATTCCTTTCTGTTTTTGCTTTTTTGCATTGTTGTTTAATAAAGGAATTGTAGCCTGTCGCTTTATTGCACCTTGAGTCTCTTCTGTCTTCAATTGCTCCTTTTTTTTAGATGAATCGCTGATTTAATGTGTTTATTCAAGGTGTCTTTCTTTTCCCACTCCAAACGAACATTGCAGACACCACACATTAGTATTTTACTATCACTAACATAGAACTTATCAACTTTATATGCTGCAGCCCGCATGTGAATAGTAATGCTCTGCGTTCTACCCATCTTCACTCCACAAAGATTCACGTTACAATGAGCCCTTTCTTCGGATGGCATAAACAAGTGCACATGGAGAGTGGTTGACGTCACTGGTTCCAGTCTAGAGGAATGTTGCTGGGAGTGGAGGGAAGAGGGGGGACACAGCTGTGTAGAAGTACGCGTCATGACGCGAGTGTTGGGACTATCAATCGAACCTGTACACGACCGCGAGTGTCGAGTTTCCAAGAACGTAATTAAAATAACACCACCTGCATGGCATTAATAGTAGTGATGACACCGGGTACCCGGTCCCAATTTGCATAACCGGTCTTTTTATGTTGCTACAATTATATGTTTTTTTTGCTGATGTATGTCTTAATTAATCCTATTGCTGATATCTAAATCATAATTCAATTATGTTATCTTAAACCTGTCTGTATCTCGCAGAGTTTATTATTTGTATCAATTCGTCACATTATGCTTCACAGACATGCGTTATTGCAGGGTTTGTGATTTTGGTACTTTCACGTTTTTTGGGGGGACGTAAAGACCGGTCCTATACCCGGTCTTTACAAACGGGTACTCGGTCTCAAATCCCAGGACCGATGTCATCACTAATTAATAGCCTACCTGGGGTAGCACAGGTAGGCTAAATAACTCTGTGCAGGTGGTGTTATTGCCTGAAGGGTAGGAAATGAATATGAGTGGAGTATTTCCAGTGGTTTTCGAGATTGTAGACCGAGATTGACGTTACATGTTGAAACACGTAAAAATGACCAATGTTTTGATAATTTTTATCAAAAACTTCGGATATCAGTCAAGTTCGAGCGTATTTCGCAAATTGTTGATATTTCGCTGTAAAACACAGTTTTCGCATTGAATCGCGAAAATAAACAAGGTTTTGAAATGCTTTGTAACATCATGAAACATACAGAAAACAACAAAAAATGACTATTAACACGTTTTCAAGTTTTATCGCCTATATCGCAATTGCGAAAATTTGTTGCCTCTAGTTACCGTACATTTCGGATTGGAGAGGGTTTACTGCAATTGTTTTAGCTTCGAGTGTGATAGTTGAAGAATTAAAATTATTATCTTCCCAATTTTCCCATCAAACTCGACAGGCACTACTGCCCGATAGTGCCAATGTATAGTGGAGACAGACGTCGATGCCATCGTAACATGAGGGACGATAAGCTCGAATCCAAATCCCCTTGCTTAGCTACAGTGCTGCCCAATTGCAATGTGGTAGAGAGAGAACACATGATAGGCAGCGACAATAAGAGTGAGAGATGAAGCAATACTGGGTAACTACTGGCGACACAAATTGTTGGAGCGCTGGTCGTGCACTCATTAGGCCAGTAGCCTCTTTAGCAACAGCTCTTGGGTCAGTTTGTTGGGCATATTAATGGGGGAGGGGTTTAATCCGTAGCCCTTCCCATAAGTAATGTACTTCTTTGTAACGCTCTATTCTATGCATACTCATTCTCGAGTCAAATTAAGTATGTTATGGTCCAGTCCTTTTTTATAAGGTCAAAATGTTTTTGTTTTTTCAATTTTGAATCTAGGCGGGAAACAAAATTCATCATTCATCCCCCCGCGCGTGCACCGCCTACCCCTATAATTAATACCCAGGCTTGTATGGCAGCTACAGAGCTCATCTATAGCTCATTTAAAAGGTATTTTCATGCTCTAGGTAGTTCTTAAATAAAATATGACATATTGTGTATAGTTAATTTATTATAATTGTATACATCTACCTTTTTAAAATCTACCCCTATGGAAAAACAGCATCAGTTATTGATCTGAAAATTTGTGAAAATGTTGTCTATAGATCAATAATTAATGATACCAAAATCCAAGTTTGGCACTTTGCAGGTTTATGAGAAAAAAAATATTTTGTGTGACAATCCATATTTGTGTAAGGTAAGCCTATAGCCTCTGTGTAGATGAACTAGGAAAACGCGTTATGTTCCCGCATTTCATATGAAACGTAATGACAGCTATGACATATACACCTTGATACCCAAACAATTATGTCACTACCCTCCTTTTATATTCATTAAAAACTCATTCTCAATAATTTTTTTGATAATAAAGGAGGCCTTGTTTTGATCGTTCTTCATTAATTGGTGACAATTGTTGCTTATATTCAATTGTTTTTCCTAATAGCTTTGAGCAATGTATCAAAATGTCATTATATGATTTTGGATTTTGGATATGGAGTGGTAAGATCGCCCTTGCGGTGCCCCGTCCAAACGATCCTACTCTCATCCTTAGCCTTAATAGGGGAACAATGATGTTGTATCAAGTTTCGATGTTATTTAAAAAAAAAAAAAAATGATTTTTTACATTGGATTTGAGTGAAAGTTTGAATAATGTGTAGGCCTATCATTAGGCCTAATATATTGAAATTCGGTGAGAATTTGAATTTTTTCGAAGGACATTTTCTGTACGAAAATTCTTCTCTGGCTTATTCTTATGGGGAATTTGGAAACTGGAAAATTGGTTTTCTCAGAAGTGGTGCAACCGATTGCACATAAAAAACAATGGGATTCATATCAGATGATGACACTTGGGCATGCCAAGTTTCAATTGAATTTGAATTTTCGTTTGACCTGTATAGCGCGAAAAAAAAAGTTTTTTTTTTATAGTCAAGTGTAATCGAGTCTTCGCTTTGCTCATCCACTAAGCACCTAGTTCATTTAATTGAAATGCATAAATATGTGTACATTCATCTACTGCTCTTCACTCAACTTCAATCCCAGTGTTAAGTTGGCTTTGGCAAAATTTAAATAATGTTGATTAAGTTACAATATCTAATCGACGTATTGCTTAAAGAGTCGACACATCTGACTGAACCAATCCAAAGTTTGAGATGTATTCAATTTAGCTCCAATCAGAATGTTTCCACACTAGTGCCACGGATGAATCTGGTGTTAAACTATAGCTGATCTAGAGTTAACGATAGTCTTTTTCGCTTAGTGGGACACACATAAGGATTAAAGTTCTTCCCTTACTTTATTTTAATTTGTTGAATTATAAGTTGAATGGTTTTTGTTTCATGTTTATGCTTTTTAGCTTTATTATGGTATTTATTCTAGGTCCTATGTTTATATTTATATTTCTTGATATGCTACGATTTGATAACCTGCATTGTTTTGACTTGAATAGGATCTAAGTTTGCTATGTATAGTAATCCAGTATTACCTCTACTATACATGTGGTTTGTACAGGGCTTGCTTTAATTGTAACTATAGTTATTCAACATAATACTGTCAAAAATTGGCTAATTAAATCAACCATGTATAAGAAATAATTTTTTCTCATAAACCTGCGAAGTGCCAAACTTGGATTTTGGTATCATTAATCATTGATCCATAGACAACATTTTCACAAATTTTCAGATCAATAATTGATGCTGTTTTTCCATAGGGGTAGATTTTAAAAAGGTAGATGTATACAATTATAATAAATTAACTATACACAATGTGTCATATTTTATTCAAGAACTACCTAGAGCATGAAAATTCCTTTTAAATGAGCTATAGATGAGCTCTGTAGCTGCCATACAAGCCTAGGTATTAATTATAAGGGTAGGCGGTGCACGCGCGGGGGATGAAAATGCCTATATTTCAACCCTCTGTATCTTTTGAACCGCTCGAGATAAAAATCTAAAAAAAATACTTTTGCGATCAGGTCAAAATTTTGAGCAAGTCTGCCAATTTTTATCAAAATCTGAGTCGGTGAGTTACAATGAGTGTGTTGATTTCATATGGAATGACCCATTAATCATCCATCCGATAGATCTTTTCTGTCATAACAGTGCGTCGTTGAACCCAATATTGAGGGGAAAAAAGAAAAGCCTGTAGCCTCAGCAATTGGAGTAGTAAGGATTGCCTCACAATGAATGGTGATGCTATTAGTTACATGTTAGTAGAGATGTCGGCAGATACCCGGACAGGTCTAATTTCAAGTGAAACCCGGGTTCAGACAATTATTACTTGCCCTGTAATCAATGACATTTTCTGCTCTTCATTTTCGTATGTACAATATTTCTGGTCTGGTGTATCAGTGTGGGCGTGCACTGTTCTATCCTCTCCGCCCCCCATCAGTACTGCATGGCATGTGTCCTTGACACCTCAGTTCACAAGTGTGCCTTGTATCACACCACACAATGCCTATAGCAACCAAGCAACTCTGTTCATATGTGCTAGTGTGGCATTCCTTTGAAAAAATGTGCTTTGGACTTTCGTTCGTTTCTCTTATCATTGAAGGCACATTTAACTTCAAACAATGAAAAAGCATTCATCATTGTTTTTTTAACCCTTTCACAGTTGGGAAAGTTTTTGATATAAAACCCACCAGGCTAGCAAATTTTTTTTTTTTTAATAACATAGAAACTTGGTACAAAATCATTGTTCCCCTATTAAGGCTAAGGATGAGAGTAGGATCGTTTGGACGGGGCATCACAAGGGCGATCTTACCACCCCATTTTATTATCATTTTAAATTAAAGCAATGAACTTTGACACCAGGTCTACGCTGTCTGTGACCACACATCTTCGCCGCAGATAAAAGTCTTCAGTTGTCGAAAGTCCGGAACACAATATAAACTGTTTTTGCGATATATCCGGACACTACCAACATTGGTATTAGGTTTAATCCAACCACACGAATGTTGATATCTTTCACTTTGAACTAAGTCTCTTAGGCAATGTTCACTTCTTCCAATGGCAGCAGGTGCAAAGTTCATCATCATACAAAGGATACAAAATAAGGCGTGACAGCCCTCTATATAACTAGGCCTATCACTCTACTAATTAAAGGTCGTGGCCAATTAGTACTTCATCCAAGCATTCACTTTGAGGACTGTGAGAAACCACGAAAAACCACGTCAGGACGGATCAAGTGTCTGTTGGTCTTGAAATATACATTTTTTTCTTCCAACTTATATTCTTCTCGTCTGTTCTTGTTTTCTTCGTTTCTTGAGACATTGATAGTTGTGATGCCATGGATGCAAGGAAAACCAAGTGGCAGTGGAAAGTCTCGATCCCCCATAGCCCTCTCGACATTGATGATATCCTGATGGCCGTGCACAAAAACAATCTGCCAAGGTTCCTGTATTCTTTTGAGTGATTTTCAAACTTTTGGGACCCAAATATCTTGAAAATCCTAGAAATAATGAATGTGCTTACATAAATCTACTCTAAAATACAATATATTGAAACGTTGATATCGAAACCACTTCTCGAAGTCATGAAGAAACCACTTCCCGAAGTCATAAAAACTCTTGATTACTTGATATCAAATTAGCTGAATGTCAGCCTTCCTTCTGGCTAGCCCAGATGTCAAAATCTTGTATCATAAGTATTTCACAAAATAACTAAAACTATTACTTCCCGTTACGTTCACTTGTAGTATGGTACTCGAAGATCATGTAGACATCACCCGAAGTAACATTGGCTCACTTTAAATCCTTTAAAACATTATTTATATATGGACAGATATATCTCAAAAACTGTTGTTATCCATGGTTGCCAAATAGTAGAGTATTTCATTTAAATTCATAACCCAGCACACAATAAAGATGAATAATTATTTAAAAAAGATTTGGTCAGACAGAAGTTTGAATTACATTTTTTTTTCAATTGAAATGTTATACTTTAAATGATGATAGAAAAAACACAGCAATACTGTCAGTTGTTGAGGTTATGCTGTGTACAGAAACCTCAATTTTACTCCCATTATCACTTTCTCCAAAGATGTCATTGTCATTATCCTCATCACTAAACTCCAGATCACTTACCTCGTGTAACACATACTTCAAGTTATCGGAATGAATTGTTATATGTCCATTATTGTGACGAGAATTACTTGCCGGCGTACAACTGGACGCCACCATTATTGCTTAGAACTTTGGCAGCAAACACAGCCTTTTTGAATCTCTTTACATTAGATCATTATTTGATTACTTTGAGAATGCACCCACTAAAATCATCGGTAACAAACTACTATCGACATCTACAACAAAAAAAAGAACTGTGAAGCAATACTAGGTCGGTAAAAAATCCAACATTCAGCTCATTTTGAGAACGTATCTCTTCCGTGCATAATCTGTGGCAGGTGATATTGTAAAACGGCAGGCATACGTGCGAAACCGTGAAAGGGTTGAAGACTTTGATTTTGAAAATGTTTGTCGTTGCCATAAAGAAATGTGTTCACACACGTCTTGTGAACCCCAATACCCCCCCCCCCCCCCCCCCCTCCCTGTCATCAGCTTTTACTGGCGGGGCCAATGTGTCAGTGCGACTGCAACATTCTTGTCAGTGTAAGCCTAGAGGTTAGAGTTCCTGCCGCTTCATAGAGTGATGATTGGATTGAGGAAAATGACATATCCTTTTTTACAAATATAGGTGATTTAGGGCCTAAATGATTTTTTTGTGGGGAAAACCCAGGTAGGAGTCTGGCAATGAGGGCGGGTACCCGGGTAGAAAAATCCTACCTGCCGACATCCCTACTAATTAGGGGAGCATATTTTGAATATTGACTGAAAGAAACTCATGTTCGATCAACACTTGTGTCTTGTAACTTGTGTCAGTGAGCACAGCAATACAAATGGAAAGTTAGGAACTGTAACTGCTTCCTAAATCAGTCAAATTAATGAGGGAGAAGTCAGAAAAACATGGGTCATAAGTTTCATAAATAGCCGCGGGTTGTGCATCACTGCTCTAGATCAACAACTACGGGATTGTCAACGAGAATTCCACATTCTTTAGTATGAGGCAGGAAACTTATTTTTGATGGGTATTTGGGGAAAGATAACGGTAACGCTCCTTTTCAACTCGACCTTCTGCTTCTTCCGTTAATTTCATATTTGAATACACTTTTCTAAAATAAAATGCATACAATACATCTCAATATCTTTGAAATCAAGCTAAATGTAGCTGAATGCTTTGAAAAAAACATTTATAGTGAAAAATAGTGAAATGGAATATGTTGGAAGAATCGAAATACCATGTAACAAAAGAAAAAACATGATTATATATATATATATTACGGATAACTTCGGTTCCAAAAAATCGGAACCGGTTCAGAACCCATTCTCCGACATTTTTTGGTCGAAAATGAGACTAAACTTCCATCTAGACGCTCTCTTACATTGGCGCGAGTTCATTTCTTGTTTTTAGGCGTCATCATATCATTCGGTTATCTTCGGCAAATTTCGTGTGTCCGAAACTTATGCTCATGTCGTTCTCCTTCACATTTTGGGCTTTAATGTGCATGGAGCAGAAAAGACAAATGAATAATGCACACGTGAACTAGTATTATTATATCTATACAATTTATATTGCGTCAACACCTTGAAAAATATTAGTCAAACATAATAACTCGAATCAACATGATAAATAAATAAATTATCACAGGAGGAATCGATTCTCCATTTGTTTCATTGAGCACAGCAATACAAACAGAAAGTTGGGAACTGCAGCTGCTTCCCAAATCAGTCGAATTAATGAGGGAGAAGTCAGCAAAAAATTTGTCATAAGTTTCATAAATAGCTGCGGGTTGTGCATCACTGCTCTAGATTAACAACTGCGGTATTGTCAACGTAAATTTCACATTCTTTCGTATGAGGCAGGAAACTTATTTTCGATAGGTATTTGGGGAAAAATAACGGTAACGCTCCTATCCAACTCGACCTTTTGCTTCTTCCTTTAATTTCATATTTAAATACACTTTTCATAAAATAAAATGTAGGCCTATACAATACAGCTCAATATCTTGGAAACAAGCTAAATGTACCTGAATGCTTTGAAAAATACATTTATAGTGAAAAATAGTGAAATGGTATATGTAATGAATCAAAATACCATGTAACAGAAAAAAAAGTATAGGTATATATATATATATATTTGTGTGAAATATCTAGATTTGATAGTCTATTTCATTAATGCCAAATTCGTTCATCTCTACTTATACTACCGGTGCACTTTTTACATTCCACGTAGGCTATTCCATGTCAATGCTTAGTTTTAAACTTTCAATTTCAAAGTATCATCGGAAATAAGAACTTGACCACAAAATGCAAATTAGATATACACAGTGTGAAGAAATTGAAGAGTCCATGGGAGTCGATCTAGCGAAATATCACTTTTTTATGATAACTTTCTAGCAGTATAAGATATCGAAATTCTGAAAACGAGGAAACACAGATATTTTCAATACCTTCAAGATAGTGTGAGTAATAACCATTTATCTTGAATCGCATGATTGTCAGGCGTATACGCTTGGGAAATGTGTATTTTCAAGCGTACACGCCTGACAGTCAGGTGATTCAAGGTAAATAGTATTACTCACACTATCTTGAAGGAATTAAAAATATCTCTTTCCTTGTTTTCAGAATTTCGATATCCTATATCGTTCGAAAGTTATTACCAAAAAAATGATATTCCGCTTAATCGAATCCCACGGCCTCTTGAGAACTGAACTGAGCAACTGGCGATGCATTGACTGGTACTTGTATTATTTCATTAATATGGAATTATTTTCCAAAGTACTTTTTGGGAATTATAGATGAGGACTAACACAAACTTCTTTCCCTCTGTTGCAGGTTGTACCAGCCGTTGCAACAAGCCCTGCAACCGGTGCCAGTCTGCAGTACAAGACGCTTCATACCGTTACTGACTTCAGAATCATGTTGAGGTTCCGTCCGCCTATTGCAGTAATCAGAGCTGTGACTTCAGCCAGTCAATCAATTGGATTGGATAACTTTCTGCATTGGAAAAATAACATGTGAATGCATCGAGACAAACAAGTGACCTGTGATTACATGTTTTATTGATATAACTTGTACAGAAAAAGTGATAATAAATTGATGATGAATTACAATGACATATTATGTGTTCTCACTTGTGAATATCCCATGGATCCTAGTATCCCCAATGCAGCCCGCAAGGGAGGGGTCAGGGGTTGGTGAAGAGTGGGGGGGCTTGACCTTGAACCATTGCGTGCAAGAGCGGCTCATGTAGCTTCCAAGGAAGCTACATGAGCCGCTCTTGCACTTGCACGCTCTTGCACGCTCCGAGGAAGCTACACAAGTCTCTCTTGAACGTTTGAATACAAGGTCTCCACCACACTCTCCAGCAAATCTTACATGGTGGTTGGACGCATGACGATGCACCCTTGAATGCAAGACAGGCTCATACAAGTCTACCTCACACGCAAGAGTAGAATGTCTCGCCCAATAGCTATGCAGATCCAACCCCTGACCCCCTGTGAACCCTTTACCCACGGCTCAGGTGCAGGCACTTTATCCACAGCCTACGTGGGGTCGGGCCCTTTAGCCACGGCCCAGGTGAGAACAGGCACCAGTGCTCATGGTTATCAGGTTTCTTTTAGCTCAGGGCAACAAGATCCCTACTCGGAGCAGTAGTTTATTTACTATGACATTGCTTGGTCACTTGCCAGTTGTTGGACTCTAGGCCGGAAACTCCACCATTCTGAGCTTGATCGAGTTGGTATCAGACACTGGGCTGATCAAACCACACTGGTCTAGCCTACCCGGCTCGGGGATCAGTTTCACAATAGGCTGAATCATACCTGCGTGCGGGCTGCACTGAGGTCAGTTTACCCACATAACGGTGCATCTAACTACTATTAACCTACTATATCTTGATTGCAACGATAATCCAATGACTGAGTCTTCATGGTGAGCTGCAACCTGCAACAAGAAAAGTGCTCTGATTAACTTAACTGATTAATGAAGTAATTAGATGAGCGTAGCGAAGATTTTCACTGAACTCTTACGGAACTTTGTCTGTGCGTTTTTTTTTGTATGTTTGTAAACACTGCACAGGTCGCAGGGTTTGACCGATCGACATGAAACTTTTTTTTTATATGCAAACTTATCCAACTTAGAACTGTATAGTTTTGAGGTCTAATCGGTTGGACCATTTTTGAGAAACATCATTTAGAAGTTTCTAAAAACCCCATAAGATTTGGCAGAGCGGAAAAAATTGAAAAATTGAATCTCTTCAATATGATTCAAATTTTCCACAAATGTGAACACAAGAATAATATACATGAATAAAAATTTGGTTTGATATTCGGACCAGCCGTTTTGGAGAAAATAATATAATAAATGTATTTTATTCATCGGAAAGATAGAAATATTAGTTGAAAAATGTTGCATTGTCGAAGTCACGGCTTTCTAGATTCATTGACATTGGATGAAGTTCATTTCAAATGATCAAGGTTTGTAGAGTTTTCGATTATACTTTATATAGACATCTCGCTCATCGTACAACGCACATCCTGCGTTTGCCTAGTTAAAAGGATTCCAAATTCAATATAGGCCCTACCATGGTGAATACACCAAGTTGATTTTTGCTCTAAAATCTTTAAATTGAACTCGATTTTGAAACGGAGACCGGATTTGTGTTCGAATTTGATAACCATATGAATAAATAACAATAGAACTGAGAAATTCAACAATAAATTTCAAAGGACAAAATCTTTTGACCGAAATGCACAGGCTAAGGTACTTTTGGACCTTTTGCAATTAATTTCCATGAACTGATGATACCTGCGCTGTTCTAGTATTTTTTTATGAGTATAACTTAATGGTCCCTGAATCCTCAGCAAATTTGGCTATACTCGCCTCAGTCACTTCTAAGAAAAAGGTGTCTGAATTACCCAAAAAACTGCGATTTCCAGCCACTTCTCAGAGTGACTTTTGGAAAAACGACAATTGTCCAAGTATGTTTGGATATTCATCAAGCACAATCAATTCTAATTGAAAAAATATAATTCTGGGAATTTTAAAATCAAAATTAACGTCGGAAATCGAATTTGAGAAACGTGAAAAATGGTAAAATCATCATTTTTGATTCAGCTAAAATTTTGTAGGATGACGAGAGGACATTTCAAAAGAGTTATTCCGTTGAAATTTTGATAAAAATGGTATTTTAAAAGTAATTAGAAGGATTCCAAAATTCTATATAGGCCCCTACCATGGTGTATACACCAAGTTGATTTTTCATCTAAACTCTTTAAATTGAACTCGATTTTAAAACGGAGACCAGATTTGTGTTCAAAATTGATAATCATATAAATAGATAACAATAGATATGAGGAATTCAACAATAAATTACAAATGATGCCGCCCCGGTGGCTGAGTCAATTATCGTTAGCGGTAGTAACTGAAGTCACCGTTGGATGTGGTTTCGAGTCCCGCATAAAGCATGAGTTTTTCTCAACGTCCTTTCACCTATCATCAATTCATCGTTTCATTATTATCCACTCATTCGTACCCCCGTATAACCTAGCTGTTGGTGGGGTCGTTAAGCAACATGAAAAAAAAAAATTACAAATACCCAAAAATTCTGACCAAAATGTACAGGGTAAAATGTAAAATGTAAAGCTACTTTTGGACCTTTCGCAATTAATTTCTATGAACTGGTGATACCTGCGCTGATCTGATATTTTTTCAGGAGTATAACTTGATGGTCCCTGAATCCTCAGCAAATTTGGCTACACTTGCCTTGGCCATTTCCGAGGAAAAAGTATATGAATTACCAAAATAACTGCAATTTCCAGCCGATTTTCTGAGTGACTTTTGGAAAAACGACAATTGTATAAGTATGTTTGGATGTTCATCAAGCAGCATTAATTCTAAGGAAGAAAATATAATTTTGGACATTTTGAAACCAAAATTGATGTTGGAAATCATATTTGAAAAACGTGAAAAGAGTTGAAAATCATCGTTATTGATTCTGCTAAAATTTTGTAGGAAGACGAGAGGACATTTTAAAAGAGTTGTTCCGTAAAATTTTTGCTAAAAATGGTATTTTAGAAGTAATTAGAGGGATCCCAAGATTCTATATAGGCCCCTACCATGGTGAATACACCAAGTTGAGTTTTGCTCTAACATATTTCAAATTAAACTCGATTTTAAAACGGAGACCGGAGTTGTGTTCGAAATTGATTACCATATAAATAAATAATGATAGAACTGAGAAATTCAACAATGAATTTCAAATGGCAAAAATTCTGACCAAAATGTACAGAGTTACCTAAGCTACTTTTGTATCTTTTGCAGAAAAAAGGGTCTGCATTTTCCAAGAAAATTTCCAAGAAAAAAGTGTCTGAATGACCAAATAACTGACATATCCAGCTAATTTTCAGAGTGACTATTGGAAAAACGACCATTGTCCAAGTATGTTTGGATATTCATCGAGCAGAATTAATTCTAAGGAAGTGAATATAATTTTGGACATGAAAACCAAAATTGACGTCGGAAATCATATATGTAGAACGTGAAAAAAGCCAAAATTATCAGTGTTGATTGAGCTTCACTTTTGTAGGAAGAGGAGAGGACATTTTAAAAGAGTTATTCCGTTGATATTATGTTAAAAATAGTATTTTGAAAGTAATTAGAAGGATTCCAAGATTCTATGTAGGTGCATACACTAAGGTGATTTTTGCTCCACCATCTTCAAATTTAACTCGATTTTGGAAAGCATACCAGATTTGTGTTAGAAATTAATAACCATATGAATAAATAAAAATGTAACTGAGTACTTCAACAATAAATTTCTAGTGGCAAAAAATTCTGACCAAAATGTACAGGGTTGACTAAGCTACTTTTGGACCTTTTGCAATTAATTTCCATGAACTGGTGATACCCGCGGTGTTCTGGTATTTTTTCATGAACTTAACTCATTCATTTCATTTCACTTGATGGTTCCTAAATCCTTGACATATTTGGCTACACTCGCCTCAGCCATTTCCAAGAAAAAATTGTCTGAAATACCAAATAAAGACATTTCCAGCCAATTTTCAGAGTGACTTTTAGAAAAACGACAGTTGTCCAAGTATGTTTGAATATTCATCAAGCAGAACTATTTCTAAGAAAGATAATATAATTTTGGACACTAAAAACCGATATTGACGTCGGAAATCAAATTTGAAAAAAGTGTAAAAAGCTAAAATCATCATTTTGGATTCAGCTAAAATTTTGTGGGAAGACGCGAGGACATTTAAAAGAGTTATTCTGTAGATATTCTGCTAAAAATGGTATTCAAAAAGTAATTAGAAGAATTCCAAAATTCTATATAGGCCCCTACCATGGTCTAGACCAAGGTGATTTTTGCTATGAAATCTTCAAAATAAACTCCATTTTGAAACGGAGATCGGATTTGTGTTCGAATTTGATAACAATATGAATAAATAACATTAGAAATGAGGAATTCAACAATAAATTACGAATAGCGAAAAGTTCTGATCAAAATGTACAGGACTACTTTTTGTACTAAGCTACTTCTGGACCTTTTGCAATTAATTTCTATGAAGTGGTGATACCTGCGTTGTTCTGGTATTTTTTCATGAGTATAACTTGATGGTCCCTAAATCCTCAGCAAATTTGGCTACACTGGACTCAGCCATTTCCAAGGAAAAAGTGTCTGAATTACCAATAAACTATCATTTCCAGCCAATTTTCAGAGTGACTTTTGGAGAAACCACAATTGTCCAAGTATGTTTGGATAATCATCAAGCAGAATCAATTCTCAGGAAGAAAATATAATTCTGAACATTTTAAAACCAAAATTGACGTCGGGAATCAAATTTGAAATGTGAAAAAAGCTAAAATCATAATTTTTGATTCAGCTGAAATTTTGTAGAAAGACCAGAGGACATTTTGAAAGAGTTATTTCGTTCAAATTTTGCTAAGAATGATATTTCAGAAGTAATCAGAAGGATTCCAAATTTCTATATGGGCCCCCACCATAGTGAATCCACCAGGTTATTTTTGTTCTACACTCTTTGAATTGAACTAGATTTTGAAACGAAGACCGGATCTGTGTTCGAAATTGATAAACCATATGAATGAATAACAATGGAACTGAGATATTCAAAAATGAATTTCAAATGGCACAAAATTCTGACCAAAATCTACAGGGTGAGCTACTGTAAGCTACTTTTGGACGTTTTGCAATTAATTTCTATGAACTGGTGATACCTACGCTGGTCTAGTATTTTTTTGAGAGTATAACTTGATGGTCCCTGAATTTTTAGCAAATTAGGCTACACTCGCATCAGTTATTTTCAAGAAAAAAGTGTCTGAATTACCAAAAAACTGCCTTTTCTAGCCAATTTTCCGAGAAACTTTTGGAAAAACGTCAATTGTCCTAGTATGTTCGGATATTCCACAAGCAGAATTAATTCTAAGGGAGAAAATACAATTTTGGACATTCTAAAATCAAAATTGACGTCGGAAAACAAATTTGAAAAACGTGAATAATGCTAAAATCATCATTTTAGATTCAGCTAAAATCATCACTTTAGATTCAGCTAAGATCATCACTTTAGAGAGCATTAGAGAGCGTGTAAAGAGCATCATTTTTGATTCAGCTAAAGTATTGTAGGAAGACGAGAGGACATTTGAAAAGAGTTGTTCTGTGAAAATTTTGTTAAAAATGGTATTTCAAAAGTAATTAGATGAATTCTAAAATTCTATATCAGCAGTTCGATTCCCGTTCTAAATCCTTAACTTAACAATCTTCAACTATTAACAATTCATATCGTTAGTGTCAAAGACTAGATCCCCACAGGTCGAGTCCCGTTGTCCAGTCTTTAACGTTATAGATCTTTACAATATTATACAATCTTTAACATTATGAGCCAATGGAAAAATTGTATTTTTTATTCGAATCCAGAGTGCTTAGACAAAATTAATAGATGCTATCTATCTAGAAGGCTCTGAAGCTCTAGTCAGTGTCAACTTCTTTTATTTCATTATTGCGAGTTAAATTTTCTTTGTAACATTGAAAATGGAAATCATTCATAGTTATTTACTCATTCAGTTTTGAAGAGCGTAGACTAGCCCAAACGTACTTCAAGGAGGGTAAATGAAAATGGACACAATCAACTGACAGAAGGACGGAGGTAAGGTTTCGTTCCCATCCCACTTTTGGCATTAAAGAAACAGGTTAAAAACTACATTGTTTTGTAAGTAATGACTTCTTTTCATTCCGTTAATCTATGCACTGTAATCCAAAGTCATTTACCAAGTTGTGAAATGTTCGTGTCATTTAATATTAATTAGTCATTTTTTCGAAATATTACGTGACAAAGACACGCCTACAAGATGGCCGACGACCACAAGTTTCCTTGTGGTATCTGCAAGGAAATTTGCACTACAAAGCAGTATTCAGTCCAGTGCTGCAAGTGTAATGTGTGGCATCATCTTAAATGCATCAACTTTACTTTAAAGAAGTTTGAAGACCAGTTTTCTAGTAGAGATGCTTTGAAGTGGGTGTGCTCAATGTGCGTGCCAACAAGTGAGGTTATGGCTCATGTACTGCCTATAGGCCTAGGCCTACCCTTGGATATTGACAAAAACTCTAATCAAGTAGGTAGTTCCAAGCAGGAATCGTTGCTGAATCAGATCCTTGAGACAGTTAATTCTAATCAAAAAGAGATCAGGGAACTCAAAGCTGAGAATATCATCCTGAGGGTCATGATTGAAAAGCTGTACAAACCAAGGCCTTCCACCCCAGGTTCAGTACCATCTTTGATGTTACCATCAGATGTAACCAAGCCTAGTACCAGCAAGCCTATTAGCATGTCGGATCTAAGGACAGACAATGTTACAAATGAGAGTAGGCCTATTAGGATTTCCTATGCCGACAAGCTCAGTATTTCCAATAAAAATACTGTCGGAGATTCTGTGCAGTTGACACCAACATTTCCATCAAAATTTGTTATCTTCCTAATAAAGTGGTGCCTAAGCCGCAGCCAGCGCCTTCAAACAATCCGCAGCATATCAGCCAGGTCAATAAGGAAGCTTGGCAAACGGTTAGCAAGCAGCAAGTAGCTGGCAAGACTTCTAACAAGAATAAAAGAGCCCCGAAGGACTTAATAATTGGGACTAACATAGGTGTTGGCACGGTGCTTAAGGCTATTCCCAAAATGGCATACCTGCTTGTCAGCAGACTGGACAAAAGTATTTCGTCTACCGATGTCACTGACTACTTGAAATCCAACTTTAGTGGCAAAGAATTCTCCTGTGACCAGATATTTACAAATCAGTCAACAATGTCCAACTCTTTCAAGGTGTCTTTTAATTTTTCTTTACTGGAAACTCGGAGCAAACCTGCAGCGTGGCCGGTTGGAGTTGCAGTCCGTAGGTTTTTTCTCCAGCGAGCGAAGTGGCCCGAAAAAAAGTGAGTATTCCTACCGATACTAGCGACTCAGTGCTACTGCCAGAGGTATCATTTGTAAATAATTCAAAAAGAAATCGCTTCGGCTCGTCTAGTAAGGATCTACATTTATTCCACCTGAACATACACAGCCTTGTAAATAAGGTTGAAGAATTGGAAATCTTCTTGGACTCGGCAGAAGAGAGGATCGATTTTCTTTGTCTGTCCGAAAC
Source organism: Brachyptera putata (assembly GCA_907164805.1). Classification (NCBI taxonomy): domain Eukaryota; kingdom Metazoa; phylum Arthropoda; class Insecta; order Plecoptera; family Taeniopterygidae; genus Brachyptera; species Brachyptera putata. The sequence goes on along the minus strand of OU015462.1, from coordinate 25,197,999 downwards.
CTGGTTACAGGATGGACAGGTTGAGGCCATCTTCATAAATAACTTCAAATCAGTTTCTAGTTTTATTAGAAGTAAGAAAAAGGGAGGTGGAGTCAGTATATATATATATATATATATATATATATATATACACAAAAGATTGTTACTGAACTATAAGGTGCGTAACATCGAATGCATTGAAGGAGTATTCGAGGTATGTGCACTTGACGTTATAGGCTCTCAGCGGTTCACTTTAATTGTCATTTATCGACCACCAGAGATTGCTAACCTCGGCATCTTCCTTAGCCTACTGGAGGAACTCCTTGTTCATCTAATTGGCGTCAAGCGACACGTAATCATTTGTGGAGATCTAAATGTTAACATCCTCATTGAGTCCCAACGAGCCCAAATTGAAGAGATCACTGATAGTTTGGGAATCAAAATCCTGGACTACGGAGTCACCAGAACTACCCCTAATACCAGAACCGCACTTGACTTAGTTCTTTCCAACTGGAATGAGGTCAAATTCATTAAGCATCTAGACCCTGGTTTATCTGACCATAGTGGTCAACTAGTCTGAATGCCTGGCATCGTGAACAATTTTCCCAAAGCGGATTTAAATCCCAGCATTCACCGGACGGATAAGTTAACCACCATGAAGAGAAGATTCTCGCTCGAAGCAATTCATGCGTTCATCCTGAACCTGGATACAGCCAACTGGACGAACATATACGTCGAGACCACTGTAGACAAGAAGTTTGACGCGTTCCTTCATTCTTTCCTGCTTCTTTTTGAGAAGCAATTTCCCAGAAGGCCAACAGACTGTAGGCCTATAAATGGCACCAAGAAGAAAGGATGGGTTACTTCTCTCATCAGGAACCTTTGCTCGGAGAAAAGAATTCTTAGCCATCAGGCTAAGTCTTGTACCCTTGCTGAGACTTGCAGTCTACAAAAGAAGCTGAAGGAACTCAAGTCTCGGGTAAGAATGGAAATTCCCAAGGAAAAGTAACGCTTCCACGGTAACGTTGTCAATAACGCTGTGAACAAGCAAACAGCCACTTGGAAGTTAGTCAATTCTCTGACAGGTAAAGATAAGAGAGCTGATGGCAAGATCTCTCTAGTCAACAACAGAGTAGAGATATTAGACCAAGTCGAAATCGCTAACTTGTACAACAACCATTTCCTATCAGTTGGAAATGTAAATGGGTCCGACAATAATACTCCTCCTGTTGACTTGACCAATGAATGCATGACGAAGCTAAAAGCTGCGTGGCCCCTACTAGCTCCTGTTTTTGAACACCCAGTAGTCACAGCAACAGATATCCAGAAGATCATCAAGGATTTCAAGCCTAAAACATCTGCAGGGTGGGACGATGTCTCTGTGTCTTTAGTAAAGCAAGTTGGACCCTGGATAGCTGGACCCCTAGCAGAGGTAGCAAATTTCTCTTTCTACACCGGTGAGTTCCCAACAAAGATGAAGCTTGCTATTGTGAAACCTGTACACAAAAAGGAAATAAGTCTGATTGCTCGAATTATCTCCCTATTTACCTGCTAACTCCTTTCTCAAAGATCCTTGAGAAGATAATGCTGCTGAAACTAACCGAACATCTAAATTCTTCGGGCATGCTCTCCCAAGACCAGCATGGTTTTAGGAAAGGATGTTCTACCATGACTGCAGCTCTCCAGATGATCATTAACGTAACTACTGCATTGGAAAGTAAATATAAAGCTGGTACAATGCTATGTGACCTGACAAAGGCTTTCGACCTAATGGATCACAAGCTGCTACTAAAAAAGCTTGAGTGGTACGGTGTCTGCGGAGTCACGGGGGCGTGGATTGAATCTTATCTCTCGAACAGATCTCAACGCGTCATGTTATACCGACATGCCCTATCAAACTTTGAGACCATTCAATGTGGCGTACCACAAGGCTCGATACTTGGGCCCTCACTGTTCTCATTCCTTGTGAACGATTTGGCCCCTAGTATTGCTCTCGACAAGAGGAACAGGAAAGTCATCCAATATGCTGACGATACTAGTGCTATTGTCGAAGCAGAGGACGCAACTACTCTCAACCTCGAATTGACTGCTGCCATGCAGGACCTAGCTCACTGGTTCACTTTAAATAGACTTCGTTTAAACAACGACAAGACTCAGGTTATGGTCTTCACTCCCAGAGGGAAAACGATGAAGTTGCCTACATTTCCTAAGTTAGTGCCTAGTACCAAATTCCTGGGATTAATTGTTGATCAACAACTTACATGGTCGGCCCACATTAATGACCTACTGAAGAAGCTTTCAAGATCCAACTTTGTGCTTAGAACACTGTCTCGTCAATGCAACATTGACACTTTGCGTACTGTTTACCATGCTCAAGTACAGTCTCTCCTGCAATATGGACTAGTCTTTTGGGGATCAGCTGCAGACAGTATAAAAATATTTCGAGCGCAGAAGAGAATCGTACGCTCAATATTAGGCTTGCATCCCAGGGCGTCCTGCAGACAAGGTTTCCGTGACCTAAAGGTGCTACCTTTCCCGAGTCTTTCACATAATGGCCGTATGTTGGTTTGTTGAAGAAAATCAACATCTCTTCAACAAACCTCAACACCAGTATGGAACTAGAGGAGCGGACTTGCTTGTCCAGGAGTTCTGTCGTCTGAACACCACTGCCAAGGGAGTGATCCAAACTGGTAGAAAATTCTTCAACAAACTCCCGCTTTGCATAACAAATGCAAGAAGCAGGTTGGTTTTTAAATCAATGCTACAAGAATTTTTAATGGAAAACCAATTCTATTGTATAGATGACTTCATCTCTTGTTGATTTTATTTTTTCTTACTTGACAATGTTTATCAATATGTACTTATTGTTTTCTTAAAACTGCTAATAAATACATATACAAATACAAATGCCATTTTATGCAGTCTTCAAAGACTTAACGATAGGGGTCCAGTGGATCTATAAGGAAATATCAATTAACGATCACCCTAAAGATCATAATCCTTAAAATAGGAAAGGGAATCACACTTTAGATATTACCAATCCATAAAGACTTATAGATCTTTAAATCAGTAGTTAAAGATTGTTAAGTTGAATATTGAAGAACGGGAATTGCACTGCAGGCCCCTACCATGGTGAATACACTAAGTTGATTTTTGCTCTAAAATCTTCAAATTAAACTCGATTTTGGAATGGAGACCGGATTTGTGTTCGAAATTGTTAACCATATGATTAAATAAATATAGAACTGAGAAATTCAACAGTAAATTACAAATGGCCAAAAATGCTGTCCAAAATGTAAGGGGTAATTATTGACAAAGCTACTTTTGAACCTTTCACAATTAATTTCTATGAACTGGTGATACCAGCGCTGTTCGTATAACTTGATGATCACTAATTCCTCAGCAGATTCAGCTAGACGAGCCTCAGCCATTTCCATGAAAAAGGTGTCTGAATTACCAAAAAACTGCAATTTCCAGGTGATTTTCAGAGTGACTTTTGGAAAAATGACAATTGTCCAAGTATGTTTGGATATTCCACAAGCAGAATTAATTCTAAGGGAGAAAATACAATTTTGGACATTCTAAAATCAAAATTGACGTCGGAAAACAAATTTGAAAAACGTGAATAATGCTAAAATCATCATTTTAGATTCAGCTAAAATCATCACTTTAGATTCAGCTAAGATCATCACTTTAGATTCAGCTATAATTTTGTGGGAAGACGATGGGACATTTGAAAAGAGTTATTCTGTTGAAACTTTGCTGAAAATGGTTTTTAAAAAGTGATTAGGAGGATTCCAAAATTCTATACACCGAAGTTCATTTTTGCTCTAAAATCTTCAAATTAAACTAGATTTTGAAACGTAGACCGGATTTGTGTTTGAAATTAATAACCATATAAACAAATAACAATAGTACTGAGAAATTCAACAATAAATTTCAAATGGCGAAAATTCCGAACTAAATGTACAGGGTAAGCTACTGTAAACTACTTTTGCACCTTTTGCAATTAATTTCTATGTACTGGTGATACCTGCTTTGTTCTAGTATTTTCTTATGAGTATAACTTGATGGTCCCTAAATCCTTGACAAATTTGGCTACACTCTCCTCAGCCATTTCCAAGAAAAAAGTGTCTGAATTATCAAAAAACTGCCATTTCCAGCCAATTTTCAGAGTGACTTTTAGAAAAACGACAACTGTCCAAGTATGTTTGGATATTGTTCAAGCAGAATTGATTCTAGAGAAAAAAATATAATTTTGGACATTTTAAAACCAAAATTCAAAGTTGAAAAACGTGAAAAAACTAAAATCTTCATTTTTGATTCAGCTAAAATTTTGTAGGAAGATGAGATGACATTTTAAAAGAGTTATTACGTTGAACTTTCAGAAGTGGCATCTTAAATAACAACAATTGTACAATTGTGTTTGGATATTCAGCAAGAAGATTCAATTCTTAGAAATAAAATGATATTTTTGGATATTTTAAAATCAAAATTGACTTGAGAATTCAAATTTTGAAAAAAGATGTGAAAGCAGAAATCCATGTTTTCGATTTGTCTAAAATTTTGTAGGACGACATGAGTCTAATTTTAAATCAACAATAGGCCCACCCAAAATATTCTCCCAAGTGATTATGAGGATTCTAAGACTGGACATTTTATGGCAAAAGTATCAAATTATATCATGCTCTAAAATATCTAAATTGAGCTTAATGAAGAAACAGACACCGGGTTAGAGTTCTAATTTGTAGCTCTACATATATACAGTATATAGGCCTACATAACGACAGAACTGAGAAATTCCACACAAAGTTTTTGACACACTACTTCGACCGTTCGTAATCAATTTCTATGAAGTGGTGACACCCTTGGATGTTCTAGTACTAGGCAAACGCAGAATATGCGTTGTACGATGAGCGAGATGTCTATATAAACTATAATCGAATACTCTACACACATTGATCGTATAAAATATATTTCACCCGATACCAACGAGTCCAAGGTGCCGTGGATCTATCACTGCAACATTTTTCTGCTATTAATTCTATCTATTCGATGCACAAAGAACACGTATTACATATTTTCTTCGAAACGGATACAAAATGGATACAAAATTTTAATTAGGCCTATGTGTAGGCCCATCACTTCTGTTTTTAGATGTGAGGAAAATTTGTTTGGTGAGATTTTATTTTTCAATTCGTTCCACCATAGAGAAGTATACAGAGAGATGCATCTACGGGTTATAGAGGCGTACAAGGCCGTGTTCTAAAAAATGGCGACAATCCGCCATATTCTTCTTTTAATATGACTCGCTCATAGCCATTACGTGCTATTTCGCATTGCTCTTACTCGCAGAGTTTACTAATACACAATTATTTCGTAATTTCGTTACATGAGAATGGATATCAACACATTCAAACTTGGTTATGCCAGTTTATATGGTGATACAAAAGAAGAATATGGCCGCGAGGCCGGTATTTGCGGTACGAGCATCGGTCGCCCGCTCGTTACCTAAGATGCATCTCTCTGGTTACTTCTCTATGGTTCCACGTAGCCTAATCTCATGGAGTTTCTAGAAACTTTGAGATGATGTTTCAGAAAAATGGTCCTACCAATTTGACCCAAAAACTATAGGGTTCTGAGTTTGATAGGTTTGCGTATACAGAAAAAGTTTCATGTCGCTCGGTAAAACCCTGCGACCAGTGCTTACAAACAACAACAAAAAAACGCACAGTCAAAGCTCCGTAAGAGTTCCATGCAAATCTTTGCTAGCATTCATCTAATTATTTTTATGAGTGAAAACTTTGGAATCTCTCAATTTTCAGGAAGTTCCTTAGACCTACAGAAAAATGTCACCGATTCAACAGAAAATACAATTTCTGGTGTATTTTTAGAACGTACTTTTGAAATAACGATAATTGTAGGGCCTATAATCACTGTAGGCCTGTGTTTAGATATTCCGATGTAGAAATTAATTTTTGGAAAAGAAATACTTTTTCAAGGTTTTTTCCTGGATGGATCATTTCCCTGCATGGATGGTTTTATTTTTCAGGTCCCTTAAAAACAATCACAGTTCTTTTTTTTATCTCCAGTTCATCCCAGTCTCTTTTTGTGAGTAGGTGCTAAGTAGTCTTGGTAACCCAAAACAGTCTTGAATAAATCAAACTTGACAAAAGTAAAAGAAGCAAAAAAGTTGTGACTGTTTATTTGGCTAAAATTTTGTGGGATGATGAAAGAACATTTGAAAAAAATTTAATTAATTCTTCGATAATAGTTGCTATTTTTCAATCATCATAATGGTGACATATGTCACCATTATGATGATTGAAAAATAGCAACTCTGTTTTTCTACTTACTGGCATCGGGCTTGTAGTTCGTAGTTGCCGTCACTTCCTTCTTCAAGGGTACTGCTAGTTGATACGTGTGCTGAAATGGTACTTGTAGCTCTCGTTGTCGCGTTCATCTTCTTCCCTCGCCTACGTCTTCACTGTGTCAACCTCTACATCGTACTGCCGTCTTAATTGTCTTCTCTACCTTCTTCAACGGTACTGCTAGTTGATACGTGTAATGGCATCATCCTATGTTGACGAGCTGTAACAGCTGGAACAAAACAAATACAGTAATGAAACGTCTTGGATAGGTCTATTTTATACAAAACAATAGAATGTCTTGAAATACTGTCAGACCTACTTGTCACATGCGCCTGTTGATTTGAGGACATATCAAAATTAAATAAAGCACCACAACCCTGGGACTAGATTCAAACGAATAATGACACTATTTTTTCTTCTAATTTAATAATTCAAGAGAAAACTAGAAATCAACATCTCAGTTCAAGAAATTTCGATTTATTAAAATTTGTCCTCCAAGACACGCCCCCTTTTCTGAACCACGACAAAGACAATACGTGATTCTTTCAATGTTTTGATACAGAATCAGTAATGCTCATACATGTCATGTCTTTGAAAAGGGGGCGGGTCCTGGATGACAAATAAATTAATTATAAATAACTTCTGAAACTGAGATGACGATATCTAGTTTTCTCTCGAATTAAAGGAGAATAATAGCATGTAATTATTCTTTCAAATGTAGCCCCAGGGTCGCAAGGACCTAAGAGGCGTCACTACACTCAAATAATTGGTATAGGGACACTATTGCACTATACTAATAAATAACTATAGGCCTAAACATTTCTCTTGAAATTACCGTACTTCTGTTTGATTTACACTTTCACTTTTGTATTAATAAGAATTTCAGGTTCCATTGTATCTTATAACCAATTAAAATGAAGATCATTAAATGAAGATTATCAAAGAATAAATTCTTCAATAATGACACCATTAGGCCTATGATGATTGGAAAATAACAACTCCGTTTTTCTACTTACTGGCATCGGGCTTGTAGTTCTTGTTGTTGCATTCATCTTCTTCCCTCTTCTTGCTATGACCTCATTGCGTCAACGTCTGCATCGTACTGCCGTATTAGTAGCCTTCTCTTCCTTCTTCAACGGTACTGCTAGTTGATACGTGTGCAGCGGTGTGCTGACATGGTACTTGTAGCTCTCGTTGTTGCGTTCATCTTCTCCCCTTCCCCTGCCTACATCCTCACTGCATCAACGTCTACATCGTAATGCCGTCGTAGTTGCCTTCTCTTCCTTCTTCAACAGTACTGCTAGTTGATACATGTACTTTGTTGACAAGCCGTAACAACTGGAGCAAAAAAATACAGTAATGAAACGTCGTAGGTAGGTCTATTTTACACAAATCAATAGAATGTCTTGAAATACCGTAGGCCTAGGCCTACTTGTCACATGCGCCTGTTGATATGAGGACATATCAAAATTAAATTTAAGGACATCACAACCCTGGGGCTAGATTTAAACGAATAATTACACTATTGCACAATAGTAATAAGTAACTATAGGCATAAACATTTCTCTTGAAATTAGTTGTGTCTGATTTACACTTTCGCATTTGAGTTCATAAGAATTTCTGGTAAACCTATCGTTCAATTGTCTCTTATAACAAATCAAAATGAAGATCCGCAGGCCCGATACTTCAAGGTTACTAGGTTACGTGTAGGGTACACGTACTTGAGAGTTGGGGTGTTCTATAAGCACTACCAATAAAGCCGCCCCCGGGGATCAGTCAATGATCGCTAATGGTAGAAAGTGAAGTCATATTGGGCATAGGTTCGAGTCCCGTGGCATAAGGTCTTCGAAAAAAACGTCGGTAAAATTACAGAGACACTGAGCACGCTTATTTGTGTTTTTTTCCCCAACCTCCCCCATTAACCTAACCGACATATTACACCCTCCAGCAGCTCCCCCCCTTCCCCAACAATGGCATCAACCTACCTCCCTAACCTAACCACCAAAAATCACCCCCTCCAGCACCACCCCTCCCAAACAACATGCAAAAACCATCAGATTCTTTAGCGAGTTTAAAAACTAGAAAAACCAACAATTCTCTATCTCCTGCAATCTTACCATTTTCAAAATTAGCCTATTCTAGCCACAGATTGAGTTGTAGCGCAATGCCACAAGATAGGCCTAGGCCTAGCCATAGGCCTAGGCCTAGCCATTGGCCTAGCTGTACAGATGCTAGGCGCTATAGGCCTGGGCAAAAATATTAGTAGCCTATATACTACTTTGGGCCTGGGTCCTATACAACTTTTCCCTACAGTATATATTGACAAATAGATGACATAATGTCGTTTAGCACTACAAATTCAATGCTTTTAGCTACTTTGGATTACAGATTATCTGCTTGTGATAAATTGTTCAAGACAGATTGTTGTTATTAGGCCTAGGCCATTGAGTTTGTAATAACATTACAAACTCAATGCCTAGCCCCATGTTTAGTTCGGCCATTGAATGATTCGGCCAATGATTCGGCCAAGCAATCTCAGATTCAGTCTTACCTGACGATGAAAATACGGAGTGATAACTCGGAACGAAAGTAGACAGAATATTTATAAGTACACTATCATAATATATCTTGAGATATCAAGTAATATTCTACACAATTCCTGAAATAGGCCTATTAACATCTTGATTAGGCTACCTCATTGCCGACAAAACCACAACATAACAAAGTTATGCATTGTTGTTAGCAACATGCATGGCCAGGGCATTGAATTTTGGCCAGGGACAGGCATGATCAGTGATGAGTAAACTGTAAAGCACATGGGGCAGTACAATCAACATAAACATCTGTCAAACCAAACAAGTGTATTTCTATTTTCTATTCATTTTTCAATATTTTTCCTTAATTATCGATACAATTAAATATGTTAAATTGCATAAGAGAACAATTCAACTTGGACGAATTGACTTGAATTGATAAAGATTTGCAAACACTTGAATTACGATCGTAATTTGTGTTTGCAAATTCGACTTTCTTGACGAAAATGATCTCAACGATCATTAATCATATTATTTTCGGATACCTGGCGGCTAAGAACACGTGAATACTGTCTCTTGAGAGACGGTGGAAGACCACTCATCTGCAGTGAACCCCGCCTATATTGAACTATCATTGTATGTGCAATATTATATCATATTATACCATATTATATTTTATTATATTATACAATTATCATTCAAATAAAGACTTACAACAACAACAACAACAACGTAATGAAGTCAAGTTTAGGTACTTATCAATACTGTATTATTGTTATTCATTTATTCTTACAGTACTGGTCAAGGTTAGAAAATTCACTAACCTTGAGTACTGGTAAAATTTAATTTAATTCGAATATTTAATTTAATTTTTGTTTATATTATATGATAAAAGATTTGTTATTTTGTAAAATATTTCAATACTCCACGCAAAACTTCACTTATATTATTATTATGTATTGTTATTATCATTCTTACATGTTCATTCTTACATGTTCTTACATGTTCATGCTTCTCATGTTCTGTGCTGGCTGAATTTATTATTTGTCCATGTCGATCAGTGAGCCCACACACAAGGGTTTACCCTTATGCGGGCTTCACACATCTAAATGTTTATTTTTATCTTGTTGTTTTGTATTTTTGTCTTTTGTATTTTTTTTGTGTGAATAAAATATATAACAAATGAAAAAAAAAATGAAATGAAATGAAGTGAGTGAAGTGTAATGAGTGACATAAAGTGATATATATATATATATATATATATTTCTCCTATGCAATATTAATATTTATGAGTAACATAATTATGTAATTATATTAGATTCTTTGATTTTATGTTATGTTATGTATCTATTCTTAATTTGTACTGTTCAACTTGGTTATGTGGAAGTACAGACTTCTTGTCTGATAACCTCGCCATTTCATTCATGTAATTTATTTCTGTATTACTTATGTGATGAATAAAGACAATTACTATTACAAGATGCATTAATGAGAAGTTATCACTTACATGTGTCAGTCCGGCTGTACTAAGAGCAAAGATTTGATAGCCCGACAATAAAGGTATAATTAATATACCGGTGATATATTCAATTAATATAATAGTAGTAAGTAGTAATTTATTTATTAGCAGAGATGTGCTATTTACAGACAAGTTAATACAATGATTTTACAAAGACAATACAGTTAAAATAGATTCATTATCATGAAATATTTTTGTCATTTATGGTCTATCTACTAATTTTTTCGACTAATTCTAAATTCTAGTACTAATCTACTAATTTACAAGATGCTCGATCTACATCTACAAACCTTGGACTACTTCAAACGCTGAAAAACCTTACCTGCAACTTGTTGCTATTTATAGAGCAACCTGTTGCATATACACTTTACATTACATGTTTTTATCCTGATATTTGATGAAATGTATACTTTTATTGTGTTTTCCTCGTTATGTCTTAACCGATTGTTGCACAAATTATTGAAAATGTGTATGATAGTTGTTTCCAAATTCTGTATGAATTTGAAAGCTTTTGAAGAATTATCGTTTTGAAGAATTTTCCCCCTGGGTTATTCTTATGGGGATTTTCAGAGCTTTCCAATTTTTTTTTCCGGAAAAACCGTTAGACCGATTTTTCTGAAAAACAATCCCAACCTATTCTGATGTGACACCAATATGTAGAAAAAGTTTCAAGTTGATTGATCTTTTTTCCTGACCTGTATGCCGCGTACAAAATTACACACAAAAAATAAACAAACATAAAAATGAAGACCAACAAAATTTTTCGGTGTATGGAATGAAAATCTTTGCTACGCTCATCTAAATATACTAGGAAAACGCCTTATATGCGTTGTGAGAAAGTTGATTGTTGATGCGTTGTGATATGCGTTCAATTGCGTTGTGACCTTAAAAGTATGGAAATGTAGAATTAGGAACATTTGGTCAGCTCAATGTACATATTCAGGCCATGGATCACTTCAAAGGTTTAAAAACCGCGGCTGTCTGTTTGTACATGGACCTTGGTTTCCCAACAATGGTACCAGTGCCTTCTTGATATCCATCACAGATTTTAATCGTTTTAATTTATTGGTGACACTTGTTGCTCACATTTAATAGTTCCTTAATGCTTTCTTGACGTGTATTGATGTGTTTTCTTCGTTATTTCAAATTTGATTTTTCCATTAATTGCTTAAAATATGTATGATCTATAGTTCTTTCCACATTCAGTATAAATTTGAGAGCTTTTGATAAATTTTTGTTCTCCAAGTATTTCTCCCCTGCCTTATTCTTACGGGGATTTTCTATACTTTCCAATTTTTTTCCGGAAAAAACGTTTGACCGATTTTTCTGAATAACAATCCCAACCTATTCTGGTATAATAACACCAATTTAAAAAAAAAGTTTTGCGTTGATTGATCCTTTTTCCTGACCTGTATGCCGCGTACAAAATTAAACACACGAAAAAAAAAAAAAAAAAAAAAAACGAGCCCAAAATTTTTTGGTATATGGAATGAAAATCTTCGCTATGCTCATCTAATTAATTCTATAACAATACTAGTAATAAAGAGTAATCATCATTGTTGGATCAAAGTTGCTAAAAATGGTATCTTTTACCTATAGTAAATTGTATTACGGTATATGTGTATGAGGACATTTAACATCGAAGTGTATAGAGTGAAACATGGTCTATCTAGCGGCAAATTACCACAAGGACGATCATGCCACCACAAAGTAATAGTTAGGTATGATATAGCTCATGCAATACATTGTAAAATTTTAGTGAAAAATTGAGAAATGAAGAAGAATTTTACATTTAAAATGTTTTAAAGTGTTTCAGAGCGTAGTTTAAATAAACTTCTGGTAACAATAATTGTGAACAGTTATAAATAAAAAGTAGAAGCCATAATCAGATTGATTGCTGAGATATGGCTTTATTACCAGTGGTGTGCAGAGGGCCAAATTAGAGTGGAGCAGACACCCCTGGACAGGGGGTGGTACACCCCATCCAGGGCCAGATCCAGGTCCAGATCCAGGTCATATTCATGGGGGAGGGGGGGGGGGGCAATCTCAGCGTGCAAAAGAACGGCGAGTTAACGTGAAGCCGGTGCCCGGAGGAAAGATGAAACGCTGGAAGATGACGCGAACCGATCAACAGCTACATTCATGTCAACAAGTACATCTTGCTCGCATGACAAGATCATCAATTCCCCCAGCCGCTCTTCTATCATTGTAGAGCGATAGATCGCATATGGTAGATAATTATGTATCATGAATCTAGGTACACACTTGTCAGGCCTTTTGTTTTGAAGCTTTTGAATTTGTACACCCACCCACTTTCGAGGTGGAGCAGCGTGCTTCATCTTATACATAGCCTGCACGCCACTGTTTATTACTCTATCTCAAGAATGGTCCAACCAATTGAACCTAAAAACTATTGACGTTGATTTTTTGGATTTTGATTTTGCCAAGTTGATTTTTTGGATTTTGTTCGAAATTAGTATAGGCCTATAGACGTGCTTACGTTTGATTTATCCCTTTGTAAGAATTTCTAGTTGCTACATGTTGAGTATACGTTTTAAAATAATATTTTTAGGAAAGCAAAATTTTTGAAGTCTTCATAAATTGTGAAATTTTGTTTAAAACGAGTTGATGTTTTAAACAGTTAACCTCATGTCAGCATTCTGTAGGAATACCACATATTGGGCAACTAACAAAGATTTGAACAATTACTTTCATATAAAACTACTCGAGTTGAACTGTCAATTGAGTCCTAGGTTGCTTTCCTCTTCCTTAAGTATTCTTACAATACTACAACAGGAATCCCCTAGCTACAGTACTTTTAGTTGGTGAAATGCCACAGGTCACAGCAATATGAATAATTAAATCACCACCACACTTCCAAGTTATTAATAAATTCTGAAATAATTTAGTTCGACTTGGACTTTTTTTTGTACGATGCACTGTAATAACCGAGATCTATTGGCATCGGATGGATGATTAATGAGATGATAGTTTCTTGGGTAATGAGAAGGATAGTGGGAAGGAAGCGGTCATGGCCTATATTGTGGGAACCATACCGGCATTACCGTAGACCACAGAAGGAAACCACGAAAAACCTCTGTAAGGAGCGGCAGCTGGGATCGAACCGGGTCCGATATTTCCCTCGCCTACCGGATCACATCAACTATTTCTTAATTCAATATAATCAATAACTAGAGATAATTGTATGGCTTATCAATCAGCCATCTAGATCAACTAGTACATTTGTGGTTATTTAACTATTTCCTGACTTGATATATTACATTTACAACAGTTCAAACAACCCACTTGATCGGGTGTTATATTTTAAGATTTCAAAGGGGTGGGGAAATGAAAGTGGTTAATTGATCTGGATTGTAGTCTTCAAATAATATTTAATAATTACTCAAGTATTGTATGAATAGCAATACCATTAAACTGAGGGGCTGGTAATTATTAGAATTCTACAATCTTGAGTAGACACGTACTAGATCTATGCAATAAAAATTAAATACCAGTACGTCAAAATATAATAATCTGCGAATTGCGATCTTTTTTAAAAGAGTCTTCATCTCTTGCACGAAATTGTCATGTCGATAAGAACTGCTACAGTAGTATTGTTTCATTGTGTCTGATAACAGTTACGCATGCGCTATGTCATTTTCAAAATCTGAGAAACAGTGATTTTATCTCTTTCCATCAATTTTTGGTTTTCTAGGCAAAATGAAATACAGAGGGAGAAAAAATATGACAGCATATTTGATTGGATTGTCACACCAACGATGCAATGTAAGGTGGCTGTTGGAAAAAGCCTGCAATGACAGCAATGTATTCAACATTATATGGTAATTAATACACGTGTATTAATCAGTGGTCATTTGGATAATAAATTTAAATTACCGTATAATTTTTTAAATCAAATTCCCAAATTCTCAGAACCCCCCCCCCCCAGCCCAGTTGAACCTGAACTCCAATATTTGATGCCGAATAATTTTTAATTAAATGTAAAATAAATGATTGAATCATTTTACTACAGCACAAATAAAAATTCTAACAAGCTGTATAAGTACAGTCATTATGAAACATTATCGTATCTCAGTCATCTCTATCTAAAATCAGGACCAGAAAATATGTTTACTAAAACATTTATCCACATGGTTTTATTACAATAATTTACATTTGGTTGTACAGCCTGAACTTGAAAACGTCAAAAAACGTCAATTGTTGGAATATGTCTTCAATATTAGTTTGTATGTTAGCTGACTAGATGACAGAAGCTAGCCGATTTTCACCTCATCTTGAAAAAATATCTGTTTTGTCCATTACCGGTCTATTTCTTCATGTATTTGTTGATGGCCGTTTCTACATTCTTGCGCAGTGTCTTTCCAAAGCGCAGTACTTGAACGTTATTTGACATGCCTACGGCTATGAGCATAACGGCGTAGGCAAAGAAGACAGCGAAAAGCTTGTGTCGACGGAGCCACCCAGGCACGCCCCAGCACATCGTCGGATGGCTGAAAACACGCGAGGACTCATTAACAAGACACACCGAATTGTGAACGTTTATTCACAAGTTCCACGAGAGTCACAAATGGAACTAAGACAGGTAATAAACAAACAATGAACAAAGATAAATAAACAAAGGTAACAAAAAATACAGTCTAATGATGGATTCCAATTTTAAGCTACCGTATTGTCCCGAATATAAGCCGACCCCGAATATAAGCCGACCCCCAAACTTTTAGATCAACAATTGAAAAAAAGGTTTTATCTCCTTTTCCACTTCAATCATCACTCGCCTGAGTTTGAATTTAGTTAATTTCGTATTGCGCGCGTGAGGAAGCTATGCCAACTGCGTGTGAGAAACCGTTGATTGGGGCCTCACGATCGTGTGTACTCGGCTAGTGCCGATGACGCGCGATCGGCATATGGCCCGCCTACTCGTCAAGGACCAAGGTCTGACAAGACGAGGCAGTCACAGCTGCTGAGCGGGCCTTTGTTTATTATTGCGCGTCAAATAAAAATGACAGATAATGGGAAAATGATGCTTCTTCATGATAAAACATTTATTAATCTTGTTTTCAGTGCAATATTTTGCAGTTTCAAGTTGATTTTGTTGTTCAGAGTAGGCATGTGTAGTGCGCCCTATTATTTTTGGTGAAAAACGTGTTTTTGACCGATTTTAGGCCGAGATCCGCATATAAGCCGAGGGTGACTTTTGGACTCAAAATTTCGAGAAAAACTCTCGGCTTATATTCGGGACAATACGGTACTTGCAGTAGAAAATATGTAGACCTAGGGCCTACTGGCACTTTTGAACAAATTTTGAGTATTAAGTTTGATTTTCACAATATTTTTGTGGGAATGGTATTTTAAATTTTTTGTACAAACAATAGAATGAAGAATGAAGAATTGTACACTAGTTTCACTACGTTCACTACATTCGTAAATAAATTCAAAATAAATTTCGAAAATATTATGTGGCTAACTCCTGATGAAAACAGAAAGAATGTAGGCCTAGTAAAGTTCCTCCAATTAATAAATGAATTTGAGATTACTCCTTGACGCTTGGCATATGCTCATCCCAATTGGTAGATTGTTGGCTTACTCAATCTCCCCGTGCTTCTTGGCATAGACCAGCAGGTATCGGACGCGCACAAGATCACTGTTGCGCACGACATAGTATTTGTTAGGCACCTCGCCTCCCACACTGTCGCGGGTGATCGCTCGAGACCGCCCAGCATCTGAAACGACTCGTTCACGTTAGCGTAACAAATCGACTGTACAAACTTGGTGCATTTTTTCCCTTTTCTTCCCAGTCCAAACGATGAATTTTATAATTATTGTTCTTCTAAAATTTCCTAACTGTGTTATTTTCACACCAGAACTAACCAGCAATTAAAAGAAAGTCCGATCGGTATTATAGGATTTTTTTAATCATTGAGGTTTTACTGATTTTTAGTACAAAGTAATTATTTATTATTTAAAATATTCATTTATTAGTAGGCCCAGGGGCGCCGACTCCGTAGGTGCTCAGGGTCCAAAGTACCTGTCGGATCTTTTCAAGGGGTGCTCCGCACCCCTCGAAAATTTGGCTCAACCAGTATATATAATTACGAATTTGTATGTTTCATTGAATTTCCGGCAAATTTAACGTTTTATTTTTACTTCCATAATATCAATAATATGTCAATGTTGTTGTTTTGAAGAAGCATTTCTTTAGCAAGGAATGAGAATAATATTTAGAGCCTTTTCTGATTTTTACTCGATTGCCGGGAGGGAGGGGGCCGGGGAGAGTCATAAATACATACATTTTTCATGAGAACCGATAGACTAGTCATTGTTATATTGAACATATGTTGACCATCCTTGTTGCTGGAACATTTTATTGGCACTCTTAAAGGGTAATAAACCCTTGCGTTGACCATCCATTCGTTGACGATTTGTTCAACTATACTGTAAGTCACGTATTTCTTTTAACTCAAAGCTTTGAACACAAGGTATATTATCGATGTCATTTTGCGTGAATTTCAGTAAAGCATTAAACTTGAGTTTTCATTCATGACGTTTTCGTCCCTCCCGACTCTTGGTCCTTTTGGTATATTATATTTGTCGAATGATGTTCATATTGAGAAGTCACGAAGATGGATGAAGTGCGCGTTAGTACTAGATATCACAGTGGAGAAATATTGGCATATTTGTTAAATATGTCAGTATAGTTATTTAGCAAATGTTTTGATGGATCTCATGACCGCATTCCCATTAGATTGTGCAGTGAGTAAAAAGAGAGCGAACATGAAATAATGCGGTGATCGAAATATAAGTTGGAGTTTCTTTGCTGTATTGGCAAGTCTCTGCATGGCCAACTTAATAGTATGGCAATAATATTACTATTTGTTGTCATTTTTTACTTATATTTGACGACTTCTATATATATTAACTGCCTCGACAACTTCTAGAACACTCAAGCAGGGACGTCGTTAGAACTTGAAAGGGGGGCCAAGGTGGGATGCGTGCCCCACAAATTGACATTTGGACCTCACCAAAAATCTATTCTCCTTTTAAATATATACATATATAGGCCGACGTTAACGTACGAATAAACACTCAATAAAATATTTTGCTGAGAGAAATCGCGAAAATAACTTTGAAAATGTCCATGATTGAAATATTAAAATAACATTGGAAATGTCCATAATGGTTCAATCTAGGACTCCTAAACTGTTTGTAAATCGCAAAAATCACTTGAAAAAATGACCATATTTCAAACAATTCCCTGCAGGGTTTTGCTGGGGAAGATCGAAAAAATAACTTCGAGAATATACATGAATATTCAATTATCAGACTTCAAAACTCAGCTATTATTAAATTTTGTGAAGCTTCCCAATTTGAACCTCCCCCTCTACCCCCAGACCATCCGCTGGAGGTGTACATTTCTCACATTCTCGCCAATGTTTCGGCCCCTGAGTTTGCCGCCTCTCTTCCCAACCAGCCAAATGTGTCTTCAGAAGAACGTAGAGCACTGAAGAGGCTGAAATCCAACTCCGACCTGGTCATTTTTCCAGCCGACAAAGGCTCTACCACTGTGGTAATGGACCGGAAGGACCACGTTGCCGAAGCAGAACGCCAACTTTCAGACCATACTGTTTACTGCCAACTTCATACAGATCCCACCCAGGAATTCAATTCTGAGATAAAAAGATACCTGTCAATGTTTGCACCCCACCAAGACTTATCCAATAGATCCATCAATCTTTTCACCCCCAGCAACCCGCGCACCCCAACCTTCTACACCCTTCCTAAAATTCACAAAAATACCACACCACCCCCTGGACGTCCTATAGCCAGTTACGGCAGCCCCACAGAACGCATCTCTGCATTGGTCGACACCAATCTACAGCCCTTCGTACATCAACTTCCTTCCTACACTCGGGACACAGGCCACTTCCTAGATCGGCTTAGAAAAATCCCCACCCCAGTCACTGAAAATGCCTACTTGGTCACTATTGATGACACTTCCCTCTATACGAATTTCTCCACACACACGGACTGTCTGCAATAGAACACTACCTCGACACATGCCCAACTCACGCCAAACCCTCAACCCCCTTACTCGTAAATCTCGCGCAAAAGATCCTCACCATGAACAACTTCAGACATCTTGACCAGCACTACCTTCAGCTGAAAGGCACAGCCATGGGAACCCGCATGGCCCCTTCCTATGCCAACCTGTTCATGGGAAAACTCGAGACAGACTTCCTGTCACGCGCTCCCAAACAACCTCTCTGTTGGTTCAGATTTATCGACGACATTTCCATGATCTGGCCGCATGATGTTGACTCTCTAAACTCACTACTGTCCACACTAAACACCAGCTACCCTGTGAACTTTACCTGGGATATTTCCTCTTCCCACATCACATTCCTTGATGTAGACATCTTCCTGGAAAGAGGTGTTATCCGTACCAAAGTTCACCAAAAGCCAACCAATCACCTACAATACCTTCATTTTGACAGTTGCCACCCATTTCACTCTAAAAAATCCCTTCCATACAGCCTTGCCATCCGCAGGAAACGCACTGATTACTGTGAGAAACTGTCAAAGGCATTCACCTCCAGGGATTACCCCCAGCGCCTTGTAGAACAACAAATTAACCAGGTTTTCAAGCCGGTTAACACAAGGACGCCTCCTGCCCCCATAGCGGACTGCATCCCACTCGTCACTCAATTTCATCCCGGTCTCCAATGCCTCAACACCATCCTAAAAAATGGCTTCCACATACTGTCATACTCAACTCAAACCCAGAATCTAATTACAGTTCCACCCAAAGTCTCCTTCAAACGCCCCCCGAACCTCCGTACCCTCCTGGTTCACACTGACCCCAAAACCAATCCCCTTCAAGAGAAACATGGTTCTTATCCCTGTCACAAACCCAGATGCAAAACCTGCCACATCCACCCACCCTCCACCACTTTCAACAGCCACGCCTCCGGACTCTCCTACCCGATCTCCAAACGGAACACCTGCGGTACGGTGAACGTCATATACCAACTAAGATGTAACTTCTGCCCTGCCGAATATATAGGCTTGACCACCAATGCCCTACGTACTCGTATGAATGGTCACAGGGCAGACTGCAATATCGACACTGACGACATGGACAAAGTAGTTCCGCTCCATGCTCTCTCGCATGGACGCAACTTCAATGCCTGTTTCACAACCCGCATAATCCGTTCCCTCCCATCCTCATGCCAACCCTCAGAGCTAAGACGCTGGGAGCTTGCTCACCAGTGGATTACCAAGTCCCGCTTTGCCCCAGGCCTCAATCTTAGGTAACTTAACCCTCACCACATGTCTGCCCCCCCCAATACACCCATTTTCCACTTGTATTCTTACCCTGCATCAGTTATCTTCCTCCCCCCCCCTGCCACACAAAAAAAAAACCCTCCTTCAATTTCAACTGATTGTTTTTTTCCCCTTTCCCCCCCTCACCCACACCTTCACTCACCTACTAGAACAAGCAGTCTTCATTACCTACTCTACAGTGATAAAGGCAACAGTCGAAACGTCATAATCTTGTGTATCTACTTCATCTCTATGTGCTCTATCAACGGCTGCAACACCACCACAAGTAGGCCTATCTACTTGTGAACCTCAGTAAGCTGCTGTTCTCTCTTTCCCTTTTACCCAATTCATACAAAACTGTATATAGATCTCAACAAGGTACTACTTAGAAAATGACCGGATTTCAAGAAATTCCCTGCGGGGCTTTGCTGGGGGAGATCGAAAAAATAACTTCAAGAATGTCCATAACGGTTCTATCACTAGACTCCTAAACTACTTGTATATCGCATTTTTTTTTTAAATGATCGTATTTCAAAAAATTCCCTGGTGCTGGTGCTGGTGGTGTGATTTCCTGGTGGAGATCAAAAAATAACTTCGAGAATGTCCAAGAAGGTTCAATTATTGGACTTCAAAACTGTATATAGATCGCAACAATTACTTAGAAAATAACCATACTTCAAGAAAATCCCTGCGGGGCTTGGAGAAGGAGTAGCAAAGTCTTTTATCGTTTATTAATATGAAAGTCTTCTTGAACTAATAAAATATGTACAAAAAACACGAATTTTCAAAATCTTTCCTGCGGGATAGGGTGGGGGGCAGACCCCCCACGCCCCCTATTGGGCTCTGATGTATTTCGCTAAAAAATTAGAGCACCCGTCGGAATTTTCAGAAGTCGGCGCTTATGAGTAAGCCCCTACCTATTGATAAGTTACACTTGAGCGATTTTTGAGAGATAAATATTTTTGACATTCAATATATATTTTGCTCATCACGCATCCATCTAATTTTCTAGTTCAGATATATATATATATATATATATATATATATATATATATATATATATATATATATTAGTGATGCCTTCGGGTAACAAATTAGGAACCGGGTACCCGCCGAAATTACCCGGGTAATTTAAAAAACTAAATAAAACTAAAAACTAAAAACTATATGACTATATATGCTTCTCAGTTCTCGGTAAAGAATACTATTTGGCAAGGCAACTACATAGCGGTTGACAGGAGAGGGATTCAGTACACTGCACGTGTGACCACAGATAACGGTAGGTGGTGCGACTAGATTTGACGAGCGCATTGTGACTTGTTGAGTGAGGTCTGGGAAGGTAGGTGAAAAAACTTATGTAGAATGCGAAGTTGAATTTCTCTCGGTAGCTTGAGCGATTTATAAAAGTTATTTTCTATATTATAGGTACTGGTTAGCACAATTACCTGGAACCTAGACGGGTACCCGGGTACCCGGGTAACAGAATATTACCCGGGTAATGCATTACCCGTACCCGACCCGGGTACCCGAAGGCATCACTAATATATATATATATATATATATACTAGTGATGCCTTCGGGTAACAAATTAGGAACCGGGTACCCGCCGAAACTACCCGGGTATTACCCGGGTAATTTAAAAAACTAAATAAAAATAAAAAATAAAAACTATATGACTATATATGCTTCTCAGTTCTCGGTAAAGAATAGTATTTGGCAAGGCAACTAAATAGCGGGTGTCGGGAGAGGAATTCAGTACACTGCACGTGTGACCACAGATAACGGTAGGCGGTGCGACTAGATTTGACGAGCGCATTATGACAAGTTGAGGGTGGTCTGGGAAGGTAGGTGAAAAAACTTATGTAGAATGCGAAGTTGAATTTCTCTCGGTAGCTTGAGTGATTTATAAAAGTTATTTTCTATATTATAGGTACTGGTTAGCACAATTACCCGGAACCTAGACGGGTACCCGGGTAATATTCTGTTACCCGGGTACCCGTCTAGGTTCCGGGTAATTGAATATTACCCGGGTAATGCATTACCCGTACCCGAAGGCATCACTAATATATACAGTCAGATACATATGTCGCCAGAATAATGATAGATACAAACTGACCTTTGTCCTGGCATTTGACGTCGGGATGGTCCAGCATCTCGCACAATGCAACACAGCTCAGCTGGCTGCCAATCATGCTGCCGCCCCAGCTGTAACCCATGGGACTGTAAGGCAGGCTCACCGACAGCTCACTCGACAGATACACGCCCTGGCCGAACAGACTGTTCTGCACGGCAACACAAATCAAACGTATCAAACATAAGGCATCACAAGTCACTTTTGTCGGATTGTAACTGAACAGAAAAGCCCTGCAGGGTATTTTTTTGGTCACATTGCAATATTTTTGTTGACACAATTTGTTTTGGAATGGTTGTTTCATTATAAGCTGAACAAAATGAAATGCTGAACGCGCCTCATTGTGTTTTGGGTCTTCAGGGAGAGTGCGTATTTAATCTGGCCACCTTCCTAAAAAAACTCACCGAGTCTCATACGAACGTACTGTACTAGAATAAGCTATAATTCTGAAGCTGATATTCTCACTGTTTTCATTCTCTGATTATAATGGACATTGCAGTAATGCAAATATATTGGTTGAGCGGTTTCTGATTCTTATTTGAATATTGCTGAAATTATAGTAAAAGTAAAACTCCACTGAGTCCAGAATCTTGCAAGACAAGAAAAAATTTGGAGTAGGAACTAGGAATCATGCTCTATAGGTCTCTAGATATTGGTTTCTAGACCTACCAGTTGTAAATACGGTTCTGTTTATATAACGGTAACTGGTTTAGTACTCTGCACACCTTGTTTAAATGCTGCTGGAGACCGTGATGCAGGATCGAGTAGAAGTTCTCGAGGCGGCTGCCATGATAAGCGAACATCTTGTTTCTTCCCAATGTAGCCCGCTTCCACAGATGCTCATTGCCCCCAGTTACTCGGCTCCTCACCTGGAAGATCCAGTTCGGTTTGGTGGCGGCAGCTTCGCATGGCACACGAGCCATTACGCTGGCGTGGTTCTGCTTGGTCACTGACATGATGCGCACGTCTTTGGAGCGACACATCACCCAGTACGCAAGATCAATGACCTTAGACTCGGCACCATGGGTCTCATCATCTTGCAAGTACTTGTTGAGAATTTTCAGGTTAGACATATTGTTCACCACGAGCAGCTGTAAACAATATCAACTTGATAAACTAATCCATCAGTCGGCGAATCGTTGCTACGAAATAGCAGGAAGTGGTCTGGAAAAATGTGAATTTGCTGAACATTGGTTAGCAGAGTATTCAATCATTTACGAGTTCCACATCTACAGGAGGCCTAGTCAAAAAGTGGAAAATGTCTGTGGCTCCTCATACAGTTGCTAACATATCTTTTATTTGCTGTAGGCTGATGCGGATTCACTTTCGCTAGCGGAATCGGTGTCTAATTACAGGCAATAAAAAGTTTCTGCATTAGAATGTACAGCATCGAATTGAAGCTAGATTATACTTGTCCTTCAAGTCAATCTTGCATCTTGAAGAGAGCAGTACAGCTTTTATCGTTGACAGTGACTAACCAGACTATTGTTGCAACAATCACAGCGCAATCACCATCTAGTAGAAAGGATGACCTTTCAGCAAGCAGACTATGGAATTGATACCAGTATCAATATAAGGCTACCATATCTAGAGCTACCTCTTTAGTCGGTCAAGGAAAATCTATATAGCCATACAAGCTGAAATGTACATTTTGAAAATGTGGACAGTGCTTTGAAATGAGTCTATCAATTGGAATTAGATTATGTATAGGATGGCAGTATGGCTCAATGATTTTGAGTCATCGGAGAAAAAAAATTATCTGAAGTACAAAAATGACGAATAGAGGTAGACTAACAGTCTGTTTTCATTTTTTTATGATCACATTGAAAAATAACCTCAAAGAAGTTGTATGCCTCGTAATTAAATAATATATTCATATGATGAAACATAATAAAAAAAAGTTGTTCAAGTCGCCATCAGTTGGAGACGAGTCTGACGTCGCAGCTTTTTCTCCGCTACGTTACCCCCACTACTTGCCTCGTTCAGCTGAGAGGTCCGCGCCTCTTCAAATGCATACAAGCTAAACGGTGCTGTTACCTGCGCTGAAGGGACAGCGCTGAAGGGAAACTGAATTACCATTTCATTGAAAAAATGAACATTGTCATCGAGGAGTTTAGATTATAATATTCTAAATATAGATATTAAAAATGATAATCTAAGCAAATTCCTTTTTTAAGGCCTATAGGAAATTTACTTCTTGGGCCAAGATATGGCAATATGTTTGAGAGCATGATTCAAAAGTTTTAGTTGAAGGTTTCTATCAATTGAATTGTCACAGACAGGTAGGATGAACAGAAGCCATGCCATATTTTCACAGCACATTAGTGAGTTTTTTACAACAGAAAATAAATTTGTTTTCATTTTTATTTTAATATGTCCAATATTTAGAATGAAGTAGGCCCAATCTAAATTCTTCAACGATAAGTTTGATTGTCCAGAATTAAATAAGAGAATAGCAAAGGCGGACGGGATATTTCAAAAAGTGAGGAAGCTGATTTGAAACCCAGATTTTCCGAGGAGTGGGAAGATTCTCATTTACAATGGTTACTACATACCTATTTAAACATATGTAGCAGTTACATGGTCTATGAACTGGAGAGAAGAAAGAAATATGGAGGCTGCAGAAATGAAGTTTGTGAGGAGCGTAGCAGGAGTGTCAAAGTTCGAGAAGAAGAGAAGTAGAAATATAAGGAACGAAGTGGGAGTGGAAAAGTTATCATTTAAAATGGAAAGGGAGATACTTAGGTGGTATGGGCATATGCGACGAATGGAAAAGGAGAGAATACCGAGAGCAATGTTCGAGATAGTAGAAAACAATGGAGCTAAGAGAGGAGTAGGAAGACCAAGAGAGAGGTGGCAGGAGGGAGTAAGGTGTGGGGTGCCGGTAGTCAATCGAGGAGAAAAATGGGAGGAAGTGCTAGATGAGAGTTGGTGGGAAGATAGAGAAAGGTGGAGGGAACTCTTAGGCAGAAAAGACGAAGGAGAGGATAGTAGTAGCAGTGAAGAAGAGGAAGAAGAAGTCGGAACTGACAGAAATTGACTGATGAGAAAACTGCCCTAGAAGAAGTGGTGGAAACACCCCCCTGGCCCAATCTAATTGGTTATCTGGGTTTTGAGAAATATATATATATATATATATATATACATATATATAAAGAATTACCCAGGTCTGTCCGTCCTTCTTTCTGTCTCTCCTGCGGTCACGCTTAAGGTTGCGGAAGTACACGCTAGATGGCAGACACTCCGCTGTCTGGTACCGTTGTGCTTCATACGCCATGTCGTGGCAATGACACGTCACACAGTCGAATCGTGTGAGGGGGAAGGGGGGGAGACAGAGAGGAAGTGTAATGCAGAGTGAAAAAAGAAGAGCAAGACAGAGAGAGAGAGAGAGAGGGAGAGATAGAGAGAGAAAGGGGAGAGGGGGAGGGAATCGATGACAGGAGGGCATGGAGAGGAGGAGGAGGAGGTGGGTGAGGAGAAGTCGAGTGAGGAGGGGTAGTGGGGAGGGAGGTAGCGTTAATAGGAGAAAAGGAGAGGCCCGTGTTTCTCAAACACGGGGTCTCATCTAGTATATATATATTTAAACTATCTTCCTAGAAACAAGAGAAAGGTGGCAGGAGAGACTAATCGGTAGTCAACCGAGGGGAAAAATGGGAGCGACGGTGGGAAGATAGCGAACGGTGCAGAAACTCGTAGGAAGAAAAGAAGAAGCAGAGGAGTGAAGAAGAGGAAGAAGAAGTCGGAACTGGCAGGAACCGATTGATATAAGAAGACTGCCCGACAAAAAGTGGTGGAAACACCTACTGGCCTAATCTAATTGTTATCTGGGTTTAGAGAAATATATATTAAAACTATCGTAAGTAATCAAATACGGTAACAATGGCAAATCTGATGGACTCTGATGACTCTTACCAAGGACTCGATATCTTTGTTTCCATCTTTAATAAAATCAATAGGGAATGGCTTCAAACACGAATCCCAACGGTAATGTTGACATGCAGCGACAAAAAGACTCCATTTGATGTCAGCTGCATGAATATCGCTTTCTAACAGAGTTCTCAGTGCAATCACTTTCTTGTGTAGAGGTAGGACGTGAACAAGAGCAGACTCTTCGATATCACTCTTTGTTGCTTTGAGTGTTGTGGGCTTAGGCTTCTCGGGTACCGGTAGAATCCCAGACGCTGTTGGTACAATGCTATTTAATGAAGACTTTTCTTCCAATGACTTCCCTTGGTCCATTTCATCTATTGTCTGACCAGGATCAGTCACAGTCTCTAAAAGATTCAATACAGAATTTTGTATAGCAATAATATAGCTGAGAAACCAAACCTAAAGAATGTAGGGTCTATATGATTAGTAGACCCTCGATATCAAGTTTATAGTGTTCCCCCTGGCCAAAGACACTCATATTATCTTTACAACCTCAAGTTATTTATACATTCAATATCTATTCCCATGACCTCACCCGTCGACCATAATATTCCCACGAACCATTGTTCGGGTTGTGGGAATAACTGACACGCAAGGCAACTTCTATTCCCACGAACCATCGTTTGGTTTAGTTCAGGTCTTCACAATAGCCAACATACGCCGCCACGTCTAGGAGGGAGCTAGTATAGCTCACGAAACGGATCTTGGGAAAAGCCTACCTGCGCGCCCACTTCTATTGCTACGAATGAGCTCACAAAATAACTTCCTGGTAGCACGTAGTTTGTTTGATTGCCCAGAGAGGGCAGTGGATTCGGGAATGCGATATTCGCGGGTCTAGTGAAAACGATTAGAACGAGACCTCCCATTAGTTGAATGTTACTTTACATGAAATACTTCATTTTTAATTACCGGTATTTATTATTGTGTTTAATTACCGGTATCAATCTCACTAGAATATAAAGCAATTGATAAGAGATTGTTTATGCCATAAAATAATACTGTAGTTGAAACAACTACAAAAATCGTCACAGCTCTCGTAGCTTGGCAGGTTAAGTTGATTAGGTTAGGTTGGTCAGGTTAGATTGGTTGGGTTTATAAGCTTAATTAGATTATGTATATTTAGGTTAATTTGGGTTGAAAGCAATGAGAATAACAATGCCCACGTGTTAAAAGTACCCAAGAGCTAAATGGTGTATGAATATTGGGTTATGGAAAAGATCTTTTTTTAGTAGTACATATACCACAGAACGTGGTGTCTATAGTGGCTTACACGAAGCACACCCTGTAGCACGTATAGTGCCCCGTTTCACCACACCTGAAGTCCAGTCACATGGGCTCTCGAACGTGCCTGAACGTACCCGATCTCTCCAATCCAATCATAAAAAGACGCCACGGGCCGTGGTAGGAGGGTTTGCCTTTTTTATATTAGATCACAGAAACAAAATTTTACCCATGGCCAATCTGACATGATCTACTTGATCTTTCAATATTTGCTTTCCCCCTCTTGACAACACCTTACTCCTCGGGTCCTCATCTGCTTTGTATACATCACGGTACCGGTAGTGAAGGTTTTGTGTTAAAAACAGGTAGTTCAAACTCGTTTTGACTTCATTAGTTACCAACATCACAGTGCCAGATTCCTCTGTATGTAATCAAATAAACTATGATGTGGTTTCGTACGTCCGTTCAATGGAATAGAAGTGTCCACGCGGGGGAACTATTCACATGAACCAAATGATGGTTCGAGAAATAGAGATTACGCGTCTTGTCGGCACTAACAATTTGTGGGAATAGTGAATGCTAGTTCTGCCGGCACAAACGGTTCGTGGGAATAGTATTTGTTAGTCCTGCTGGCATGAACAGTTTGTAGGAGTACGGCCCGCCTTCAAGTTTCAACCACATTCGATGGTCTAACCTAGCTGTGCTCTATTCATGAATGATTAATACAATGTTTCAATCTAGATTCTGTGGTGATACTAATAATACTAATAAATATTTGATTATTGGGTAGGCCTAGACCTACAAGATACAAATTGAGGAGACTCAATAGGCCTACCCTCAAACATTGAAAATGCCTCAAAGTAGGCCTAAGTCATTTAGCCAAGCCTAGGCCTAGTCTTAGGCCTATTGGCTCAGGCATAACTTGGTCATTGATTTTGATACAAAATCTATGGCTTAGCCATTGAGTATATAGGTTGCTTAGCGGACGAAGTCCACGCAGACCTAGGCATTGAGTGTATAGCCAATGCATTCAATGGCCTAGGGGCCTACACCTTGAGGAAGGCTTTAGGTCGAGGCCCTTAAGCCTATGCCACCTATATACTTCATGCTTATGCCCTACAATATTTTCCTTCAAACAGTAATTGATAGGCCTACATATATTTATTTGATTTGTTAGCCTACATACCCATAGTTATGGAACTAGCTGTGGCATTGATAATAACTAATATTGAGTGTATTTAATAAAAATTAGTGAAGACTTTTGAAGATTTTTTTCAGCTGTTTTCTTTACTGACACTGACAGCTGACAGCCATTATAAAAATAATGTAATCGAAGTAAACACAGGATGTAATATTACGTTCCGTGGTGTTGAGGGATGGAACTGTTGTCACACGCTGAACGGCAGGGGCTTTCATAAAAAAGCTTTCAGTGACAGTTTGTGGCCAGGTAATTACTTTTTACCCTCGAACTCTCGAACTAACATTGATTAAAAATATTCGGATAGCTATAAGACTTCACTTCGGCCATAATTCTATGGCCGAAGTGAAGCATTTATTACAACTATTCCTATATTGAATTAACTTATGTTTTGTTTCTCATTCTATTGTTATTTTATTACGCTTTCAAATTATTTTATTATGGTTATTTTTTATATTTTAATTAATTGACTTTTATTCTTTGTTTTCTAAGCAATCTTATGTGTACAAGACAGACTTTTATTCATTAAAGAATGATTTAAAATTAGAAGAATTAAAACGAGAGTTGAAGAAGAGACGAATAGTAGAAAAAGGGAATAAGGAGAAAAAAAAAGTAGATTATAAAACATATGTTTAAAAATGATAAGATAGATGGGGAAGGAAAGATGTTGATAACAAAATATAATTACAGATCTGTGGCGGGAATGGTAGAAGATTTAGGTTGGGAGAGAATGAGTGTTAGAAGGAAAGTAGTGAGAGTCACAAATATATATGGGGCACTGACGGGTAACAAGGCATGGAAGGACGTTAAAGACAAGCTTAAAATGGATGGGTATAGAGGAAGGCAGGACCACGAATTCAAAATATTCAGAAGGGCCCTGAAGACAGCGCAGGGCAATTATTCTTTACTGGCACGAGGGATATTAGAATGGAACTCATTAAGTCCTGAGGTTTCCAAGTTGCCATTGCCTAGTGCAAGGCATTCAGATGCCGAGTTAAGTTGAAATATTTCAAAGTTAAGCTGATAAAATTAAGATATAAAATTATATTAGGCATATTATTCTATATCTTAGCTATTCTATTATGTATTGTTAACTCAATTGTTTTCTTATAGCTATATATTAGAAGTTATAATTAGTTTTAACTGTTGAGAAGAGAAACTCAGACACTGTATTGTATAATACAAATCTGTTTCAGTAAAGAATAACGATATATAAGCAATATTCTATGCCGAGTTCTATCAAGGCCTTCTATATTATTATATAATATATATAATCTATATATATATATAAATCTTTATTTTAGACTATGTCATGTTATCTGGTTGCCGTCAGACATATAATAACAATTAAATTAAAAATTAATGAAGTAAAGAAAAACTGAAAAACACACAATAATAATAAATCACACATGAATGATTGATAAAAAAAAGTGATTGGTTGTAGAAAATAATGAGAGAATATTAAACAATAATGAAAAAGTATTCAGCTCTTTCCTACCGTTATGTTTGTGAGAACAGGCGCAACTGGTATTGAATCGTTGACATTTTTCAGTCCATCGAAAAGTTCGTAATAAACAAGGCGGTAAAAATGGAGAAGGGAAGCGAGTTTTATGAAGAATTATTAAATAAGTTTGAAACTGTAACGAAGAAACCCGAAAATTATTTAGGGTAAGCTATAAAATAGTAAAAGAGAGACCAACTTTTCCTGTTCTGTATGTGCGCCAGTAGTTACTCTGAACATGAAACGTGAAGTTGTCATAATTTCGCTCCTGTATGTAGCCCTTAACCTCGAAAATTAAGTATCGCCCATGTGTTCATTTTAGCCCAAGACTGGGTTCTTGGCCTAGGCCGACGGTAAATAATAATGTGCTAATTAATTAATTTTTAATCAAGTTACAAAATATCATTGTTAACCTAGAGTCATATCAAGGTAATCAATTGATTATTGCTGTATCAACAAATTAATTATTCAATTGCATCTAGGATCAATAGGCCTAGGCCTACTAGGGTAAAATTACTGAGCCACTGAGCTTGCCTATTTGGGTTTTTCGATAGATATTGAATCTATTTATTCGAAAAACACACGGGACACTAAGAATTGAAATTATAACTTGAAAAGTCTCTTAAATACGACAATGTCAAAACCGCAGAATAATGTCAGCCATCTTTGAAAAATTCAAGGCCTAGGCTACCACAACATGAAAGTGCACATAAACACTGTCTATGTCAGAGTTAGAGAGAACCAGAACAAGTGTGCAAGTGGTAAATTTAATTGGTATAAACTCACATGCGTATGTCTTTCAACTGCCTCTAACCACCATTTTGACGTATGGGTCATTCCATGTCAAATCAACACAGCGGAGTACAAAAAAAAAACTCACCGTCACCGATTTCAACAAAATTTGGTACAGCTATTAGGTTTTATACTTCAACTATTCATACAAAATTTTAGCTCCCTACGTCATATGGTTTTCGAGTTACAGGCTCCCAACGTTGACCCAAAAAGCCAAATTTGGGCGCGTACGCATTTGCGATAATCGCCATAACTTCCCCCCTATTAGTCCTAGAGTGTTGAGAAATATATTGTTTTAATGCTCTTGAAAGGGGCTTTCAAATGAAACCAAAAACAGATCTTTTATGAAACTTTCAAATATTAAATTTTGGGGTTAAAATGTGTTACCCATTCCAAAATCCAAAACAGTATTTTGAAAATTTTGAAAAAAATCTTATACCTTAGTCAATGTGTTTTATATAATCATACGAAATCTTAAGTTGGGATCTCTTTGGGATCAGAAGTTATAAACTTTCAAGTGATGTAATGTGTATTATTTGAGCACTCGCACCAGTGCAATATGAACAGTCACAATATAAATAAGGTATTACACATTACATCACTTGAAAGTGTATAACTTCTGATCCCAAAGAGATCCCAACTCAAGATTTGGTATGATTACATAAAACACATTGACTAAGGTAAAGGATATTTTTTTCAAAATTTTCAAAATAACACATTTTAACCCCAAAATTTAATGTTTGAAAGTTTCATCATAAAAGATCTGTTTCTTGGTATCATTTGAAAGCCCCTTTCAAGAGCTTTAAAACAATATATTTCTCAACACTCTAGGACAAATAGGGGGGAAGTTATGGTGACTATCGCAAATGCGTACGCGCCCAAATTTGGCTTTTTGGACAAACTTGAAATGCCCATAAATCCCAAACAGGACGTCTCATTGGAAAAAGAAAAAACACGGGTCAAATATTTTGGTTCAAGTAACACATGTACAAATTTTAATCAAAATCCATGAGATGGAAAAATATGACCACGTGTTGATTTGACCTAGAATTACCCGTATTTTTCATGACGTACATTCCACTCTCGCTTATTTGGTGATCGGTCTTCCACCGTACGCACATACACACGCAGTTTTGAATAAAAATAATGAAAGCACCCAATACTCCCCAAAAGCGGTACCCCCGCCCCCATGCCGACATCAACCCACCCCCCTAACCTGACCAAACAGCACCTCTCCCATTAACCCACCCCCCTAACCTAACCAAACAGCACCTCTCCCCTGCCCCCCGCCAAAAATGAATAATCAATATTGTTATTATATACTGGTAATACTATGAAGCAAACTTAATTACCGTAAATATGGCAATTTTTTGGTAGGCCTGTCCGTAAAATCGTCAATGACTTGTTTATTGCTACTACTGTGTATATACACTATTACTTATATTGTTCCTTGATTGGTGACTAATTTTATTTACCAACTGCCTCCTTGAAAGTATTGCCAC
This sequence comes from Brachyptera putata, assembly GCA_907164805.1. Classification (NCBI taxonomy): domain Eukaryota; kingdom Metazoa; phylum Arthropoda; class Insecta; order Plecoptera; family Taeniopterygidae; genus Brachyptera; species Brachyptera putata. Next base: position 25,165,979 of record OU015462.1, on the reverse strand, counting down.
AAGTGGAGTGGAATAGGAATCATTTATACGTGAATGATTCATGTTCAGCCATTCCAATGTCGAACATGAGACTTTAATACACGCATTACATGTAGGCCCCTTTTCCTAATAGTGGTCTTTTTGGGTACAAAATATGGCTGTTATTAATGTAACTTTCCTGGTCTTGAATTAGTTCCACATTCTGTTGTCTGTACAATTAGGCATAACACAGAGCCTATTACTTAGGGCATAGCAGTTGGAAATCTTATACTTGTATTTGTTTGAAAATAAATTCTGCTGTAGCCTGTCAGGTTGACGTGTTACTGGTTGATGCCAGTATTTAATTTGCAAATATGTGAACCAGAGGACATTTTTTTGGATCAAATCTTATAAAATTTGATTTTTTTTCAAGATTGCAGAATAATGTTGCTGAAGAAATCAAGCTGTTCGTCAAATCACTATACGACTTCACAAAGATAAGTGAAGATCAATCAAAAGGTGATGCACTTCCTGAATTGATTATCCAAGATTTTGATGAAGAACAGATTTGGCAAGAATTAGAACTACAGAATGATGGATCAACTAATTCACTTACAACTGATGTTGCATTATTATTAGCACGTAAGGATCAATTGAATTTTCCTATTCAAAATGCAATTGATGATGAATCAGATGAATCAGACGATGGGTCCAAGTTAGAAACAGCGGAGAATGAGAGCAATTTGTCGAGTGAAAATGAATCTGAAGAAAGTGTCAATGTCGAACAATATAAAAAGAAGTTGCACACTATTCCAAAGAGGAAATCAGTTGTGGACGATCGCTTTTTCAAATTACAAGATTTGGAAAGGTTTCTTAGTAACGAAGACCGCAAGGCCGAACGAGGTTCAAGAAAGAATGAAAGTGATGACGATGAGGATTCAGACGACGAGTCGGTTGATCTTTTCGAAGATATGCCTTCAGATCGTGAAACAGAAAAGGAGAGTTATGCAGACTTCTTTGATGATCCTGATGGAGATAACGAAAAGATAGACGAAGACGTAGGAGATGAAGAAGATAGTTTTGAAGGGGAACAGGAAGAAGCTGAAGAAGAAAATGCAGGAGAAGATAAACAGACAAATGATAAAAGAGTAAGATTCAATCTTCTAGACAATGAGGATGATTTCATCGATGAGGAAACTTGTACACCAAACACAAAAGAAGTAAAATCAAGTTACGAGAATCGCCAGGAACGCCTCAAGACGCGAATAAGCAAGTTGGAGTCTGAAGCTATAGGTGAGAAACCGTGGCAACTGAAGGGAGAAGTAGCGGCAACGTCACGGCCTCAGAACTCGCTCCTTGAACAAGTGGTCGAGTTTGATTCAACGTCGAGGCCGGCCCCAATCATCACGGAACAAACCACGTTGAAGTTGGAAGACTTGATAACTCAGCGAATCAAAGACAAGACGTGGGATGATGTAGAACGCAAGATTAAGGCGGTTGAGACGCCACAGGAGTATAAGAAGAAGCTGGTTCTAAATCAGGAGAAGAGCAAACAAAGCTTGGCTCAGGTACGTGTATTACGATAGGCCCAAGTTTGCTACTTGCTAACAGTTAATTTTGTGTGGTCATTTCTACAACGTAATTCATTTAAATTTGTACGTGAGTTGACTCTTGATCAAGGCCTACGCTTATACATGTGAAATCATCCAATTTGTTTTTCTCACTAGGGGATACCTCTTCAGTCTCAACGAATAAAGATGAGTGGCAGTAAGCCGTAACATTTAAGCGTATTACGAGAGTAACAAATCTAAATATATACACATACATATACCGGTATATGAGTTGATAAATAAATAAATTCACTACCCACCAGCAATGACCCTACCAAGAGTAGGCCTCCATAAATAATGTCAACATTGTCATATACTCTTCCTAAATTTGGCAGACCATTACACTCGTGATTCATGCCACTAGATTATGAATGGAATGGCCTACCAAATTTGAAGAAAAAACCCCCAAATTGATCTACATTAATGTTGAGGAAAACTCTGATTGTGTGCGCAGATTTATGAAGAGGAGTACTTGAAGCAGCGGGACACAGCACCGGGCAATGAAGACGTAGAAGAAGAAGAGCCAGCGTCTCATAAAGAGATCCGCGTCATGCTAAGCTCTTTGTTTACCAAGCTCGACGCAATCTCCAACTATCATTACACACCCAAGCCAGCCGCACCAGAGGTCAAGATCATAACCAATGTGCCAGCCATTACCATGGAGGAGGTGGCACCCGTGGCAACCACAAACGCAACGCTGCTTGCGCCCGAGGAGGTTAAAGGTAAGGAGCTAGATATCGTAATTAAAATTTGTCACTTTCCCACTAATGATTTTATTAGCATTCTTGCTAGATAGCTCACTCAAGTTTGTTTAGCATGTCTGTATATTCAAATGGTAATCATATGGAGCATAATGATCCAAGAGTTCTAATGTTTGTAGGCCGGGCGTATCTTTTGAGTGATGAGTACACATAATTACATCAACTATGCTGCTGATCAGTCAGCTGTTGTAAATATATTACAACTGCACATGCAAATCGCTGAGATCGTGAAATAATATTGACTCGGTTGGCAAGGAAAGGCGATGCTTGATTTAGCAATGATGGTAGTGTGCATTCAGAATAATGGTCCACATGCAGGATACCACGTACAACGTTAAAGGGCATCGTTTTACAGTGAAACCCCAATGCATTATTCCTGGATCTAGGGTTTTCCTGCTTGAAATGAAATGTAAAATAAATGGTACCAGTAATTGAAAATTATTTCAATTTGTACTGTAATGGGGTAAATTCACAATACCAATAGAAGAAATTACATGATTTTCTCACTTATTTGTGAATGTGTTGTGTTTGTTAAGGACATATTCAGAGTTTTATCCGGGATACTCAACGATTCCGTTTTGTGTGTGTGTCTTTAGCCAAGTCCAAGGGCGACGTGATGAGCAAACAGGAGCGTACAACAACAGATCGAAAACGTGAACGCCGCCACAAGAAGATGATGCAGCGAGACCGTCACCAACAGAAAGAGAAGCGCGACAAGTTGATTGACAAGCTGAACCCGGGTCTTGGTAACAAGTACAGCAAAGAGAAGACCGCCAAGTTGTTGACCAACGTCGTCAAAGACAGGAACGTGACCAAGATGAAGGAAACGACTGCCAAATCTGTCAAGTCTTCAACGGCATTCTTCTCACAGTTGCAGGACGAAGTGACAACGAACATCAGAGCTAAGATCGCCAACGGGAATAAGAAACGCAAAATAGAGACGATGTCAGCTAAAAGTTTCAAATTATAGAATTATCTGTTGGGCTAAGTACTGGTATATAATAAATCGTATCGTACACAATATAGCATCCACATTTCATTGTTTAAATATAAAATTGGTCCTCATTACCAATGTTCCATGTTTCACCTACTGACCAAATTGTGAATGGCTTGAATGACATCTAAACAAGAATAAGTAATGACTCGACAACTTTCATCTAGAACAAAGTTTAGCTATCTGCAGTTAGAAAATTTGTTGCCACCAATATTAATTAGTAGTTTCATCACATACTATCATGAAGAAATGTTGGGTACAAGATTCAATGACATGATGAACAAACGTAACTTGATATACAATATAATTAACGGTTCTTGCAAGGCATGTTACATAATGACATCAAGCATAAGTAAAGACAGGTTAGAACAAGATGGGCTTGTCTTTACACCGGTCTATGACGTACGCCGTGAAGCGTTTGAGAAACTTGGGGTATTCTCGTTTGTAGACAGCCCGTAAGACAGAAGCGGGGGCCCAGCCGCCAGGGTTCACTAGAACAGAAACGCTGGTCATCTTATTACCCTCATTACCTCAGCACCTTATTGGCTGAAGCTGAACATGAGACTCGCAAATTATTGGTTTGTCATCTATACGTAATTATAAGTTCCCCAAACAGGCCTATTGTCAATTTGAGTATTGATCCAAATTTGCTTGAAACTTGAATGTTAGAATCATATTTAAACTAATATTTAGAGGCACATCTTTTATCCATAGCCTTATTGGGGAACAATGATTTGTATAAAGTTTCGATGTTATTATTATGTACATTTTGTATTATTCATTCAAGGGTTACTTGGTAGTAATGTTTGAGTACGGTACAGTAAACCCTCGTTAATCCAAACTCGGTTAATCCGAAATTTGACGTATTTCGAACTTGAAATCGGTCCCCAGCTGAAGGTATAGGCATTTCAATGTTAACTAATTGGTTAATCCGAATTTCGGTTAAACCGCAATTCGAACTAAAATTTCGTTCCTTCAATTGCTTCAACACTGATTTCGGATTGGATAATTCGAAATAATCCGAGTGAATTCCGTGAAGTTATCACTGTTTTCCCAATTTCCATCCTTTTTATTTGATGCGTAAGAATGAGTGGAAGCATGCTCAGCTGTTCCATGCTTTGTGTACCGAATGCAGTCGACCTTGACGAAGTCTGAGCTCGGAACACTCGTTCGTCCGACTCGGGACGGCCGAGTGCCAATAGAAACGGGCCATATGAGGTTCACGCGTCACGGAGATAGCCGAGTACACACGATCAGCGAGGCCCTTAGCAACGGATCTATCACGTAGTCTCAGCCGGTGTCACAGCTTCCTCTAGCGCGCAATACGAAATGAACTATATTCTGAGCGGGAAAAATTACTTTTTGATTACCGGTAATCCGAATTTTTATAAACCGAAATCATTTTTTTTAGGTCCCTTCGATTTCGGATTAACGAGGGTTTACTGTATTTGCTGTTTCACTTACCAACCGAGCAGTACGTGATCTTGCATGTGATGTCATCACGAGTGATCTCTGCACCATCTTTAGGTGGATCTATGAATGTCTGACAAACGAGACAGACGGTCAGGTAGAGTCGAACGCACTTCCCTGTGTTGGCCTGGTAACCAAACAACAACATCAAGAGTTGGTTTTATTCTTAAAATAATAATAACAGCTTCTTACAACTCTGTTTGTTCCGTGATAATGATAATTCTGTGTTACATGTAGGCCTGGACCGCGTAATTGGAGTAAGTGAACGTTGTTTAAAGAAGCGAGTTCAGTGGTAAAAGATATAAACATTTATTTACTCCCCAACTTACAGTAGGCCCTATGGTATTGTACCACTATTGCCTCGAAACTTCGAATATTAAAAATAATTATGCGTGTGCAAGTTCAAGAATTGTAGCTCGTACCATCGTACGTTTCGAATTCGATGCCTAGCTAAAAAACTCGTTTAGAATACTATGGTAGGACATATCAATTATTTAATATCAAGTTCTTGACTGGTTTTGACTAATAATAGGTCCTATACCTCACTTGGTACATGAATTAGAATAAAATAATGCTTAACCTAAGTAATTATTGTCATATACAGTACAAGTTTATACTTACGCAATTTATGGTTCAAGGCTTTAACTGTACAGTGAAACCTCTATGCAATGTTCCCGGATCCATCGTTTTCCTGCTTGTATCATACATTTTTTCTAACCCCACTCCCATGTAAATGATATAATCAATGCTACATTTTTCTGGCTGGATCATTTTCCTGCATGGATGGTTCTATTTTCATGGTCCCTTGAAAAGCGATGGATAGAGGTTTCACTGTATATCAATTATTTGAGTATATTTATTAGCATTTGGCAAGCATTTGGGGAGAATTAAAAACCCAATTTTCGTTTTTAAATTGCTAAACGGGGTGAATTGGTGTTGAATATTTTTACAAAAATCGTTTTTAGAGGTGAAATAGCAATTTACAGAGTTTTCACACCTTTATGGTTAATTCTCATTGATTTTAGTTTACGTACTTTCATACTTTTTTCATGTGGATAGGATTTAATGGTAAATAATTACCGCTATGTAGGCCTACTGTTATTTTGAATTATTTATTGAAAGACTTTTTTAACTCCACTAGACCTACATATTTTTTTTTGGTATTTTTGCAATACAGTATTTGTGACTAAAAAGACAGAAAAGCAGAAAATTTATAATAGCGGGACATAATTTTTGTGGAAATTCACGAAAACAGCAACAGTTTTTTTGAACTCGGGAAGACCTGAAAAGTAGACATACCCGGTATTGAAGAACAAACACTTCACGAACAATTCGCGTATATCGCTGAAACCCCAAATGCTTGCCTATGGGCATAGGCCTAAGCATTCAATATAATATATTTTTGTTTTGTTCTAGACAAATTAATTTATTTTATAATTGAGTTTTTCAATTTATATTGAGGCCTAAGTGACCCCTACCTACATAAGTATACTTTTGATTTGATTATGTATTTTATAATCCCAAGATTTCTACGAGTATTACATAACATCGGATAATGTTGTAAATAATGTAAGAAAGTGAAAAAAGTCGAACTGGAAACTTTCCGGTGTAGCAAAATTTCAACATGAACTCGAGTGATGCTCGCTCCCCCCACAAATAATAAAAAACTTACCTGGTATTCCTCGTACTCGGTCGAATGGTTACACACGATCCATATGTCATGCGCATCCTCGTCACGACTGTCCGGCACCTGTCGCATGTGCGACCAGAATAGCGCATCGCGCTGCGACGCTGGCCAGATGCGCTTGTGCACTTGGAGGAAGACAAGCGTGTCGTCGGCTATCGCTTCAACGACAGTCATCTGCTCAATTGTTGACTCCCACTCCATTCGCACGTCTGGCGAGAAGAAGTAGTGGCACATCTCGTGGCCCGTCACACCCTTTGAACAACAATAACACTGTCACTATCTTCCCCACACCATACTCTCATCTTGTGTGACACGTGTAATTCAGTTGTTATTCTACCCTGACCTAGGTGAGTTGGAAGATGCATCCCATTTTATCCTCAGAAAAGTCATTTTTTAAAAAGATTATTTTTGTACTTTTTTTTTGGAAAATTATTACTGATTTCAGTCAAGTAAATAATCAATTACAATGTAAAAATCAGGAAGCTCTTTCTTCAATCCTTGGGCCATACCAGTTGCATGCACACTTCAAACATCTCCCATACAAATACAAGTACCTCCTATACCACGGTTGATTACCCTTGATCAATTGATCAACGTTATGAATCCTCGTGCGGTCAGCACAAATACCTTGATGACGTGACAAGCTTTGAGTGGGTCGACCACCATGCCATTGACTTCCTCTTCTCTCTTGTACATCTTCATTTCCCCGTCCTCAGCAAAGAGCTGCCATCCTCCCTCGCCCACCCCTAGCCTGGCATAGTGGAGCTGCTCCGTCGACACTCGCTCAATCTCAGACCATAACCTACAAGAACGATGAGTAATTATTTTTCAACCTTGATAATTATCAACAAAAAGCCTGAATATGTTGTATCTTATTGAAAAATGAATCTAGGCTCATTAGCTCTTTCAAGCTGGACTTCCATGAACGTGGAATTTGCAAAGCGCATTCGCAAAGCAGATATTTTAGTCGCCATGCTCAAAAACGGCCAATCAGTGACGAGAGCGGTGCGGTTTTAAAAATTGAGTCAGCTCCAAGTTTTTCGAGCAAAACCGTCGGATGTAGTTACTTTTCAACGTTCAAATATGGTGTCCACCTACTACATCCGGCGAGCTAGCACTCCTACTGCTGGGATAAAGTTTGCTAGGCAGATTCGCTAGCGAAAGTGAAACGCCAACCGTGTTCATGGAAGGAGAGCTGTAGAGTTCCTGTATTAGAAAGTTCATAAGATGATTCACAGTCAAGAATAGTTACAGTTTACTGTAATTGGAAACAGTTACAGTTTACATTACAGTAAACAGTGTAGTACAGTTTGTCTACTGTAGAGATGCTATGATATGGGATACTTGTAAACTTGTATAAGTAAGTACACATATTGGTGAGTAGTGTCGAAAGCTTCAAATAGGCGCAAAATGACCTTGCTGTTGACGTGTTTCTAGTACAGTAAACCCTTTTCAATCCAAACTTGGTTAATCCGAAATTTGACGTACCGTGAAACCTCTATGCATCGTTCCCGGATCCATCGTTTTCCTGGTTGTATCATTCATTTTTTCTCACCCCACTACCATATAATCAATGTTAAATTTTCCTACATGGATGGTTTTATTTCCCTGGTCCCTTGAAAATCGATGCATACAGGTTTCACTGTACTTCGAACTTGAAATCGGTCCCCGGCTGAAGGTATAGGCAAGTCAATTTTAATTTATATGGTTAATCTGAATTCCAGCTAAACCGTAATTCGAACTAATATTTCGTCCCTTCAATAGCTCAAACACTGATTTTGGATTGGCTAATCCGAAATAGTTTGCGTAAATTCCTCGAATTTATCATTATTTTCCGAATTTCAATCGTTTATATTTGACGCGTAACAATGAGTCGAAGCACGCTCAGCTGTTCCATGCTTCGTGTCATTGTGTGTGTTATCCGGCAGAATGTAATCGACCTTGACGAAGTTTGAGCTTGGAATTTACTCGTTCGTCCGACTCGGGACGGCCGAGCGCCAATAGAAACGGGCCATATGAGGATCACGCGTCACGGATATAGCTGAGTACACACGATCAGCGAGGCCCTGTGCAACAGATCTATTACGTAGTCTCAGCCGGTGACATAATTTTCTCTAGCGCGCAATATGAAACCAACTATATTTTAGGCGGAAAAATTGACTTTTTAGTTGATTCGAATTTTTATAAATCGAAATAATTTTTTGTGGGTACCTTTGATTTCGGATTAACGAGGGTTTACTGTACTTCATTCGAACTTTTCATACACCAATTGATTGTAGGCCTATATAACTATTAATCATTTCAGTTATTAGTTATTACGATTTATGATTTTGTGAAGCTCTAATTTCTTTATACCTACCGTATCGATCATCCGGATAATAGTTCGATTCATCTAGACAAATCACATTTTTTTTTCGTTCAGAATGACTAGGCCTAATCCAATTGAAGTAAAACGTTGGACTAATGTGTAGGCCTAAAAATTCTGAACAAATTTTCATTTTAGCCCACTTTTCCCATCTGTTCTTTTTAAGGGGTTATTCCAACTATGATTTTGTTTTTAGAAATGGTGAAACTGATTCTCTCAAACTATACAGCAACAAATTAGATAATGACAAACATGCACGCCAAGTTTCATCACAATTTGTGTTTTGTTTGATCTGTTTCAACTTCTTTTTCCAAGCACAGTAGAACAGCAATCAACTTTGACTGCATACCTGTGCTGTGTGGCCTTGGACGATGAATTGCACGGCACAGAAACCTGCTTCTTGAATCGGTCTTGTATGTTGACGTCTTCGTCAAGTTTATCTAGTCCCGTTTCTACGGCGTCATAGAACTCTTCGTCATTGAGTGCACTGTGAGGACCTTCCTAAACATTAATAACCATCACCATTAGATTCATTGCAGCTTGAAAATATAGCTCACAAAAAAGTTCGTTATTAATGTAGTAAGTTGGGTCAGATAGACGGTCGATAACAACAGAGAACAAAATTTGTAAAAAGCAGACCCAATCCGTACCAGGGATAACATAACATTTAATCAATTGTTATACAGGCCAATATCAAAGTTGTTATTTGTCAAAAGTGTAAGCCAAGTGGACATATTTATTAGGCCTATTAAGAAAACTATGTTTCAAAAACACAATTTACAAGTTTAATAACATAACATGAACCAACATTTGAATTGATTTCAAAATTCCATCTTTATCAATCAAATTATGCTGATTAATGTATACCTCTATAATATATTATATTACACTGAACCCTGATTAATTAAAAAATCTGGTGCGTATAAAAAAAATACATTTTGAATAAAAAAATTATAGTTCAGGATCTTTTTTAAATTTGAAAAATTGCAGTCAACGTTATTATTCATTAAGATGGGCAGTACATGCTCGAGTACATGCTCAAAAGTCAAAACAATGCTTCCCACGTGTTGTTTCTAGTCAGCTGATGGCTAGTGCCGAACGTAACCGAAGTAAACCGAGGATAAGGGGTGAGGAAGATACTACGTCAATAGACCGCGGAATATACGGGTGTGTACTGTGTACCATCAATTTTAACAGGCACTCAAGACGTTGGGAAATTGCTGATAGAATATAGGTATATGGACTACAGATAAGACGTTGGGACGAGGGGAAAACTGAAATTAAAGTTTGAAACAAAAACAGCTTTTATTCTCAAGGAGAAAATGGTCATACAGCACTTCATGTTTTCAACTTATATTAATTATCAATGTTATAATGGTGATCTAAAGCCGTGGAGCGGCTCTCAACTTGCAAGCGACAAAAAGGGTTCTCTGTTTGCAACAGACGAGCTTTAAATGTCATTGCGTAAAGTGAAAAACTACTTGGACCTAAATAGTACACACTGCATTTAATATATTTTTGTATGTAACATAAGAAACACTTCAAACGAAGAAATAATTGTATAGTTATAAATTAGCGGGCGTTAGGGTGTAAAAAATTCAACTTTGTATTTATTCCGTATACCGTACCTGTAGGCCTATCTTGGTTTGGGAACGAATTATGACGAATTTTGAATTAACTGGGTTCGATATAAAATTGAGCTTATTGTAGGGCTAATTTATTTTATTATTATAATAATTATATAATTTTATTTGTATTATTACATATTAATTTTAAATTCATTATCAAAATGGTTCATGTACTTTATTGTTTGCTCAACGACCCCACCAACAGCTACGTTATACGGGACCTTCTACTATAGGATCAAGTTTTGTTACTATGAAAGTTCAAACTACAGATATGTCAAATATGGCTTAGTAGATAAGAGTTTACTTTCTTTTATCATAATGTAGGGCCCCCTACTGTAACTTCATTTGTGCAGTAAAAAATAGAAAAATAAACTCAACACTTGAAAATTTAAACTTGGAAATTTTGAATATATGCCTAAAGTCAATGATTTGTTTTATCGAGATCAGTTTGGAATTTTTCACTGCCACTAAAATGTATTAGGCCTAATGTATCACTACAATACTTTCAAATTTTGAAAATACCAAGGTTTGTGAATCACATGATTAGAAACAAGGCAACGGTGAGAGGAATGATCACGAAAGCCACTGCGCAGAAGTGTATGTGCAATAGTCGCCAATTACTTCTAGTCGTCATATATTGTCATACCAATGCTTTCTCTGAAGGTATCTGTGCTATAGATGTAAGCCTATGTGGCATGCCTTAGAGTGCGAGGGTCCAGCGTCCAAAGCCTATCATATCCAACTTTTTATTTCAAAAAAAGAATATATACAAAGGTTTTTGGGCACGGGTTATGGGACAAGATAATTTTTCATTAACCTTTTTCAGCGATTGGTATCATTTTTCATTCAATTTTTTGCCAGCCTAACTCGTTCTTAGCTGTAGACGGCTATTACGCAGTGGCTTCGATGATCAATTCCTCTTGCGACTGTCTTGTAATTTGAACATGTGAGCCCAAGTTTTAATATCTAGGCCTATTATTACATTATTATTACGTTAGTTCAAGGATATCAATTTGAGTTAGGTAATCATAAATAGCTAAATGATAATTTAAAACATTACGTTTTGTGATGTATTTTTTTGTTTTTTTGATATAAAGAATAATCATATGTGATGGATAACATTGATAGATGATACAGATTACAGATTAAGAGAAACAAGTGATGTGATGTGAAACATGAGAAGGGTGGAGGTTAGAGAAAACTCATGGATAGGGTACAAAATTGACTGGACATGGGTACTGGGAGGGAGGTTAGTACTTGGTTGATTCCACACGAATCCACAAACTCTATCACCTTTTCTATGGACTTTGAAGGAAATAACCACAAAAATCCCAGAAACATTAATAATAGACTAAAACTCATTTGATGGATTCTGATTTGATATGCATTTGATGAATATTTGTTGGAAAGTGGGTCTATTTATTTGATCTAAAATGTTTGATCAAATGTTTTAAATTTTTGGTGATTTCTAGGTTTAACAATACGGAAATCATATAGGCCTAGGCCTACTTTTTAGAAAAAGTACATGTCATATGGACTCAAAGGCTGTAGCTATTTTGAAACATTTATTCAGTTTGTTGAGTAGTTTAGATTGTACGAGTGACACTGGGTTTTGAGATTTTTCGGAAAAGAAAGAAAAAGCAAAATTTTCATCTAAAGCAAGCCAATAAGTAGGCCTAGGCCTAACCTTCGATAGACGGGACTAACTTTTATGAAATTTACCGTAGTATTGAACATAAGGTAGGCCCTCAATAATCCAAACTCGGTTATTAGGCCTAAGAAGTTTTACATATTTCGAACTTGGTGCTTGGTTGAAGCTATGACTACCAATAACGTAACGGGATAGCAACTTGATCATTTCCTTTCGCACCATGCGGGAATCAAAGGGATGCCGTCATACTCAATTTACTGGTAGTATTATATTGATTCATAAAAGTAATACGTGTAATGCACTCTGTGAATCCAGCTCTTCCCAACTGTATTAAGCAACGTTGGAATACGTTTCATTTGAATTAGCCAATCTAAATTTTAAATACGTGTGTAAGAGCATTTGGACCCTAGTCAAGAGCCTTACTGCTACATTTACCAATTGATAACTGGATAATTACTTGACATCTACGAGAAATAACAGAAACAATGCAAATACTCAACTATGTACTTTACATTGAAATACGAGCCGAATGCGTACATTTTGATTTGAAATTGCGAATCTCAAAAATGTACACTTCAGCGCGTCACATTTTTTGCTTCCATCATGGTGAGAAGACGTCCAATGTTGAAAGTATATAACTTACGCCATGTTGCTTATCCCGTTACGTTATTGGTAGTCATAGGTTGAAGGTATAGTCATTTCAATGCTAATTAATGTGGTTAATCCAAATTCCAGCTAAACCCTAATTCAAACTAATATAACTAGGAAAACGCCTTATACGCGTTGTGAGATGAGCTTAGAAGTATGGAAATGTAAAATTAAGAACATTTGGTCAGCTCAATGTACATATACAGTCATATCACTCCAAAGCCATGGATCACTTCAAAGATTTAAAAACCGCGGCTGTCTGTTGGTATATGAACCTTGGATTCCCAACAATGGTACCAGTGCCTTCTTGATATCCTTAACAGATTTTAATCGTTTTAATTTATTGGTGACACTTGTTGCTCATATTTAATAGTTCCTTAGGCCCTAATTACTTTCTTAATTTGCTTTTATTGATGTGTAAAAAAGTACATTAAAAATGCGTTTTCTTCGTTATTTCACATCCGATTGTTCCATAAATCGCTTAAAATATGTATGATAGTTTTTTCCACATTCAGTATAAATTTGAGAGCTTTTGGAAAATTTTATTTTTCCAAGTATTTCTCCCTCGGCCTATTCTTATAGGGAATTCCCATACTTTCCAATTTTTTTCCGGAAAAACCATTGGACCGATTTTTCTGAAAAACAATCCCAACCTATTCTGGTATAACACCAATCTGAAAAGAAAGTTTCGAGTTGATTGAAACTTTTTCCTGACCTGTATGCCACGTACAAAATTACACACATTAAAAAAAAAAAAAAAAAACATAAAAACCAAGCCCAAAATTTTCTGGTATATGGAATGAAAATCTTCGCTACGCTCATCTAATTATATTTCCACCCTTTTACTGTTTTCAGATTGGATAATTCAAAATAGTTCAAGTGGAGTCCTTGAATTAATGATTATTTTCCCAATTCTCATCCTTTTTATTTGACGCGTCAGAATAAGCCGTTGACTTGTTTGCTACTTTGTGTGTGTCAGCCAACCGAGTGCACATTGACCTTCACGAGTACGATAGCATGTTGAGCTCGATACAGTCGTCAGTCAAGACTCGGGACAGCCGAGCGGCAATAGAAGCGGGCCATACGACAATCGAGTGTCGTCATAGTTTTGGCCGATGGCATGGCTTTCTCTCTCGCGCAATACTAATCTGCCTTAAAATTCTAACCGGGAAGTGACGATTTTTGTAGATAAGAACTTTATTGGGTAAAATCTGAATTTTTATAAATCGAGATTTGTGGTCCCTTCTATTTTGGATTAATGAGAGTTTACTCTAGTTGTGTGGTTCAGTTGATCAAGACCTTTCAGGGCATTGTCGGTGACCACACTGTCAAGATCCAGGCAGTGGCGTAACTAGGAATTTTGGGCCCCGGGGCAAAGGAGTCACATGGGCCCCTTCCCCCCCCAAAAACTATATATTGAATAATCAACATCAAATTATTTGTACCTTCATATGATGTGTAAACTGTTGAAAGTATTGACAGGCCTACGTAACTAGCAGTTTGTAAGTACTTTCAGCTGACCCTGTCCAGGGACGTCCTTATGATTCGTGTATTGAAGGGGAGGGGGGTGCCGTTAATATAAAGAAAATAACCGTTCAGCAGGACACCACAACTCCCCCAGCAGAGCCCTATAGAGAATTTTTGAAATATGGTCATTTTTAAGTGATTTGATTTGCGGTTTACAAGCAGTTTTAAAGTCCGATAACCATTTTGAACATTTTCGAAGTTATTTTCGATAATTGAATCACTATGGATTCTTTTTCGAAGTTTTTCTGCAATTTCCTTCAGAGAAGCCCCGCAGGGAATTTTTTGAAATATGCTAAATTTTCAAGTAATTTAGCGATTTACAAGCAGTTTTGGAGTCTTGATAATTTAATGATTATGGACGTTTCCGAAGTTATTTTTAATAATTCAAATGGTATGAACATTTTTGCACTCATTACCGCGTTTTCTCCCAGCAAAATTCTAAGCAGCGAATTTTAAAAAATATGGTCATTTTTAAAGTGATTTTTACGAATTACGAGCAGTTTTGGAATTCAATGATTGAATCAATAACCACAACGAATATCATGAAGAAAACTCAACACACACGGAGAACACTCCAGGCCCGCAGGGAATTGAATAACGGTAGATGGAGTGTCCTTGCGTATTCTGGAATCATTTTTCCATCATCTTTAGAGTATGTTAGGATTTTACACACTTCATATAAGCACAGAAGAAAATCCACATTCTGTTCTTTTTTTTCTGAAACTACTTTGCAATTGTGGGATCATAATTAAAGTCATATTTACATGAATATAATTTTAAAATGGGATCACAGGCGGTCGGTGCAAAACGGTCGTGGCCTCGAGTAGGATTTCCCGGTATCTGGTGGGCCAGTCCGAGCCTGAGCATGGGCCCTCCCTGAGCCGTGGGCCCCGGCTGCCCCTGCGGTAGTTACGCCACTGGATCCAGGTGTAAAGATCAAATCAGATACCACTTTAATGCTTCATTTGAAAAAAGTTGTAGTTCGGGCACGGTTCATAAACTATATGTGCTGTGTTGTGTGCTATCTACCTCATAGTCCGGGCTCCCATGAGCTGCTCTTCTAGCTCCGATAGCATCTTGTCGTGCTGCACGATACAGCTCTTCCACCTTCTTTCTGCGCTCCTGCTCCTTATCCAGTCGGCGCCTCCACATGTCCTCCCGCTGTCCCACCACTTCCAGGCAGTACTGAAGTGTTGTTAGCACCCCTGCAGTTGTTGCCTTGAATGTTAGCGCCTCTCCTAAAAATGAAGCACATGATATAAAACCTACAAAATGTATGTTCTGGACTCTAGTGACTAGAGTCCTAGAGACTACAGTGCTGATAACCAAGGATTATTATTTATAATAATTTTAGTTTTATGGTAAATATTACATTTTTATTTCAGACTTGAGTGATTATACCAGAGACAAGTCAAATAATCTGAACGAATGTCATAAATATTCAAAGACCTACTCACATATACACAACATACTCATAAGCTGGCCTTCCATGAACGCGGTATTCGCTTAGCGAATCCGCTAAGCGTTGTTTTTAGCTTGGATACCGTGCCGCCATGGGCCGCTCTCTTCAATGATTGGTCGTTTTTTCAACATGGCGGCTAAAAAAAACGCTTAGCGAATTCGCTAAGCGAATACCGCGTTCATGGAAGGCCAGCTATACAGGTACATGTTTACATTATAATGGAGCTTAATACCAGGTATTTAATGTTGTAATGTAATTTTGTTAGTATGCACAGCACAGGCCTACACCCAAGAATGTTTTTTACAAAATCATTTGCATAGTCTGCTTACTACATACAACTGATACCTGCTTACAACCGATTTTTATATTTTATACTAGGCTTATGGTAACGAGAATGGGACATGCAAGCTATCATATGATTATCAGAAATATGTGCAGCCATTGAGCATCACCTTTGAAGTCTAATGCTTGCCCATCAGGCTGGACTGGAACAGTATCACCGGCAGCACCATTCTCTGCACACGTGTCAAAATAACCTTGTAGCGTTTCAATTTGTCTAACTAGGATGTCTCGAAACGTTTCCATCTCTGCCAATTTCTCCTTGAGTCCACGACCTTTCCTGAAACTCGATGTCGACGCAGTGGATAGTGTATTGGAAGTGAGGGATACGGCACTGCCATGGCGTTTCAAATTATTCTCACTCCCATAGCCCGATTCCAACTGAAAGAAACCGTTTTAGATGAGACACAATATTTAAAACAAATCTGTTGATCATTGAAATGTTGATCATTTTGATACCGGTATAGAATATATTACCGTATACCACTAGTTAATTTAAATAACCTAGACTTACAGGCTACAGGCTGAATTTTTAGGATTAGGCCTACACTTGAAGTGAAGAAATCAGTGTTAAAATGATGATGCTGTGGAGACCTATGGTAACTCAATGCCAATAGTCAGTGAACTACTAACTGTCTACCAAGTCTAAGAGGATAAATATCCTATCCCAAACTTTACTGACCCCTGCGGTTCATTCAGCCATTATTTTGTAACCATTTTCCAAGTTCTTAAGGCCTGACGTGACCTGTAGTTAAAATGTCAAATTCATTTGCATCTCGTTTCAGCACGTTGTTCTCGACAACACCAAGCAAGAATTAGTTTTATCAGTTGCGAGTTGATCATGGTTAGACAAAAAGATATAGACCACCTATTTAGAGATGGTTGATGTTGATGCAATAGCAGTAGGGCCTAAATTCTGTACGGCCTGGATGATTATGGTGACACCCGGGTAGAAATAGAAAACCTAAAGACAACTGTGCGAGTGGTGACCGCAGAGGTTAGAAAAACTATACAGCCACAATCGGCACAAGTTGTGCAGGCAAACCAGTAACATTTTAATATACATGACTGTCATGTCAAGATTGTCATTGTTGTTGTAATTGAAGGTTAGTAATGTTCAGGATGTTGCAAGACTAAATATTCGTGGCTAGGCCCTATAGTTTTCCACGTTATTGCAGTCATAATCAAAATAATCGCGTCTATATACCTAGTATTTGTTGACGGACCTACAACAGTCGTATCTATAGGCCCAGCCACTTTGAAAGATTTATGTAGGCCTAGGCCTACTGGTTAGATCTGGACACTGGGGTTCATAGTTGTCATTTAACATACCTTGAAGGATTCGAGAGTATTAACCCATTGTTGTTTCCAATCAGGATTCTCTGCCCGTAGATACCATACACAATCATTTACAGAAACATCAAAACGACATTCATCAAATTCATGGGCTTTGACTAGCGCCTTCGACAAACCTATAGCTCCTCGACACCCAAAACCTGTTTCTTGTTCCGACTTATAATAAGATAATGTGCCATCTTTAAATACAATAAATCGACTTTGCCAACCATGAATATAATTAGTCCATTTACTGAGGGTCCCTTGCATTTCAGCCACTTGATAACCATGTTCACCTTCATCTTCTTCATCACTGAAGTTCACACCGTGATCGTCTGTCATGTTCAAAATATCACAATATCAACGGTCTTAGCAAAAGACTGTCTATGCTAAAAATGGGCTGGGCCTAGGTAGAGTTACATCCCTTGTAGATTGTGAGAACTAAATCCGACGTTTATAAACCGATAAAAAGTAAGCTTGTGCCTAGCCTATCCCGTGACAAGTCAAACGAATAGGCCCAAATAGGCTTAACTTATATCAGCAGCTGGTATGTACGCCGCAATTGAAAAATATTGGCTGTTCCGATTGACCGTTTTCTGAACCTTTACTGACAACGATTGGAAGTTTCGATCCTCTAGTATATTTGAAATGAAATATGTGTACGGTCTGCAGTGAACTACGGCCCCTTGTAAATAAACATGAGTTTAGTTGCGCTCTTGCGGGAATAACGAAAACTAACGCCTATTTTGTCTCGCATAGAAAAACCAAAAATGAATAAATTTATGGTATGAATCATGATAATTTGTTCTGATTTATAGAATAGAACATTTTTTATTCAACCCTATGACATAAGACCCATCAACAAATACATGAATGTAACATTATATTATGTAAGTATATACTTAACAAATAAATAAATAAAATAAAACATTCATATTAATGTAATGTAAAATTTGTCTCCTAGATATATATATATATAATTTATATATAATAATGAATATAAACAAATAATTAAGACCAAAACGTTGCTACATTTTTCTGCTATTACTTGTATCTACTTGTAAACAACATTCATTCATTTTTGTGTTTACATTTGAAGAAAATTTGAATCAATTTTATTTATCATATTTGCTTGCCCAGGCTAATCTTATAGGTTTTTTTAGATACTTTGAGATGGTATTTCCCAAAAATAGTCCAACCGATTTAACCCCAAAACTATATACAGTTAAAAGTTGAACAAGTTTGCGTCTACAGAAAAAGTCCATCAGTCAAACCCTGAGACATGTGCAGTGCTTAAAAAAAAAACACAAAATCACACAGACAAAGCTCCATAAGAGTGGAATGGAATCTTCCCTAACGCCAGGGACGTCGTTAGGATTTCTGTATTGGGGGGGCGCAGATTTCAAGTATCACCAAGCTCGATATTATATAGGTGCGCGAAAATGGGGCTGTGGGGCGGGAGCCCACCACAAGAGCCCCGCAAGGAATTTTTGGAAATATGGACAATTTCGAAATGATTTTTGCGTTCTCTGATCAGTTTTGCATCCTAATGATCGAATCATTATCGAAAAAAAACATCGACACACACGGAGCAGGAAAGAGGCACTCCAGACCTTAAATGACGGTATTTGAAGTGTCCTCGCGTAGGCCTATTCTGGAATCATTTCATTCATCATGTTTGAGAATGTCAGGATTTCACATATTTCAAGTATAGGCATAGAAGATGAACGGAAAAAAAATATGGGAATTTTATTTCATCTCACGAGAAGAAGAAAAACCCGATCTTATTGTGGGTAAAAAGGATATTTTTAATGAAAAGAAATACACATACAATCAATAATCACTTGCAAAGGTTTTGAATGAGAAGGATGAATGCTATAGTCTACTAATTGTATAATTCTGACCAAATCGCATACCGGTGTAAGAGAATTTCTTTACTCCCCAGTTTCTTTACTCCCCAGTAAAAAGACTACATAGTAAGTTTACTCCCCAGTAAAGAAATCACATAATAAGTTAACTCCCCCAGTAAAACGATAATATAATGCTATTACTCCCCTTGTAATACTTTGACTCCCTTGCAACCGTACATTTCATGGGGGAGTAAAATCGTTATAAATAATAGAACGACTCCCTAATTTAATAATAATACAGTTCGAGTCGATAACATCAAGTATAGGGTAAAGTGAAGATTAAGTAAAGATAAATTATTGGGGGGGGCGCAAAGGTCGATTGGGGGGGCGCGCGCCCCCCCTTGGACCCCCTAACGACGTCCCTGCCTAACGCTCATCTGAATATGAGGACAACAAAAAGTTGTTATCAACAATGGTTTACAAAAAGAATGGATACTTGAAAAGGCTGTGAAATTTGTTGAATCCCTTTTAGAGTTTTACATCAAATTTAATCAACTTAATTTTCATCATCAACTTGCATGCATTCTATCCATTTTAGAGGGCATAAAGTTGTATACAATTACTGTACATAAAAAATGTATTTACGATTTCATATGACTGAAAAAAACGCCACAAACATAACTAGAAGACTACAAATTACAAAAATTCCCTTCCGGGCGGTTGTGCCTCCTGATCCCCCTACCACTCCTACAATTTTGCTTGGAATAATTTTGACTTCAAACTTTTTATAACATTGTCCTGGATTTTCTCCTCTTAAAAGTGGTCACCCTAATATATATATATATATATATATATATATACAGTGAAACCTCCATTTATTGTTTTTCAAAGGACCAGGAAAAAGAAACCATCCATATAGGAAAACGATGCATCCAGGAAAATTCAACATTGATTTGGAAGTGGGGTGAGGAAAAATTAATAATACAAGCAGGAAAACGATGGGTGCGGGAACGGTGCATAGAGGTTTCACTATATCTATATAGATTTTGGATATGTGCATACTTAAAAAAAAAATTGATTATGTTAATCCAAATATTTGATCAAAATGAATGTGATAACAGAGGTCAAATTTTTCTCTGTTTATAATTTGTTCTTTATTGGACTGTTATTGTGGTACTATATCAGAATTGTCTGGACCTATACCAAGTTATTGAGGCTCACCGGTAGTATTTCCTAAATGCACTTTAACGTGGCCTGAAAGTCTGAGCTTTCAATGAGAGTCAATATAATTGCCTATGTGAGGTATTAAACTTATAATTTAAGGCTAGTGATAATTTAATACAGTACATTTTTACTGTGCAGTTCATTTATTTTATTGAGAGTCACAGTTCTGGACTCATTATACAAATAAGTTTCAAAGTTAACAAATCTCAAACCACAGCACATCTATACAGTATTCTCTTGAAATCATTTACATATAAAAATATTTGAACCATTATTAGATTACAATATTCACAATATTACAACATTCAATAAACAGCCAATGTTTGTTTACAATTTACTATTGATTTAGGTTACACTTACTTCATTTTGGAGTTGATTCTTTTGTTTATTAAAACATAGTAGTATACCGATACTGACTTATCTGCTCGATTATGATTTCATACATTTCATCATACTTATTCTCAAATATGTAGGGCTATTTCTCAAGATGTAAAATTGTATAATTCTCACAATTACCTCTTGAATACAACCTGACCAACACCTAAGATGTAATTAATTCATTTGATTAACATTTACGTGAAATTGATAACAAATATAAAAGATTAGGCTATGTTGCCTAAACAACTTGCAGTTGCATGATGTGTTTGATTTATGAACAGCACAAATGATTAGGCAAGTACAGTAAACTTGTATAACAAGTACTTTTTTCAGTATTATATACACACTTCATCTAGTTTCCTGTAATGAGTAATACGAATAAGTACTTGATAAGTCTTAAGGGTCCGTTATGACATCAGGGGGAGTGGGTATTAGTGCAACAATGTAACACAGAACTCGAACGGTTGGTTTTCAAACAATACAGACAAACATTTAAAACCCGTATAAAAATTAAACCAAAACAGTGGATGTTGAAAGTTATAGAGTGACGGACTAGTATGAAATAAATAGAAAACCACATACAAGAAGTTTGATGATTATTAAATAGCCTACTCTTGAAATATAGTGAGTAGTTGATCAGCTCAGCACTAAGAAGGAACTTATATTAAGAAAAATCTTTACTCCTTGATAACTGATATTACGTAGGCCTATTATCATTTATTGTGACAAAACAAATGTCAAAAATCGATATACCAGTATGCATCAAGTTTGAAATATTGCTACACTTCACGTACCGTAGTTATTCGATACCACATGTTTGTATATTTCCCCTAGAGCATCATGAATAGACTTGAAAGTAATATTTCGGAGATAGGGCCCATTTGAATTTGTTACTCTCTCACTCATTGTTTACATTTACATTAAATATTCCACCAATTACTGTGTCCATGAGCATGATTTCATTAGAAATTACAGAGTCTGTACTGTATACATTCCCAAGTGTCAATTAGAAGCACGATGGCATTAATTCGTGACTTTGGACACATGAGATTTTACATAAACATCAACATTGCATTAAATGTACACAAATCTTATATATTAACATATCTCAGACCTACCTTACTAACATGTAACTATATAAATGTAATAAAATTGGATCAGTTCTGACTTTTTAGTCGTGCATTGGGTGTTCATTCCGCTCTCCGTGTTCCTGGTTCGACTCTTTGTACGTCCGTTTCACATGCACTCAATGCAGTCTCCTCAAACACACGCAGGTGAATCTAGAGGAGCAGACAAATAAACACACAAGTAAGTTGCGAGTTGTGCGATCAGACCATTTTGTCTTGCTGCCCAATGTTGATGACCCTGGTTTAAGGTTGTGTAAGGTGTATTATAATTGTTTCAGTGACTATCGCCTGGTGATTATTGCCGGTGACGTCCAGACTCACCTCATTCCTATTTCACCTCATTCCTATTTCACCTCATTCCTAACTCACCTCATTTAGAATGAAGCCTAACACGTCCTTTCCTATTTCACCTCATTCCTATTTCACCTCATTCCTATTTCACCTCATTTAGAATGAAGCTTAACACGTCTTTTCCTATTTCACCTCATTCCTATTTCACCTCATTCCTAACTCACCTCATTTAGAATGAAGCCTTACACGTCTTTTCCTATTTCACCTCATTCCTATTTCACCTCATTCCTGATTCACCTCATTTGAAACCACGCCTTCACCACGCCTAACTGCCTTTTTTCTATCCTCCTCCTCTAATATGGAGCCAATGAGGCCACTCACAACCGTCCATGTACAAATGCCTCAATACAAATCAAAACATAATAGACCTATGTTCGAAAATAGAAATATTGTCAACACATTGCTCTGGAAGAAATATATACGTTATGATGGTGTGCATGTGCCGTGACGAGGTGGTGAGGGGGGGGGGGGGTAAGAAAGCCGTGCAATAAAAGAGCCCATCCTTAAACCCCACTTCTCGTGTTGCAAAAGGTCTATACCTGCTTACAAAGAACAATGATCAATAGAAATTGAAATAAAAGCGATTGCATTTTGTTGCTGATGCGTTTGTAATCATGTCAAGTGCGTTGAAATTGTTGATATGGTAATAAGCCTTTTTTGTTTTTCAAAATAGGAGCATTTTTGACTAAATTAAAATATAAAGCACCAAAAATCTGCACTCAATCATGAGTGGAAAATAGTAAGTGTAGGGTGAAATTATTTCTACGTTGTTGAAAAACCATGACAATAATACAAAATAATTATTATCATTTTACAAATAATTCTCATCGTACTAAATCATAGAAAGCAATTTTTTCACATTTTGCTCAGAAATTGCGTGCACTCACATATATATTATATTTGATCGTATACTAATGCATATACTTCCCACTTGTGGTGCCAAAATTATGCGAAAAGTATGCCTGTATAGAATAAGATTTCAAGACAGCATTTACTATTATTTTAAAAAATAAACCGAATTAATTGAAGTCACAGCGAAGTGAAAGAACTAGGCTCAGCAGTAGTGGCAGTCATATCGTCTTCTCAGCCTATAGTACCGAAGTGTTTTTTCTCATAACTTCATTCTTCTATTGTATTTTTAATCATTATCCATTCTTTTATCTTATTATCTGTGTTTATATATTTTGTATCTTATTGTTCTTTTTATTCTGTGTCGCATCGGCAACCCGAATATGGGCAGAGATCATGTTAATAAAGAAGATTTTACACACAGCGTATTAGGGCCTAATCAAATTACTGACTTGATTAATATCATTGAATGAGCGTATATAGAGAGCACAGCCAACAAAGTGTGAGAACTATTATAAAAATAAAAAAATCTTGGAAATAATTTTCCTCTCGTTCACGTAGGGCCCACCTATTGATTCGAAAATTATTATCTCATTTAATTAGTTCATTACGAACTTGCGTGTGTTTTAATTACTGAGGAAAATTGGAAAAAAAACGGCTCAAAATGAACTCGCTGTCGATCCGCGAAATATTCAGAAAATCAACAGAATCCAAAAAAATCACGGAATTAAACGGAATCCAAAGAAATCTAGTCAAAACAAATCATTGGAGTCAGGAAAATTATCAGGTGGAATGAGAAAAATCACGGAATAAGAAATAATTGAATGAATGAAATCAGAAGAAACTACCCTCGGTAGCTTCGTCAGCTGAAGCACCGCTTCCGTAACTGAATTGTCACAGTTGGGCAATTGGGTTCGAGTCCCGCATAAGTCATGCGTTTTTGTGAACGTACTTTCAATCATCACGGCATAATTTCATGATGACCTGCTTATTTCTTATACCCCCGTCTAGCCTATTAAGCAAACAATGACCTGATGAGAAGCAGAAGTACAATTTAACTGAACCGGTAGGAAAAAATAAGGATCGCCAGATTCACGCGGAAATGAATAATACAAATTATAATACATTTTCAAAAAATGAATCGGACTAAACAAAAATCGAATACAAAATCAAATGAATAAGATAAGAAAATTCAACAGACTGAGATGAAATCAACGAGATGAAACCATCAGATTGAATGGAATAAAAAATAGGTATAAGAAAAGAAAATCACAGTGGCCAAAAAATTTCAATCGATAAAATGATCACCGGAATCAAAACATCATTGTTCATTGAGCATTACTACTAACTGAATTAAATGTTCAGATATCGATCTTCATCATCGATCTACATATACATCAGAACATATATAGGTATCTGCATCAAGATAAAGGTGGATAGGCCTACTCATCGTGGTAATATATATTAATCACAAGCCGCCCTCGGTAGCTCAGTCTGCTGAGGCACGCTTCAGAAAATAAAGTCACCGTTGGGCGTGGTTTCGATTCCCGCATAAGGCATGGGTAAACGTCCTCTCACTTATCATCACTTCATAGTTCATAGTTTCATAATCACATGCTCAATCGTACCCCCGTATCACCTAGTTGTTGGAGAGGTCGTTAAGAAACAATAATCATCATCATCAATATTTATCACATCTATAAAAATATTCATAATAACATAAGATAATACAGAAATAATAAAAATATAAAAAACTTCACATATATAACAATTTATCGGTGCACATTCGATTTTCGGTTTTGAATTCGAATTTCGTGTTTATTTTCGACCTTTCTGGTTGGACAAAAGTATGCGGTACTACAGGCAGTAACCAACCATAGAATGCGACCCATACGGTTGCTAGGATACGCGCGAAAATCTCGAAGTGGACAAACATTCTCCGTCAAAAAGTGTTTTACGAATATCGCATTTGACATACCTAGTATGTTTATGGCATTTTCCACGGAGCACATAGTCTGTATTATCACGTGACGTGTGAAATTACATTTTAAAATATTATTCGGCTATATATATTTCGAACTGAAAATTCGGTACAGACCAATTTACAGACAAACTTCATTTTATAGCTGTTATGCAAGAAAGAATAATCCAAGACTATAGGCCTATAAGTTGGTCTTAGGAATTGATGCCATCCCATATTTGATTTCGATTCGAATGATTTATACAATATTTATGTAAATACTACAGATTTCAATTAAATTTTGGTAACGGAAGTGAATTTTATAAAATTTTAATACGAATGAATGAGCAGTTTGTTGAACTTGAATATTATGTTGAACTAATGACGTGGAAAGTTTTTAAAACAATAGGTATAACGATCCAAATTGTTTTGCAGATATACAATCAGCGATCAAACAGTCCATATATCCTTTTTTAAATTTGTTTTGCCGAACAGTTTTTTCATCGAGACAAAAAATACAATTACAATTATTTGTCTATTCAATTCTCCAAATATGTCAATCTCACTAATAGAAATACATGTATGGCGTTTTCCCAATAGTTATTCTGTGAACTGATTACTAATTGATTAATACAAAGTTATTTCCGGACGAAAGTAACACGCAAAACGACGTGTGTACGTTTTTGACAGTTCGGCATTCGAATTTCGCGCGCGTTGCTTGGTTGGCGCACCTCCCGAAAAAAGACCCCTTGAATGTAGTTTTTCTCGAAAACTATCAGAGCACCAATTATGGGGTGAACGGCACTAATCAGCACTAACTCAGCACCAAATATCTGTGCAATTCGACTTTGGCCCCCGCGGCATGCTTCTTAATAACTTCCGAAAAATTGCAGCACTAATTACGAAGTCAACGGCACTAATCATCACTAAGTCAGCACTGATTATGTTTCCATTTTGAGCAAGAATCGTTTCATGGGAGGCCCAGCGTGAAGTTGTAGCCCCCCACAGTTTTTCTACTTATTTGCCACAGGGAGCAGGCACTAATTACCAAATCAACGGCACTAATTCAGTTATAATTGTAAAAAAAAATGAATCCCGAATTCACAACTTGACGGGCATGACGAAACCTTGTCTCCGTCCTTCTGTCAGTTGATTATGTCAGTTTTCATTCACCCTCTTTGGATTATGTTTGAGCTAGTATAAACTCTTCAAGTTGAATGAATAAATAACTACGGATGATTTCCATTTCAAATGTTTTGAAGAAAATTAAAACTAAGTGTAAAATTCAAGTCTGAATAACATCATTAATATATGACATCATGAATTCCCGCTTCTGTCATTGTTGTGAGCTGTGGATTTGTGATAATATGACTTTTTTGATATCTTTGCCACCATGCAAACACCAAAGACTAGTATTACATGTAAATTGCAACTATCTATAGACCTACAGTTATTGTATAGGCCTATTTGGCGTGACAACTATAACTAGAGCGGGTAGCGTGAGGGAGACTTTTCCCAGATTCATATAGGCCTACCCCTACGTACTTTCATGACAAGGGAAGGGGAGGTGAACAACGTATGAATGAAAATACTGCTTGCGCACAATTTATACAAGCTATTTCCATAGAACCCGGCTAATATCATCAATATTCATCAAATTTTCCAAGGCCTTCATGAAACATTCTCAAATTTATCACAAAACAATCAAATAAATAGAATCAATAATAAATTATATAATTATATATCATATAGGGCCTAATGATGATATAATATAATTAGATAAACATAAATAAAAAATAAATTACAAATAAGTAATTAGTTGTGTTTTTATTGAAAGCTTTCCAGACCTTTCATCTGTGATTTGAGTATTATTCAATATCTCTTGAGGCTAAAGCATGAAGGAAGCTCATGACCTATTTCATCTCTATGTCTATATTTCATCTCCACTTGTCTTCTACAAATGAATAGATATAGGCCTAATACAAAATCAAGTGACATGAACATTTTGATTGACGGCGTGCAGACTGTGCAGTATCCAAAGTAGTTCTGTTAGAGGGTTTTATGAGGAATATGTTTTTCAATATAATAATGATTAATTTTCAGTTGTGGAAATCATAGCTCATCATATTACATCACCAATTGTTGCTATGTATGTAGACAACAATGTCTTAGTGGTTGGTTCATCACAGAGCTATAACACAATAATTTGACGCGAGCATACGTGAACGAAATTCCACCCCAATAAATCACGCGCGCTTGAAAGGTACCGGCCTACCGCTTCTTAACAGCATGCCCCTTTTACAACTTCGTCCCATCCCTAACTGAACACATTTTTACTACCCGCCCCTGTCCTATTTCACCTCATTCCTATTTCACCTCATTCCTGATTCACCTCATTTAAAATGAAGCCTTACACGTCTTTTCCTATTTCACCTCATTCCTATTTCACCTCATTCCTATTTCACCTCATTCCTGATTCACCTCATTTATCATGAAGCCTTACACGTCTTTTCCTATTTCACCTCATTCCTATTTCACCTCATTCCTAACTCACCTCATTCAGAATGAAGCTTAACACGTCTTTTCCTATTTCACCTCATTCCTATCTCACCTCATTCCTATTTCACCTCATTTGCTGCTTCTCGTGCTTTTCAATGCTTTTCAATGGATGAGGTGAGTTAGGAATGAGGTGAGTCTGGACGTAACCATTATTGCCACCAGAGTCCGTGGAAAAAGTAGCGTGAAAGTCGAGTGTGTTCATTCTTGTGGTACCTACCTCTCAGAACTCATTGTCGAGTACATTTTAAATATTTTTTGTGCTCTATCCAGAAGTTTTCCTCAACTTGTACCACCTCATTTTCTTTAAATCAAGTGCTACATTCCAACAAAGGTGTCTAATCTAAGGTTGTCTCAAACTCTGTTGTACAGGTAATTTATTGAGATGATAATGTTGGCTAACCTGAAGGTGCAGGTTAACCTCGTCACTGCGACTGAGGTACGGGAAGTTGCCACCAGACTTGAGATGTGCAAGTTTAGCATCGGGGTAACACTTGTACGTCTCTTCTCGTACAGGATTGGATAAGGCGTATTCATCAAACACGTCAAGGATGGTGATTGTCAACGGCAGAATTTTCTGAGGCTCGACGTAACAGTTCATGCAATTCATTGTCAATCGAGATGCCAGCTCTTGTTGTGTCAGAGATTCTAGCTATAAGACAGAGAACATAAATCTTTGCTCCATAATTCTTAGTACAGGCCCCAAGCAAAAATAATAATTCTCTAATATACATGTGTTGAATACTCAAGCAGATCGAATATTCATTTTACTGTTTAGTTTTTGGTTGAATTGATAAGGATTGTTTTCCATGGACATTGACAACGTATAGTACCGGGTAATTCGATGAGCGTTAGCGAAGAGTTTCCATGCAACTCTTACGGAGCTTTGTCTGTGTGTTTTTTTTTTGTTTGTTTGTAAGCACTGCACAGGTCGAAGGGTTTGACCGATCGACATGAAACTTGTTTTTTATGCGCAAACTCATCCAACTTGGAACTGTATAGTTTTGGGGTCAAATCGGTTGGACCATTTTTGAGAAAGATCATTTCAAAGTTTCTAAAAACCCCATAAGATTAGGCTGGGCGGAAAAAATTGAAAAATAAAATCTCTCCAATATAATTCAAATTTTCCTCAAATGTGAACACAGAAATAATACACATTAATAAAAATTGACGTGTAATTCGGACCAGCCGTTTCGAAGAAAATAATTTAATACATGTTTTTTATTCATAGAAAAGATAGAAATATTAGTGAAAAAATATTGCATTGTTAAATTCACGGCTTCCTAGATCCATTGGTATCGGATAAAGTTCATTTTATATGATCAAGGTGTGTAGAGTTTCGCTCATCTTACAACGCACATTCCGCGTTTGCCTGGTACAAAATCATTAAATCATACTGTAGGCCTACCGGTACATCATTATGTGCGTGTTACACATTAAGGCTGCATGGCAGTATCGACATGGCATCACAATAGAATTCACTGACAATTGAAGAATTGAAGACTGACAATTCAAAAATATTTTATAGGCAACAAATTTTTGGTGTTGTCAAAAATGTACATGTGCATTTTTTATTTACCTCTTGAGAAGGATTGTAAGCCAATTACTTGCAATTATCAGCTTAATTGATCATTAATCTGACTCCCATGTAGGCCTACTATCTGTAGTTCATTATTGTGATCTGTTTCCTACTCACTCGTTCTACCATGAAGTCTATAGCGTCTGCAATGCCCGTGTCGACGTGGTAGGTACTGAAGTTTCCCATCACCATCTTCTTCAGCACCAGTGCAGGCAGGATCCAGAACCTGGAAAGCAACAATTATTTAGGTTATTCATACCACACATTTGAAATTAATTGGATATTTGTTTCAAAATTGAATGAAAGAAGTGGGCTTAGGAGTATGAATATTTATTTCCTCAAAATAAAAGTCGAATCGAGAATGTGCTGAGACCGCCATAAATGTTTATCCGGTGCGAACCCATAACGTAGAGCTCTTGTCAGAAAATATGATCTATTAAACAGCTGATTTCTTAGATACATGACATGATAAAATGAGATTTCTAGTAGGCCTACCGGTATTGAAAGAATTATCAACATCTTTGTGCTAGGTCCAACTGTTGTCTTCCTAATAGGTTGATTTATTAATGAATCAGCAAATGCTTACAAGGGAGCTGAGTCGCTATAGTTGAACACTGATGTGTCGGTGAAGGAATTGCATAGAATGAGTGAGGCGACTCGGGGACAGTTGTGGGTGTACTCGGCAAATTTCTGAGCAAGAAAGCCACCGAGTGAGGCTCCGAACAAATGCACTTTGTGTAAACCAAGGTGATCAAGCAGCTTCCGAAATCCCTCGCACCATTCCCTGACGCTCCAGTAGATGGGGTGTTCAGCCTGGATGAGAGAGACAAACAGGATTATAAGACTAGGTTTACATCCACAAATGGTGTACCGGTACAGGATTAATTTCAAGTATAAGCATAACTGTGACGATACGTACGGCAATGACGCGAATGCCCTTGGCGCTCAGTGCCAAAAGTTGTTTGAAGAAGACATCAGCTGTTCCACTGACAGGCGGTAGACACACCAGAGGAACGCGGACACTTTTCGGACCTGAATCGTAAACCTTCCATCCCTGTAGTTAACATCAAGTACACTCATTTACATACTATAATTATAGTTCCAACAACAAAAGGAGACTTAATTTATGACAGCAGACAATGATGAAGATTATATACTTCTTTGGAACGTGATGTTAACCCCTTCATTGTTATGGACAGCACTGTTCTGCCAACTTTTTTGCCCCTAATTCCTCTATGCCCTAGGGGGAGTAGCTCTAAATGGCATTTCAAAGTTTTTATCAACAGGGTTACCCATGGTATTGGTTTTCACCAACTCTCAGGTAAAGGCTAAATGGACTTGGTAACTCAATGGTAATATCGGACCATTAACCCATCTATATACTTAATGATCGGACATAAGGCAAGGGCCTAGTTACTCCCCTTGTCAACAGGTTGGCAGATTCATAACCTATAAAATTCAAATTGACCAGTCTCCTTTACTATCAAGTCTACGCTGTTGAAGATACACAAGACTAAACCAGTGTAATGTAGCTTAGTAACCATCATATAAACATTATGGCCAATCTATCATCAAGATAATAACACCATTAAAAGACTAGGCCTAGCCTAGGCCCTACTGTCAAAGTAGGTCGTAGCCCCAGGAAATGTGGCAGCTTACCTTCGATGAATCCGAGTCAACAACAATTTTCTTGAGTGGAATGCTACTCCGAAAACTGAGATATTCTTGAGAATTTGCAAACTCACTAACGTAAGTCATTATTAAATACCAATTGACGTAGTGCGATACATCCAGAGCGCATTACTAATCAAAGAACCTTTGGAAGATGGTCGTCGTACTTTGCTTTGTCACAGCCATTGAGTTTATGTCACAGCTGATCAATGGCCTCTTATCACTGCCAGCTGAAAATGCTACAAACTCAATGCAAAGGAGCCAACATTAAAAATGAAATCAGTACATAAATTCCTTGAAGATTTACTCATGATACTTACGTCCTGCTGGAACAGTGGATCATTTCTTTTTATTGTGGTCCCCCCACCCCTTCTCAGTAAGCGTGTCAGTTTTTACCAATAAAAGAGATGTCAAAAATCACCTCTGATTTGAGATTAGAAAAATTAGTATGCTCCTCACCCCACTGCCAAGGATAGAATTTTGTTGCCACATAACATAGGAAGTAAATACTCGATTGGCCAACTTCATTAATTTTCAAGACTTATTCAAAATATCAGATAAATCAAGTGACCACTAAAGGCAGGTGGCAACTTATAGTTACTAGATACAAATGAAATATCTTTCCTGTAATTACTAACGAGGTAGGGCCTATAAAAAAAGGAAGGAAATGGAAGAGATATTCATGATTCAGAACATCGAAAGACTTGTCATTAAGATTCAAGTAAATGCTTTTATTCAGCAGTCATTACATGGAATATTCAGTTCTCGCGGTGTGCACCAACGGTCCGATGGTTCTTGGCCAAATAGTCGGCAAATTCTTGATACGGAGCCTTGGTCAAGGGCATTAACTTCCACAAATCTGGAGTGAGATAAGCGTAAGTCTTGCAGATGGCTGCGTAAGTTGCCTTGGCGAAATTGCCAAGTGTTCCGGTCGATCCACGAGCTGACGTATAGCAATCTTCGATACCGGCCATCTGCAGCAACTTCTTTGGGACAGGAGCAGACACGATACCGGTACCACGGGGAGCAGGGATCAAACGCACCTGGACAGAGCCGCACTTGCCTGTGACCTGTACAAGAAAACATACACAAATAGTGTTAAGCTAGAACAAAAAATGCAGGCCATCAAAGAGGTAAAATTCCAAGTTTCACCTACACAAATAGAATTTCCTGCCTTACAATTAGGAATCAAGATTTGGCAAAATTATTCAACAATGAGTCCTCAAAACTGGTTGGTCTCGCACAGTTTTACACGTCTTATTGAAAATATATCATATTGGATGAAAGGGAGGATGACAGACTGAATGCATTATGCTCTAATCCTGTGTGCTTTTCCGTGTTATCAAAATGTTGACATGTTCTAACATTACTTTTTCAAGTTTGAATGTTACTAATTCAAATAGGGGTTCTGAGGACCCCCCACTCTTGAGATTTGTAGGTTTATGCCTATGAGAGTTTTACTGTATCTATATTTCCACCATAGAATTATATTCTTTAGATCACTCCTTAGATCACAATATTCAATCAATGCTGCTATAAAAAATGAACATATTTATAAATAGTGATACCAATTTTTATTTTAAATTAATGCAAGAGAAAACTAGATCTTAATCCACTTGCAATAAACACAAAAATCAGAACCCACGCCAAGTTGATAACTGTAAATTGTATGCATACCTTGCACGGTACGGTGTGAGGTTTGCCGATCTTGTTACCCCAGTAACCTCGTCGTACCGGCACAACAGACAGCTTGGCAAGAATGATGGCCCCTCGAATAGCTGTCGCCACCTCCTTCGAGCACTTGACACCAAGACCAATATGACCGTTGGAGTCGCCAATGGCAACAAAGGCTTTGAAACGCGTACGCTGTCCAGCACGGGTTTGCTTCTGGACGGGCATGATCTTCAGTACCTATAGGAAAAGCATCAAACACAATTAATGTAATGAAAGTATACATTTGTGTGAAGCCATACTATTACACTACACATCCTGACATTGACAGATAAATACACGAATCCATATTATTCTATCATCAGCCCCTTGAACGAGTTCGAAGGTGTGATGAAGTAGAACATGTAGACCTACCCTGGTTATTCTGGACAAGACTAATGTAATTTTACTGCAACCTTTACACTTGCGAACTGGTATTGGTTTTCCGAGTTATCGATTATATCTATTAGAAAAAGCATAGACATGGTAACATGATTGGTTTTAAAGGTTTAAAACTACCTTTAATACATGATGATTTCTGGATCGATGCATGTAGGCTTATATTGTGCACGTGGTTTTTACCAATTTTGAATTGAATACGTACACGATGCTTTGTTTTTAAAACTATATATAAATGCTTCTAGTCGCAGGTTATGGGTGCGTTGTTTTTTGTAAACACATGGAAAGTGTTTTAGTGCACTTTCATGTTAAGGTACCATATTGCCACCATGACTGACACTGTTGTGGTGGTTTTGACATTAGTCACAGTTGAGCGATTTTCGAACTTCAACACCCCCCCCCCCCAAAAAATCATTCCTCTATGATTGCGGTAAAGGTAGTGAACAGTAAATTTACCCTATAAAATAAGTCTAGTTGCTATTCCACGATGAACTCTTGGCCGAAATACGTGGACCTGGGTTGAATTCAAGAACTTGATTGACCTGGAACCTACATATTTAGAAATTGTATGCGTGTCATTTGAAATTGCTTCGGGCAAGTAGAGGCTAGTCTCAGGTCCCATACATAGGCCTACTGTAATGCTGCTTAACGACCCCACCACAGCTAGGTTATACGGGGGCATAGGCCTACTGTAACTAGGCCTGATAAGTTATAATAGCAGCTACCAAATATTTCAGGATAATTTGGGAGATCTATGCCTTGTGAAAGAAACTTTTGAGCCTACCTCATCCTTGAGAGCGGGCCCAATAAAGAAATCAATGATTTCAAACTCTTTGATCGGCAGAGAGAACAAGTAGATTTCCTCGAGAGTTCTGATCTTTCCGTCACGAACCAAACGTCCCAGTTTGGTCACGGGGATCCATTCCTTCTCTGCTTCCTTTCCACGACCACGTCCGCGTCCCCTGCCGCGACCGCCACGGCCTCCTCGACCGCCTCTATCACCACCACGATCGCCACGACCTCCGCGATCACCTCCGCGATCGCCACCGCGCGC
The DNA here is from genome assembly GCA_907164805.1 of Brachyptera putata. Classification (NCBI taxonomy): domain Eukaryota; kingdom Metazoa; phylum Arthropoda; class Insecta; order Plecoptera; family Taeniopterygidae; genus Brachyptera; species Brachyptera putata. The sequence continues at coordinate 25,131,836 of OU015462.1, read as the reverse complement.
ACCAAATCCTCCACGGAAACCACCTCTACCTCCACCGGCTGGAGCTGCGTCCGCCATGTTCTAGGAAAAAAATTAACATTAAATTATTGTTATAGTCCTGGTCGGTTATTTTTCCCTTACTGGTAGCCTATCCTTTTTATCGACTTTTCAAGTTTATTAGGGACTCTGGCATGGGCACTATGCCCTTAGGGCTAGGCTAGGCATGGCAGATACAAACTTTTGTTGGGGCAATGCTTAATGGTTCGAGGTTATATGAGACTTTTGATGTCAACCAATAGGCCTAGTCAAGTACAGTGAATTGGGGGTCTAGGCCTATAATAGCCAAAATAAAACATGACTGGAAAAATCAATGGTCGCTGCTACTCGAGCGCACCCCATGCTTGCATTTATTTCTAATTGGCATAAAAACAGAGTACTAGAACAGAATTTCAGATTTTATGTTTTAAACGTAAGCTAGATACTAACACCTGCTTTGAGAAGTGTCGCAAGTCCTAAAATGAAATAAATACTATATTAAAAGTAGAAAAAGTAAATACTTACACGTGGTTAAATCTTTACTTCTGAAATACAACGAAAACGGAAGTTGAATGAATAAAATGTTGCAAAATTTTGGAACATGATTGCGTGCTGTTAGAGGCAGCACTGTGCACTTCCGCTTGCACGGTCGGTAAGAACAGTTCGGCGGTGCACAAAGCGGCTATGTTCAAGTAGAATTATTTCATACTTTTTTTCATTTTCTATTTAAAACTCATTTCAATCTTATCTTATAGACACTTTACAATTTTTTTCCACAATTTTCAAATATAATGTGATAAGATGAGAAGCCCACATAGAGAAAATTCTCTGTATGTGGGCTGAAACTTTGAAAATACTGAATATAATATCCAAGATGACACAATTATAGTTATAGGATATATAATAAAACTTTCAACATATTTATTATAACTTATAGCCTAGACTACAGAGGGAAACCATGAAAAACCCCTGTAAAGATGGTCGGCGGCGGGGATCGAACTGGGTTCGAAATACCCCTCGCCTCCCGGATCACATGTGCGCGTTAACCACTGCGCTGCATGTGCCGGTTCCACACACCTTGATTTATATGGAATACACTCGAAAATTCTACAAGCCTTGGCTGAAACTGTGAAGTCTACAATAACGTGAATCACCGTGCGCAATACTGATTAAAGAGTAACCACTATTTCAATCTATCTGATGAATATTTATTAAATACTTATTTTATTTAAAACGGTCAGTCCGATATCTTTGAACTTTCGAATAATGTGTATCATATTTGTAGTTACGTTCAGTAAAAATCTGAAGCTGATTTGAAGAGATTTTTTTTAACACTCTTCAAAATCTCATGAGGTTCCTTGAAAATTGGTGACAGTTTTTCTCAAAAGTGGACCAACCGTTTTGTCCCCAAAACTATATGCACCTACAGTTCTAAGTTGGGTAAGTCCGCGAGTCGGTAAAAATGTCATATTGATCAGACAAACCGGCAAACGAGTTCAATGGGACATACAAACAAAAACATACAGACCGGCACATGCAGCGCAGTGGTTAAAGCGCTCGCTTCATGTGATCCGGGAGGCTAGGGGAATTTCGAACCCAGTTCGATTCCCGCCGCCGACCATCTTTACAGGGGTTTTTCATGGTTTCCCTCTGGCTAATGCCGGGATAGTTCCTACATTAAGTCGCCCATGACCGTTTCCTTCCCACTATCCTTCCCATTACCCAGGAACCTTCATTTCATCATCCCATCATCTTATTCATCGTCCATCCGATGCCATTAGATCTGCGCTATCATAACAGTGCGTCGTTAAACCCAATATATATATAAAACATACAGATAAAGCTCCATAAGAGTGAGATGGAAGTCTTCGCTAACGCTCATACAATTAATATTTATAATTGTGTTGTGGAAATATTTGAAGATGATTTCATTTTACGAGGCCTATATCTACAGGCACGTACTGGCCATTAGGCCACACCGGCCATTGGCCGGTGGGCCCCCACAGTTATGTATTCGAGAAAATTTCGTGTAGTTCCCAAAACCCGTAGAATAGAATTGAGAAACATAACATTTCGAAAAACTTTCCTGCGGGGCTTAATTCTCTCCTCCCTTTTTGCTATGCACTGCTCACTTAGTTTTGGGGGCTTACTATTGAGTCCTTGCCCGGAGCGCTAAAATGACACATGGAACAGGTCCCCTAGCACCCCCTTTCTTAATTCACAAATTTTTGGTGACGCCAATCGTTTGTGCTGCGTTTGTGCTGGTTTGTGCCGTTGAAATTTCAGTTTGTGCTGCCCTCCTTCTGCCCTGAAATCGCATTTAAAAAAGGGGTGGCTAGGGGTACGCCAGCACCCCCTTTTCACAAATTTGAAAGTGAAACTACGCCAATCGTTTGTGCTACGTTTGTGCCGGATTGTGCCGTTGAAATTTTTGTTTGTGCCACCCTCCTTCTGCCCCGAAGTCGAATTTCAAAAAAGGGGTGAATAGGGTAGAATTCGGTAGGGTAGATTTCGGGGTAGAAGGAGAGTGGCACAAACGAAAATTTCAACGGCACAAACCAGCACAAACGTAGCACAAACGATTGGCATTTTCAAATATTCAATATTGTGAAGGGGGGCTAGCGTACCCCTAGCCACCCCTTTTTGAAATGTGATTTCGGGGCAGAAAGAGAGTGGCACAAACGAAAATTTCAACGGCACAATCCGGCACAAACGTAGCACGAACGATTGGCATAGATGAATTTTCAAATTTGTTAAAAGGGGGTGCTGGCGTGCCCCTAGCCACCCCTTTTTTGAAATGCGATTTCGGGGCAGAAGGAGGGCAGCACAAACGGAAATTTCAACGGTACAAACAAGCACAAACGCAGCACAAACGATTGGCGTCACCAAAAATTTGTGAATAAAGAAAGGGGGTGCTAGGGGTACGGACCTTAATCTTATGGGGTTTTTGAAAACTTTGAGATGATGTTTCTAAAAAATGGTCCAACAGATATGACCCGGAAGCTATAGGGTTCAAGTTGGATAAGTTTACGTATAAAAAAAAGTGTCATGTCGATCGGTCAAACCCTGCGACCTGTGCAGTGCTTAGGACAAAAAATAATAATAAAAAAAAAAACGCACAGACAAAGCTCCGTAAGAGTTGAGTGCAAATCTTCGCTAACGCTCACCTAAAAACTTATTCACTTCGTTTTGTGAGGTTATATTGACTATTAAAGTGCTCGCTAACTCTTAGAAGGTGCTTATACCAGCCTCTAACTAACCTGTCTCTAAACTACCTTTAGTGGCCAGTTAGCAAGTCACAAGACGCCTGCTAACGTTAGTAGGTTACTAAACAAAATTAAGTGGGTAGTTAAATATTTAGAGGGAGGTCATAAGACCGGGCCTAAGTTGGATAAGTTTGCGTATATAAACTAGGAAAACGCGTTATGTGTTTCCGCGTTGATGGTTGAGCTAATAAGAATGACATTGAATTCTTTCAAAAAGTTATGTCAAGTTGATGTTTCGATGGCATTCAAGCTAAAAATCAATCTTTCCATTTGGTTGGTTTATTTCGTAGACTAATCTCATGGAGGAAATATTAGATGCAATTTAATATTATATATTATTGTAATATTAGACTACTCTATGAAACGTGATGACAGCTGTAATACATATACACATCTTGAGACCATCCTTTTATATTCATTACTCATTCTCAAAAATTTCTTCGATAATAAAGAAGGCCTTGTTTTAATCGTTCTCCATTAATTGGTGACACTTGTTGCTTGGATTTAATTGGTTTTCTTAATAGCTTTAAAAGGATGTGTAAAAATGTCATAAAATAATTTTTTATATCTAAACGGCTGATTGGATTTCAGTAAAAGTTTGAAATAATCTGTATCATCATAATATTGAGATTTGGTGAAAATTTGAAGTTTTTCGAAAGATATCTTTTGTACGAGAATTCTTTTTTTGCTTTTTTCTGCCATTATATAATTTTTTATATCAAAACGACTGATTGGATTTCAGTGAAAGCTCGGAATAATGTGTATAATTATTATATTAAAATTTGGTGAAAATTTGAATTTTTTCGAAGGACATTTGTTTTCACAAAAATTCTTCTCTGGCTTATTCTTATGGGTAATTCGGAAAATGGAAAATAAGTTTTCTCAGAAGTTGTGCAACCGATTGCGTATAAAAACTAATGAGATTCAATCCAGATGATAACACATGGGCATGCCAAGTTTCAATCGAATTTGAATTTCCACTGACCTGTAGAGCGCGAACAAAAAAACAAAAAAACAAAAAAACAAAAAAAAAACATGTACATTTTTTTCGGGTCAAGTAAAATTGAGTCTTCGCTTCGCTCATCCAAAAATAGTTTCATGTCGATCGGTCAAACGACCTGCGACCTGTACAGTGCCCACAAACAAACAAACAAACAAGGAAAAAACAGATATATACAAAGCTCCGTAAGAGTTGCATGGAAATCTTCGCTAACGCTTATCTAACAAGTTAAAACCCTGAGTTCATACTGACGTAGCAGGAATATCTTTTACCGCACCATCACCTACATATAGATTATTATTTATTTTTCTTCACAATTTGCACAAAATGTACAGGTGGCAAAGTCCTAATTCTAAATAATATCAAAATAATAATTACATACAATACTATTCAAACTAAATTCATTTCATCCATTCCACTACTCATCATCATTCATGTCATTCTTCATTCTCCATCTAAAGGCCGCTACCGATTTGGGTAATCTTCCCATCAAGTCCTTCCCAAGCTTAGATCAACCATGCAGGCAATCATCTTCATAGTCATTCGACGCTTCTATACGGTATTGCTTCATTCGAAAATGTCTTGATCTTGGAGATCCTGCTGATTAAGCTGAAATTGTCTTCATTGTATTGGTAATTTTTCTAGGTTCAAAGGTTATTTTCTATAATTTATAAGGCCCAATTTCTATTCTCGAAATTTCATAGTATAGGCCTATTCGGCGTTTACTGACATGCGCAATCCGTCCCTTTTTGGAATGAAAGAATATAGCTAATTCTGTCGTTTTTGGGTAAATTTTGGGTAAAATTGTTCGGGATCATTTGTTGAATTCAGAGTACGCAACTCTTCTGCGCATTTTATATATTGTATACAGTTGCGGTCACATAAAATGGTTTAATCCGAAATCAAAATCTTAATTTGAATAAAATCTACGCACATTTAATCGCATTTTTTCATAGACTGCGTGGAGTGCTTGTGCCATTGTCCTCCAGTTTTATTGCTTATAATATCAGCATAATTTCTTCAGGATGCATTTTAGTGTAGCCTGATCGACCACTTTATGTGACCGCAACTATACATTCCATTACGTCAACCATGCTTCAACTTTCATCATCTCAATATAGAGTTCCGGACTCTCTGGTTCCGGTTCACTATATTAATATATACTAGTATTCACGAAAGAAGCAGGCTCAGAGCGACCGTCCTCCCTACCCTACGCCACTAGCGCGTGGTCGGACTGTCCTTCAACTACCGATTTCCTTTTGGAAAAAAGTATGACACGTCCTGATATTATACCATCATAGATATTATAATCATTATCTTTCTTGGCGTCCCCAGCCACCAGAAGGCAAAAAGTTTACACCAGGGTGATAATGTTTGAAAATATTGTGAATGTTTATCATGGATCGACCGTATTTTATAAAGTACTTCTCTGCACGGTGTGAAGCAGTGTTCGAAGTAATGGGCATGCCATCAGGTAATTAGAATTTAAATGAGCCCTTGATTAATATTAACATTTCAGCTGTCAATATACTGTTACAAAATGCTATGGGCTTTTAAATAAATCTGTATCAATAGAACGGCAAGACTTATGAAAATTCTAATTACTTGATGACATGCCCATTCGTGTGAACATTCACTTTGACAAGTTTCAAAATTTTACAATAATTATTGTAGAATTCCTGCATTATACACGTTTTTGCAATTATTTTGCAGATACACGAAAAAAAAATGGGACAAAGTGTTTTGATTTATTGTTCTGCATTAGCTAATTTAAAATAGGCCCACAGCTATTTGTTAGAAGTTCTTTTTTTAAATTTTTAGATGGATAAAGTGAGAAAATAACTCACACAACCAAGGTTATTATAACAAGTAAGGCCCTAATTGCTTAATTCTTTGGTTAATTCACCAATCAATGTGTACAACCGGCTTTACTAAATTAACGATTTTCTTATCCCCGCCCCTTTGACGTCACAAAACAAAACATCCAATTAGCGGTCTGCTTAAATTGTGGTAAATTTAACATATCCAATCAGGGTATATATCTGAATGACCACAAATGATATCTAGTATTGATAAGCCACGCCCATCTCCACGATTAGTAGTCTTCTAAATTAATTAGTCCTAAAAGATACGTGAATATTGATGATTCATCTCTTCACATTGTGCAACAGTAATATCGCTCAATACATTATTGGTTGAATATAAATTCATACCGTAATATTATTAATAGTTCAAACTTCAATAAAAATACATTCTAAGCTAATTTGATGCCCCTAGTGTTATGAATGAGAGGTTTTAAAAGGTTATAAAGAGAGGTATAGGTCTTGTAGGCATCGCAAAACAATACCCAGTCGGTTTCATCTATATAGCTGCTAATGGCTTATATTATTGATGATGCCGCTGTGCACTCGACCAAAACCTTAGACATCGTTCTTGCATTAAACTCAATATCATAATAATTATGTAGTAGGCTACTATCCAATCAGCGTACACGGAGATCACGTTCATATAATACAGTCCTCGAATTCAAACAATAACCAAATTAGGAAAGATGAATGTTACATGTATGGATATTAAAATAATAAAATTCAATAATACTAGGAAAACGCCTTATATGCGTTGTGAGATGAGCTTAGAAGTATGGAAATGTAGAATTAAGAACATTTTGTCAGCTCAATGTACATATACAGGCCATGGATCACTTCAAAGGTTTAAAAACCGCGGCCGTCTGTTGGTATATGGACCTTGGTTTCCAAACAATTATACCAGTGCCTTCTTCATATACATCACAGATTTTAAACGTTTTAATTTATTGGTGACACTTGTTGCTCATATTTAATAGTTCCTTAATTGCTTTCTTAATTGCTTTTATTGATGTGTAAAAAAAGTACCTTAAAAATGCGTTTTCTTCGTTATTTCACATCCGATTGTTCCATAAATCGCTTAAAATAGGTATGATAGATCTTTCCACACTCAGTATAAATTTGAGAGCTTTTGAAAAAAATAAAATTCCAAGTAGTTCTCCCCTGGCCTATTCTTATGGGGAATTTCCATACTTTCCGATTTTTTTCCGGAAAATCCGTTTGACCGATTTTTCTGAAAAACAATCCCAACCTATTCTGGTATAACACCAATTTGTAAAAAAAGTTTCGAGTTGATTGAAACTTTTTCCTGACCTGTATGCCGCGTACAAAATTACACACAAAAAAAAAAAAAAAAAAAAAAAAAAAAAAAACATAAAAACCAAGCCCAAAATTTTTCGGTATATGGAATGAAGATCTTCGCTACGCTCATCTAAAAATATATATGATAGATCTTGCGTTGATGCAAGACGATAAATCGAGTAATCTGCCACTAGTGGCCATATTAGCTTTGGCTCAGATTTTGCGAACTACAAAGGAACATTTTACGGTACTAACGAGCAGGAACGAATTCCGTTGAAATCTTCAAGATTGTACATATGTGAGAAGCTGGTGTTCAAAACTAAATCTGTTATCCTGACCAAACGGAAATAGTGCTAACGGAAATTTTGACGGCACACTAACCAGTATAGACCTATTAACGAAGCACTATTGCTGGCATTTGGAATTTTGAAGATCGGAGATTTGTGAGGGGGGGAGGCTACCATGAAGTTGGCCCCTCACATGGACAAACCAGACGGAAATTAACGAGAAATTTCACGGTACTAACGGGTACTAACGAAGTAATAACGAATGGTGAAATACTATTACCATAGTTTGATATGTGAGGGCCCAACTTCACGGAAGTGATTCCAAAATAATTGAGTACATTCCAAGATCTTTTAATTGATCCAACTCCATGTTAAGAGTGCATGCGAGTCGATTTAGCGGAATATCAGTTTGTTGGTGATAACTTTTGAGTGGTATAGGATATCGGATAATGAAGGTGAACACAGATATTTTCAATAATTTCAAGATGGTGTAAGTAATAACTAATTATCTCACACTGCATAATTGTAATGCGTATAAAGTTGAAAAATGTTTTTTTCACCCGTATATGCGCGACAATTATGCGATATGAGGTATAGGCTATATAGTTATACTTATAGCATCTTGAAGCTATTGAAATAAACTGTGTTTCATCATCATTAGAATTTCGATACCCCATACCGTTAAAAAGTTATCACCAAAGAACTGATATTCCGCTAAATCGACTCCCATGACTCTCTAAGTCAAAACGCATAGTAATATCTCAACCAAATGGCTTCTACTCTTTTTATTTTGGTAACGTCATTTAAACGAACAACCACTGTACATTAGTACCGGTTAGGTAATAATTTGGTGGTTTGATAGGGAGTAGGGAAGGAAGGAGGAAGGGGAAGTTGGAGGAATATTCAGACGCTCTAAGAAGTGAAACGAAGAATTGATTTACTTATTGTGTGAAAGTTTGTATCGACATGCGGTCCAATTAGAATTTGACTGAATACGCAGACAAACACACAACAATTACGGGATAGCCATTGTTTTGTTTTTAAAACAATCCGGAACTTGAGAAAATTTCAAAGAATAATATCTTCTACATAAAAAAAAAATTATTATTGAAACACTAATTATTGTGAGGTGAGTGCCTCTCACTACCCTATTCTTTGACTATACCCGATCACTACCCTTTGACACTACCGAATATACATTTTATTAGCTTGGAAAATATTGGAGCGCTAATTGTGCCCTTAGTACCATTCAATAAAATAATCTTCACAAAATAAAACAGCTTTTTATTCGAATCGATTCCGTTTATAAGGGTGACGTCGCAAGTTATGATACGAATAGATGGCCTATTACTGGAACCTCTGAATAGAAATTTTAATATTTCAGAAAATACGGTGTATCACTAATTATTGTGGGGTGAATCAAATAGTATTTAGGCACCAAATGATTTATTTTCATTCCAGTTGCATCCATTTGTACTGGGTGCAGCGTGAAGTTAGCACCCCCAACATAGAAGAGATTACACACTCGAAAATAATGAAGTACTAATTATAGGACAGGAAGCAAGTCAGTATATTATACAGGAATTGGATAAAGCCTCCCTCCATAACTCAGTTAACTAAACCAAGCACAGCTTCGAAAACTCAGCGTTGGGCGTGGGTTTGAGTCCCACATAAGGCGTGTGTTTCGTAAACGTCCTTGCACTTAACACCACTTCATGGTTTCATTAATCGTACCTCCAAATATACTATTTGTTGGTGGGGTTATGAGCGAACGTAATCATAGGAATTAAATTGTGGGATGAATGCCACAGTTAGTGCTGCAATGGGCGGTGCCAGCATCATACGAAGGTCACGTGCTATACTTGTATCCACGAAAGAAGAAGGCTCCTGTCTACCAACAGAATAAATCGTTAAAAGCTGCAGTTATTAGATAAACTACCTGTAAAGTTGAGGTTTCAATGCTTTTTAAAAATGTAGTGTCGTTTCTAATCGTAAGCCCTGTCCTTAAAAATAATAATACCCTAAAAATACCACAGATACAGAAATATAAGCGTGATAGTTGTGACTTGTGTTTGTTCTGTTGCTATAGACAGCCTTCTTCTTTCGTGAATACTAGTATATGAAATGAAACATGATGGTTTTATTTGTATACACATTTTACTGCTAAGGGGTTGTTTTTTATGATCTACATGAATTTGTTTGTTTGTTTTTATCGTGCTCCAGGCTGTTGAAAAGAGTAAATTAAATTATGTATTCCAGGTTCTCAGAGCTAAGAGTAGGAATCAGTAAATTCAGTGGCTATTGTAAACTAGATGTGTATGTATACTTGTTTTGGTTAAGAGTTATGTTGAGTATTTTGGTACTGGAATATTAATTATCATTAATTATCATTATAACTTGGGTTTGCTTCCAAGACATACACGACAGTTGTAAAAAGGTCATTTATTAAGATTTATAATATATAACTCACCAGATATTCAGTTGAAGTTGAAAACATTTCAATTTTGAAAATAACCATAGCCAAATGATAAAAAATAATGCTTCATATTTAAAAATAACTAGGAATTGCACAAAATATCAGTACTAATTTAACGACCACACCAAGAGACAGGTTATTTGAACGTACTAATGGCTAGATACAGATAGAAGAAGTTGTAACGTTCCATTTATGAATGAAAACCAAAAAAGCCAAATCCAGGAAATTGTTCCATATCGTGAAAATGTAAACGAATGGTTATGCGAATGGAAAAATGAAACTATTTGGGGCTCTGTATCATATTATATATAGCCTACACACTAAAGGTAACCTGTTGCACGGAACTTGAGTTTGGGCTCCCTTTCAAGTTGAAATGAAAAATGAGTTGAATTCTGAGTTAGATAATAAACTTCAAAAAATGAAACCTAGAATCGAACTTGGTAATCTTCATTTCAACGTTCGAGGAGAGAGGAGTATTTCTGATCTGCTTGCGAATAGGTCGCGCAGTTACTTCTAAAATGAGCTAAAATATTAAAATATATTTGATCAAATTAAAATACTGTATGATTACCTAATAATATTGAAATTAGGCTATAAATGTGGAACACATAGTTGGAGACAACTTGTCTATTGTTGATAAATACGTTGTTTAAATGAAGGTATAAGTTCCAAAATGCGATTATTTTATGTAGTGATTTGTAGAGTACCTACATTAAAGTACATAAAAGTACATATAGGTTGTGAAAGAACATAAATTCGAAAGAAACATATCATTGATTTAGTTTAATCTTTTTGAGTGTAACAAATCTGCTCGTGGGCGTTCAAGTTTTTCACTCAAGATCCATTAGCTCAGTCGTGAGCTCAAGTGCTCGAGTGAAAATTTTATTAAAATGCTACCTCTAGTTTTACCAGAAACGATAAAGCAGTTTTACTTTTTGTAGTTCTACCTATGTTACTTTATCGACTCTGTCTAGTACTAAAAAATACTATTCCAATACCAACATGCTCAACACAATGGTGACAACCCAACAAAAACGAAAAACAATCCAGGCCACCACTTGGATTAACGAGTTAATGGACAATCTACCGACCAACTATTACGTGGGCCATCCTATCCCCTTCTTCCCTATACCTGTTTTATGATTGTAATCCGGTGGAGGTGCCGAGTTTTGGTAGCCACTTCAAAATGAGGTGTATAGAGACGTGTTGCCTTGTTATATTCGTGGTTGTATTCTGATAATATGGGCATTAGTTGAATAAAATATGTTCAAGAATATCTTATGGATGCCAAATATCCAAAATGGATGTTTTCATCGAAACGTCAATTGGAAAATTGGAAAGAAAATTATTTACACTCTTCTCTTTTATTTTTTCCTTCAATATATTCCTTGCATAGAATGCGGTGACTGAAACTACTAATCTAATGATCACTGCTGTGAAATGAAACAAATCTTAGCACAATACAATATAGAATAATTTTGTGATCTTGTCATGTCCTGAATGATTCCATGCAATATATTATCGCGTAAATTGCTTCAGGACTATGGTTCTTTCAATCTACTACTTTACCATTTCAAATACCGCGCAAGTATTCGATTATATTTGTTCATTTCTTACAACAGCTATATACGCATACGATCTTAATGCTGCAAAGGAAAATAATAACTTTTACATGCTCAAACTTCTAATTTAGGTAAGAGACAGTAAAGTATCTCTTTCTTTGTATGCTAATGAACGTGAGAGAGTAACCAACAGGGTGAGCGCGCGCGAGAAAGAGAGAGAGGGAGAGAGAGAGAGAGAGAGAGAGAGAGAGAGAGAGAGAGAGAGAGAGAGAGAGAGAGAGAGAGAGAGAGAGAGAGAGAGAGAGAGAGAGAGAGACTGTAGCGTGTGGAATGCTAATACCACTAGAAATTTCTTATATTAATATCAGTAGATATATAAAGGATTATAATACTTCACAGGAAACAATATAACCACTGTGTCCCGAGGGTTCAACAAAACTTGAATTATTTTGAGTATTTAATATCAATACCGAATACCCGGCCTAAGTAAAACCCGATGGAAGATACTAAAATCATCAACATCAAAAAATGTGAAGAAACAATATAGTTTGATCCGTTATGGTTCTCTATACCTGAATATAAAGTGTTTATTAAATTTTCCGAGTGGAAGGTGACTTCCACTTGTTCCATTCCGTTTTCCTAATCCTATACTAGGACGTTTGAGAAAAAGAAAAGCCAAGAAAGATACTAAATGGAAATAGATTAATTGAATTGTGTATCCATCAGATGAGCGTATATACTATTTCATTTTGAATCGAAAGACATCGAGTTCATTATTATTTTCACAGATCACAAGACAGAGTAGGCCTAAGCAATCGATTTGAAACGTTCTCTTCACATTGGTGACAGAATAGATAGATCCAGAATGAGAAACCAAAATAGATCCTCATTGTTCCTGAACTAAATCACTTCGACGATTGTATCGGAATAAATATGAAAAGTTTTGGTAACTCCCTTAAGAATAGTAGGTCTATTGTATGAAATTTGTAATTTTTAGATTTATTCCGATTTGAATGAAAGTGTTTCGTAAAGTTGACATTCTTTTATTCATGTGTCTACCAAATGCTTAGATAAATTGTTTGAGTGAAGTTTATAATAAAATGGATGTACCATATTGGAAAAATTGAAAATTATGAGTTTAGAAATCAAGTAGAGCTGATTGCCGATTAAAATGGTCACGAGTAAAATCAATTTCAACAACAAAAGAAATATGTGACTTAAAAAATGATTTGAAAAAATCAAGGTGTGTGACTTCTGAGTATGTTTCATAAAAATATCTCGCTCATCTTACAAAGCATAGGCATTTTCTTCGTGTTCCTAGTTCAGTGACAAAACGGTCTATTAGTAAACACCGTGTTCTCAAATCACGATCACGATTGAATACACATAATATTACATACAATACATGCATATATATACACATAAATACATATAATACAATACATATATTTTTGGATGCATTGTAAGTTGCAGTAGAAGCGAAATAACGATTCCAAACAACTGCCATCTCTTTCAGTGTTGTTTGTGTATCGTGTAACATTGACAATTATTGGGCGTTTCGCTTTGAATTTCTCAAAAAGATTCACGTCAAGACGGTGAAGTAACATTAGTTGAAGATATATGTTTTAATGTGTACATTTAATTCAACTTTTTTCATGTAAGACTTCCCATATTCCTAAAATTCTTATTTAAACTCGACACAAATCAAAAGTCATCGATCTTTTCACAAAATGTAATTCATTTGGATATATTGCATTTTTTACAATTCAACTTTCACAACAACTCAAAATAGTTACACACGATTCTTTTTTCATAACATGTTATGCAAATTGATTTTACCAAAGTGCACATAGATTGTAATCAATTATTATAATCTAATAAAACAGTTAATTACTCCCGTCTTGACTTATGATAAATTATGCTTAATATTATTTCGTGTGTATAATAGTAGAGTAAAATCTGTTGATGAAACACCAGCACTTGAGTTAATTACAAGAAGGTCCTGAATATTATTAATCTTACAGCGAAGTTAATCACTTCTTCTTTCTCATGACACTCTCGCTGTTGTCATAGCGAAGAACAAAAACAATACAACCAGCTGATGCGACGCGTTACAGTCGGTCTAGCGCTCAGATGCTTATTCTGGTGTCCAATCGAGAAGCTTGGTCACTATACTTATTACAAGTGAACTGCAAGTGGGTTTTTGATTTTTGTTTTATGGTCACCATGGCCACCGAGTTTATGATCCACCAAACTTCACAGCCAACTAGATATGTTTGTTGCACTTCTCAATATGTAGCAACTAGCAGGCACATGCAGTGAGATGAACTGAAGATATATCGAGGTTCCACGGTGGTTCGACTCGCATGTCAGAACTCAGAATTATTCTATTTCATAAGTGCTGTCCTTGAACCCACGGATCCTAGTGTACAATGTGATACATTCGTCATGCATTCTCTAACAGATCTGTGCTTATATATATATATATATATATATATATATATATATATATATATATATATGTAAAATATTTGCATCTAAGATGCGATGGAAAAGAGGATGTTTAATGATAGTAAAATAAAATGAAAAATGAAAATATTTTTAGATTTAAGTAAAAATTCTCTTCGCAATTTTCCTCTCTCGATTATTCTCATTTTTTGTTTAAATTTTGTAATGGCTCTTCTCAAAACAAGTTCAACGATTTTGCCCCAGAGTAGACTGCATACATTTCAAGCTAGATAATGACATACGTGCTTGTTAATATTCATCATTAATTGTATTTTTGTTTGGCATTTTGAGAGCGGAAGAAAGTAGAAAAAAAGTTTTCACAAGGACGGTGAAATTGAGTTTTCGAATATCTTAATCTAGCTAACTATCGTGATGTTTTAGCCGCTGGCAACGTGATTTGTAGAAATATGTATTATAGGCCTAAATAATTGATACGTATGATGATGTATATGATAAATGTATAATTGATAGCTTTAATCCAAGCGTATTCACGGGCTGCCATTGGCTAGCAATTGCTTGGACTAGCATACCGACTAGCAATTGCTTGGACTAGCATACCGACTAGCATTGCTAGCCACGTGAAGGCCGTCCGTCCGTCCGACAGAGTGATTTTAGCGTCTGGACGTGGTATTAGCCATGCAAGCAGTGTCGCCGCCTAGCGGAGGGAAGTAAATATTCTAACAAGACATGTTCAGTTTCTTGCCCCCTAATTGTGGCTCCTAAATGGCGGCAACCGTCAATACAAGCTGATACGTAATCTGTGTGCTCTTATCCATCTGCTTTTCTACATAGCTGTTTTTCTGTATAGTTCGATGATGACGTATTATATTCGACAAATTGGCACGTTCTTGTGGGGAGTTTCGGTTTGATGAAATGAAAGTTCCAACTTATGGTTGATTATTTCATATAAGCCGCTTGTCTTGAAGGTGAGCCTCACCGCGATCTGAATTTGAACTAATTTGAAAGAAAAACTTGAAGACAATTTTCCATCATACTTGCTAAGTTGCGATAATCTAAAAGTATAATCCTATACCCTATACCGAGCTTCTGTGACAAATAGCGATGTGTTTTGTTTAGCTACCCTATGTTTGTATAGGATTAAGTTGGTAGCTCTAGCTGATAACAAGTCGTAAAACTGTTGTTAAGTTGGCTACCCTACCCTGTCTGATCAACAAGTCTACCATTCAATTAGGTTTGCACAGCCAACAAAACAACACTAAATGGCAACAAACACATCGGATTATTGCTCCCTTGCGTCGTATGGCAATAAAAACCGGAGCTTTCTACGCAATCAGATGAGACGACACTCTAGCAGCATAAACCAAACTAAGTACTATATTCAGTTCTAACAGTTAGATGGACTCACTTTTCATACCAATACGAGAAAGTATGATATCGTGTCGAGAACTGTGATTATTATCTTAGCTATTAGGAAAACTCTATCAATTCTGATGGATCAACGTAGCTGTGTGAGACTAGCAAATATTTTATTTACCACTCGTTCTAATCACGTTTTTTCCATATATATCGCAGATATTGTAACTACGTAGAGATTTTCAGAAAAATAAAATCTACATGTATTTTGTTTTCAAATTTGTAGCTTCTATCAAAAAAGTTTTTCATTTTGTTATCATACGGTTGAAATGAAATGAATAAGATATACCGACTAATTACGTTTGTACGTTCCCATATTTTAATGAATTGACAGAACTGTTTGCTTGACTTCTATATTGTGCTTTTATCAACGAATGCGCATCTAGTGCTTTATATAATACTTGATAAACGAATAAAACCGAATATACGGCAGTAAACAAGAGCCACGATGACTACTATACTTTTCATATTTATTTAAAGTCGTAATAATACGAGCGAATAAAACTGATGTTCAATAAACTGTTTGAAATGTCTTGGTGATACACGTACACAAGTACGTACTTGAAGGTGGATCCGAGTGCCAATTTAAGACCTTCATAAATGAGAAAATGAGGCGCCGATTGTAGTCTCGAATCAATAGCACGTATATTCTTCTCTTCGAAAAAAAATGTCAACGTTTTATTGCTCAATATTTGCAAATACTGTTTAGTGAATCGTTCAAGTTTAAGACGTTAGTTAATATCTAAAGCGGCGTCGGGACGTCGCGACGCCGGATGTTGAGACGTGCTATGCGGGTTGCTGGCCGCAAGGAGGCGTCGTGAAAGTGTAACAAAACGAAGAAGTTGAGATTAAGTATAAGTGAATAGTGTTGTGTGTGTGATAACCATGTATTGCGAGAAAGCTACTGAAAACACTGACATTTCGCTCGGTGAATTGGCTTCACGTGGTTTTAAAGCATTATTTTTATTAAGGTCCGACATTGTAAAGTTCAGTGATAGTCTTATTCTAAGAGTTGATGAGAATAAATTGCATGGTAACTATGGTGATGAAAACACTCGAGTGCCGCCTTCCATATTTCATTCAGATAACGCACCGCTTTAGAAATCGAAGTCACCGACAGGCGTGAGTTCGAGTCCTGCTGGAAGCATGTTTTTTTGTGAAATTGAATTCACCCAGTGATTCCCCCGGTGATCATCACCCGTTGATTCGCACCCCCAAATAACCTATCTATAGATGGGGTGGGTCGTTGAGAAAACAGTATCAAAACCTCTTAACTGCCAGTTAGAGCTATTTCGAATGTTGATTATTCCGGTAATTCCATAAGACTTGATAACATTCTTAAGCTTGATTCGTAGTAAAACGGTTGCACGTTTTTTTCCGTCTCAGTAATTCACATGCACAAGTCAAAAACTTTACGGTATACGTTCCGTACTGGTACTACGGAGGAAAAACCGGAGGAAAAACCGTACATCCGTCATATGATGATCACACTTATTGTCTCAACAGTAATGTATTTTCCAAATCACCAGCTTCCTGCATAGCCCTTGGTTGGTTTACTATAACACCAAGGTTTGTAGGGCTCTTCGCCGATCTTCCTTCATGCATGTTTAAGGACCTTGACTTATCACACGTCTTAAAGGGGTAGATCACACACGTGGTGACGCTACGTAAGCCCGTTCTTATCAGTTCACACCGAGGGGGAGGGGGATGAGGGGTTTGGATCACCGCCAGTTGGAACTAGAATTGAGCTGAGGGTAAATGAAGCTTGGGAAATTGTTAAAGAACGAGCTTTCTTCTCAAACACCTTCACTTGGCGCGCGATTAACGCCCCCCTCACCCCTCACCGCCGACCATAACGTCGCCGTATTGAATTATATTATGAGAGAACACATTGGAAGAAATTGATCGGAAACTGCCATAAAACTAAACTCGCACAAGGTTCTAAGTGAAAGCCAAAAGTGAGAGAAGGAAATGACATTTGCCATTGAATAGAGATTTCAGTTTACTAATTCAGTGTCAGGAAAATGCTGGCTCGTTCCTTCAACTTATTCTCGTGCACTTTGGAATGGGAGACAAGTGATGTATTCTTGTGTCCGTGAATAATCTGGTTATGTAATGTACGTATTGCGTTCTTGCATGCAATTGCATTTATTCTACTAGGAAAACGCCTTATATGCGTTGTGAGATGAGCTTAGAAGTATGGAAATGTAGAATTAACAATATTTGGTCGGCTCAATGTACATATACAGGCCATGGATCACTTCAAAGGTTTAAAAACCGCGGCTGTCTGTTGGTATATGGACCTTGGTTTCCAAACAATTAAACCAGTGCCTTCTTCATATCCATCACAGATTTTAAACGTTTTAATTTATTGGTGACACTTGTTGCTCACATTTAATAGTTTCTTAATTGCTTTTCTTAATTGCTTTTATTGATGTGTAAAAAAGTACATTAAAAATGAGTTTTCTTCGTTGTTTCACATCCGATTGTTCCATAAGTCGCTTAAAATGTGTATGATAGTTCTTCCCACACTCAGTATAAATTTGAGAGCTTTTGAAAAAAATAAAATTCCAAGTATTTCTCCCCTGGCCTATTCTTATGGGGAATTTCCATACTTTCCGATTTTTTTGCGGAAAATCCGTTTGACCGATTTTTCTGAAAAACAATCCCAACCTATTCTGGTATAACACCAATTTGTAAAAAAAGTTTCGAGTTGATTGAAACTTTTTCCTGACCTGTATGCCGCGTACAAAATTACACACAAAAAAAAAAAAAAAAAAAAAAAACAAACATAAAAACCAAGCCCAGAATTTTTCGGTATATGGAATGAAAATCTTCGCTACGCTCATCTAACAATTTTATTTGACCTACGAGCTTAAACAGAGTCTCTCTCTGAAATGAGCATTTTTATTTCTCTTATTTTAGAACTATTTACCAAATACATTGTGATCAATGTGATTTGAATTGACAGGATTGATTGAATTCTCATTTGGGTTTGAGACCAATTATCTTTTTTTTCCAAATAGCTCAAGAATAACATCATTTCCAGGTTGCATGGTAAAGACATAGTCTATTTGGCAAAGATCTATAAGATATCAATGAAAGTGATTGAATAGATAGTAGCTAAATTGCTCACAATGATATATAAAGATAGCAAGATCAGTCAAGCGTAAAACTGATTGTAAAAAAAAGACTGCAAGAGAAAGATCTTCAATATTTATGATATCATAATATAAGATTAAAGGGATGTGACAATACCAGTGATAGAGATCCTTCATGAGCAGGTGATAAAAACCAAACCCCAAAGAATACTCATCCGTAAATAAGACAATATATAGCGTTTCCCTCTCTATCCAATTCAATTTTAGTTTATATACCAAATAAGGGCTAGAGTCGACATAGTATCATTGTCAGATCATAGCTCTACATTAGGTACAACTGGTATATCGGCGGTGAATGGTATGATCCATCTGTTAGCCTCTTGTCTTTAGTCTGTGCCTGTTTAGTTTTAGTCTGATGGACGATGGGAAGGTGCCGACCGTAGAAAAAAGCACAGTATTTAATTCAAAGACTGAGTGAAACCACGAAATACTTCTGTCATGATGGTCGATTATAGCTAGATTCGAACTCCAGTCTTCTGATTGAAGGTTCAGCGTGCTATAGCGACCGATTCACCGGTCTATCCACTCATCACAATTCCCTTATTGCACTCAACCATACCAATGAAAGTCGGTATAGTGGTATGGAAATTGTAGTTACACATACTGTACTAGAAGTAATCTCTTCCCAATAAATTGAAATTTGAATTGAGTAACAAATAAAAAGAATGGTTCATCAGTTGAGAGGATTGATTTTATTTGGATAGAATAGAAGAAGTTGGAAGAAAAAAACTCAGACACTCAGTACTCACTCAGGATGGTCAGTAGACTTGGGTTCGGTTCCCGTCATGGCAGACCATCCTGACAGAGGTTTTTCATGGTTTACCTCCGGTGAACATTGAGATGAATTCTTACCAATAAACCACGGTAGTTTCCGTCCCTATATCTAAAAAAAACAAAAAATTAGTAAATACTAATTATTATCCTAAAAATGTGTGAATAAAAATTAGTAACCTGTCTTCTGTGATCTATCCATTACCTCAGCCAACATCAACCGACGACATCATTACAGTGTGTTGTCAAGCCCAAAATAAATAATAATAGAATAAAATAGAATACAATTATTCTGGGTCGTCACTCGAGTGGGAGAATTTCATCAAAATAATTAATTTCATCAAAATACTTCATTTTAATAAAGAGTATTTAATTAGTTTTGAAGATTCAATAGATCAATATAGTTCTATAGATTATAGAGTTAGATAGTAAATTGTTATCCTTTAACTGAAATATGTGTATAAAAGTGAGCCATTATAGAAGACATCATGCGGAGCAAACAATCAAAGGAAGAAAATCAAGCTTCATTGGTGGCTATCCTTATGATTATCGTTTGCACAACGACCCCACAAACAGCTAGGTTATAAGAGGGTGGTTGTCCTTATATGTATATATATATATATATATATATATATATATATATATATATATATATATATATATATATATATATATATATATATATATATATATATATATATATTTAATATATGGGATATCGAAAACATTGAGCGTAACATATCGATATAAAAATACAAAAGTTCACATTCATTGAGAAAAGAAAAAAGATATAGTATGGAGAAAATAATAATTTCAATAAACATAAAAACTTGACGCGTAAAATATGTTTATACTATAAATTAGTATTTAAATGAAAAAATGTAGAACATAAAACATGAAGATTCAAACAAAGTATATCAAATCTTGAGTAAAAAATCGATTGATTAGAAATGAAGGTGAAATGAAGCTTCCACAGTTGTTTGAGAGTAGGGTAACATATTGTTATGAATTTTCTGAAGATAAAAAGTTATAAACTGTTGTATTGAGGTCCAGTATTATAAAGCCCAAGTATATGTTGTTACTCTTGGAATAACTTATTATACCATGATCGAATTGGCACTGACTAGTGATTTTCGTTATTCCAGCTAAACTATGACAATTAGTCACCTCTTATATCTAATCGACATCCTAGTATTGACTCTTGATATACAC
Source organism: Brachyptera putata (assembly GCA_907164805.1). Lineage (NCBI taxonomy): Eukaryota > Metazoa > Arthropoda > Insecta > Plecoptera > Taeniopterygidae > Brachyptera > Brachyptera putata. Next base: position 25,111,040 of record OU015462.1, on the reverse strand, counting down.
TCATCATGAGGTAATCTAATCAGTTGGCACTATAGTGTCTTTTTTACGTCAAAGTGACATCACTGCTATTTATAAATAACATTTCATTTTTACTAACCATATATTAATAAACGCAAGAAAATAACTGAATGTATTATCTCTGATAACTTTTATAGAAAGTAGAGTCGAGATTTCATTTTTCTTATCAGAGAGATTCACTCAAAATATAACCATACATGTCGTTTATTATAATTTTAACAAGCGATTATAAAACCACCACCGCGAGATACATTGTGGCTGGTGAGGAGGAGGGGGGGGGGGGGGGGGGGTGCGGTCTCAGACTGCTGTGTGGTATTTTAAGAAGACCCGAAGAGGATCCATCTGAAAGCCGATTAGCTGCGATAATACCCGAAGAGATTCTAATGAGGTCAAAGTTTCGACTTAATTAATGACGGCTAACTAACCATGTAGAAAGTTTCGCCACGAGATGTCGCCGCGGATGTACGGCTACGCGGGCTCGGCCGGTCACAAGTTTAAGAGATGTTCGCTCTAAACTTTAATTTAACCCAAATCTTAGAGAAGTTGCATTCATTACTTGGAACGTTTCGCTTCGGTTTTATCACAAGTTAGAGACAGTGAGAGATAGTGGGGGAAGAGAGAGAAAGAAAGAGAGAGAGAGAGAGAGAGAGAGAGAGAGAGAGAGAGATAGAGAGAGAGAGAGAGAGAGAGAGAGAGAGAGAGAGAGAGAGAGAGAGAGTAGGAGATAGATTGGAGGGCGAGAGAATAAATTATATTTTTGATTGAATTTAAAATTTATTGTTCGAAATATTTCACAAGAAATTCGGCAATTATTGCCATAAATGAATACAAATTATAGAAGCGTTAGATTTCGATGGCAGATCGATCACAATCTTCAGTTTTCTTCTATACATTTTTTATCGTTCGTTTATCTAGATATTCTCTCTCTTTTATAATTTATACAAGATACAGAAATTGTATGGTTAGTCAGGTGGACAGATCTACGAATACCTCAGAACTTTTATTATAAAAATCTGACAATTTCAACATTCGCAGAGGAGGTATTCCCAACAATTTTCCTGATGCACTACGGGTGTATATGTCAGGAGTAATTTGAAAACTCGCTCACCCCTACACATACTTTATTTGCTATGTTCTCTTCAGATGTCTTCATCCCATTAAGATGTCTTGTTTGATGCGCATGCGCTAGTCCCAGGTGTGTGCCACTTAAGTCCCAGCGTCTTCCCAATGATGTATCGAGGCTTTTACACAGATTTATCTGTTTTATTACGATTATTAATAGCCTGAAGCGATACGACGTCGGAAGCGTCGCGACGCCACCCGCTAAATTATAGCTCATTTGCTTGCTGTTGCTGCTGCATTTCAAATGCACTCCTTGAATAAAGCTCGACTTGAATGTCATATGGCTACAGTTCTGTTTTGTACAAATTGTCTTTTTTTCAGTTGGTGTGCAATTTATGTTTTTATTAGTTTTGATATCGTGTATTATTATTAACCTCTACGGTCCTCAAGCATTGTAGCATACGTCGGTTCTGTTGTTTATTGACGCTATATATTGTAGCAGATGCCGCCAGCATTTTTATCAGGTTACCAAAATTGCCGAAAGAAGAATGCATCTCTGTTTTCAATCTAATAAGACGTTATTAAAATGCAAATAATGTTCGGAGAAATAATTATTTGTAAAGTGTAACGAATATTGAATATTTAGCTTGAGTGCGCTGGCCAAAAAAATGGATGTTGTGTAGTTCTAGACCAACTATAGTGTATTGATATATAGTTAATTTTAAAATGAGCACAATTAAATATTTCTAGAAATCATTCAAAATTAAGATGTGTAGAATTGAAGAAACATCTCAAATTTTTCAAGTAACCCAAAGTAGTTGAAAATATATACCTTTCATCAAAGATCTCTTTTAACTTAGAGCTTTATTTTGAATAGACCTACATATATAAAATATGTTGTTTGGGTAGGTCTAGACATCCAGGCATATATTTTCATAGATATGATCAATTTTTATCCCGGAATACGGCATTCAATTTTGATAGAAAATATTATCTATATTCTTAGATGATTAGCATTTTAAAATTAAATACAACTTTTCAAAAAGAGACACTGATACGAAACTCCAATATACAATACTGGCACCTCCACCAATATTGTCACACTTATATCTGTCCATCATGAAGCCACAACTGAGACACTATAGTAGATACGTTTCAGTAGGAGCTAGAAGTATCTTCTTACGAAGCTGAATTATCTCTGTTAGTACCGGTAGAGGTATAGTTGGTAGGAGATTTGTGGAAGGTAGACCTGATTTATCAACTCTTTGTTTCGAGTTTTATATTTGGAGCCGCAGCGCTCAAATACTCATTCTGATAAAAAATAGTTCAGTTGATAGTTGGCTATTGACTGTTTTCTGATGGTTACCATGATCACCTCGTTTATGACCAGCCAAACTTCATGATTCACAACCGTCCAGATATTTGTTGCGTTTCCCAATGCTGAGTGATTTGTATTGATTATACTCGATCTTCTTGCAGATCAGAGAGTCATTGACAAAGAAGTCTCTAGATAGGCAACGACCTATGACAGTACCTATGATCACTGATCAGCAAATACGCTACTAAATATACTGTGGCTAGGGGTGACTGCCCAAGTCTATTGCAAAGTTGGTTGCCTGACATTTGTCACTAATGAAGTTGTGCTGTGTTTTGCTCACTGTTTCATCTCATTGCTGTTGTTTAAAATGAAACCACAGCCACCTAGATCGACTTCGGAGGCTCAAGTAGCATGGCGGAAGGCCGAGCTTGCCACTGCCGGAGATCTAGGATACTTCAAATCCTGTTTTTTTGTCGATCTAGGTGACATTGGTAGGGCAGTGGCTTTTCTTTCCTTTTCATTCAACAAACCTGAAGAATGCTAATTATTTCAGCAAACCTTTAATTCATTTGCAACCATTCATCGTGAAATACAGGCTTAAGATGAGCTGTGCGTGCAGAAGCTAAATGAGTCATATCATTGTTGAAACCAAGGCGTGTATAAAGTGGAGAGCTATATCAATCGTAGCAACAGAGCATGTAACAATGGTAATAATGAATGGAATTACTCCATATTGATCACACCAATGTATCTTATAGACAGATCAGATTATCGTTGGAATAGGAAAGTTGTGGGCCAACAAAATAAAACTGAAGTTGTGATAGAAGAACATAATTTGAGATACATTGTTGTCCCTTTATTACAACAGTATATAACATTTACGTCACTTGAAAGAAGTATATATAGATTACAATTTTTGCTAGATTATATAATTCTTTAACTTTCCTCATGGCACAGACTATAGCTACATGATTGTCAACTCCTAACCAGATTATAATATTACAGCTTGAACTGGTAATAATTGAATGAAAGAAAAAGAGTTTATTTTCTTACGAAATAAGTTTGGTTGGAAATAGGATCCCAGCGAACGTAATAATATAAGTCAAGCTAACTCGGTGAGATAGCTTCTCACAGCGAAGGCTTAGTCCGTCAACCGTTCGTAGCAGATTTTAATAAGTTAACTCATAAGTATCTTCAGTGTGCCGACAGCTGCACGTCTTGCCCCCGCACCCCTTACCCCGTACATGCCTCCTCCCCCTACCCCCTCATGCATGCCGCGGACCGAAAAAGACGACGCAGATTGGAAGCTGGGCTCGTCTGCTTACGCCCACGTCAAGATCGGCTTAACACATAACTTTTCAAACAACTTCTTCTTACACTTTTACTTCTTTATCATACTGTTCAGTGATTTGGTTTGTTTGAGGTTCTTTCTCTCGCTCTCTCTCTCCCCCTCTCTCTCTCTCTCTCTCTTTCTCTCTCCTCACTCTTATTCACACATATTTTCTTTCTCCCACGAGGCGTTTCGATGATATGCCTACATTACACTTATCGGATTTATATGCGACGCTTCTTTTATTCAAGTATATTCAAAGTAGTATGAAAGTTCTATTTTTTTCTCATATTCATGTGAAAGTGCAATATGTTTAATATTTATTTAAATTTTTCTTCGAAATAGTGAATGAAATAATTGGTAATACAAAAAAAGTTTCATCAATTCACTCTTCAAGTCTCACATTGATTACAATTAATACTTGCAGAAAATGTGTTACATTTTCCACAACATTAAGTCGATCAGATCAACTAAATTTACTCTGCCAACACCCAGTGTCATATTAGATGCGGTATAACCATTTGGGGTGTTCCGTCGGATGTTGCCAAGGTTTTTAAAGCTCAAATAAGGTAATCAGAATAATTGGGAAAACAAGCTGTAGATTATCATGTACAGTAAACTATTTGTACAACTTGAGGTATCAATTCTCACAGGCTCGAATATCTCAGAGAACTGTTTTTTTTACAGGCAATACCAAACTATTACACAAACTGACAGTATAAATGAATATACCATAAAAAGTAAAAAATTATTCAAATCATGTAATAGACTGAAAATGACTGATTGTGATCCTATTACAGCAGCATTAACTAATACTCACAATTACTTACCACAGAAACTTAAAAATGATTTCTGGTGACTATTTTTACTGACACTTGGGATTACTATTAGGTGCAGTTTAAATTTTTTGAAGTTACCGGTACTATTTTATAAATTGATGATTTTTAAATACTTCAATTATATTGATTAATTATTACGAGTAAGCTTCTGTGTGTTACATTATTTCTATAATATAGGCTATGTACCAGCATTATCGGATATGAAAATAAATAGGGCCTCCAAATCAATACAAAGACAGTCGCTTTTGTGATATTATTATGAGCCCTGCAGCCTTATTTATTGGTCGAGGCAGCCTTCAACAGGCTCCTAAATCTCCCTCATACAGGAAGTCGACCGTCTTATACCGTAGGTATAATATTCAGGCATACGAATGTGTTTCGTCTCCAAATACCAGAAATATATCAGAAATGAATAAAGATCATGATTATAATGAAACGAACGACAACAATAAAATCGTCAACACATTTCCATAATTAATTCTTTCGTCAAGGCGATAAGCGGAATGAATTTTCCTCTACAGAGCAGAGATATCACATACACCGTTTATAGATTCACTTGCAGTACCCCGAAAGATCGCAACCTTCCACCATCGCGTATACGTACCTCGGGTAGACGCTACACCACGTGATCTCTTCATATCACGCGCAGAACAGAAGCGAGTTTATTTAGCAAGGAGCGCCGGCGGCGTCGTGGCGTCCACCGTCGACTCTCTCCATGCTAAACACATTGCACCGTCTTATTGGTGGACGTGGCTGGCATACTCACGGCCCTCTTGATACAAACACAATATCACCGCTGCCTTGAGCGATTGCCATCAACCACCGCCTTCCTGATATTCGATTCCAAGGCGTGCTTGATCTCTCTCTATCTCTATCTCTCTGTCTCTCTCTCACTTGAAATCAACAACTTGGAACTTGGTGAGATGGAAGGGAAGGGGAAATGTTCGGCAATACAACAATGGAAAGATACTGGTAGAAGTGGATCGAGTTGATTTGAATTCGTTACATAAAAGTTAGAGTCGAAAATGTGTTACATGCTATGCGTAGGTATAGGCTAAACATACAGACTTTCTTCAGTTATTTGGGAAATTCAGATTAAAAGCCGCAGAACTCAAATACCCATTCTGGTTTAACTAATTAAGCAGCTCAGTTCAGGTGATACTGGAACTGGTTGCTTTCAGTTAGCAACCTTGGTCACCGGACCTAATGATTACCCAAACAGCAAAACTTTAAAGGAACACTGTCATCTTGATATTTGTGACGTTTCCCAATAAGAATAAGTTTGTGATGTCAACCCAAATTTTGAGACCAGAATCTTCTATATCTTCGTCATCTAAGTTTCTTGTAAACTGGCAAGCGCTGACCTATCACGTGACGAGTGCCCGGTGCACGCGTAGTTATATAACCTGCGGCAGGCAATATCATCCTGTTAACAGAAGATCTTGGATGTGGTAAATAAAGTAGCAGCTATATCATTGGAACCGTGATGCTCCAGGGAGCTGGTGGAAACAACAGAGAGTGAGAAAAAACAAGAGCGAGAGAGATGGGGTGGAGGGGGGAGGAGAAGGAGAAGGGGGAGGGACAGGAAAAGATAGAATCATATAATTATAGAATCGCGAAAATGGATCAAGTATTTTTAATAAGTTCTGCAATTATTAACAGGGTCCTTATTCGATAACCATGTAAGCGAAATGAAAGAACGAAAGAGTCTGAGCCCACGATATGCAGTGTTAATTGATACGGAAACGTCTTAACAGTGAGTATAGACAAAGCTTGATTTTGTTAGTGCTTCTAAACAGAATCGGTAATGCTTAGGTTATAGCTCATGGTTTCGGACAAAAATATCATTAAAATTTCTGAAATTGAATGTATGATTCCTAGTTCTTTCTAAAATAATGGAAATAAATGTCGTCATCTTTAATTAGAAATTAGAATCTAGATTCAGGGTTGTGATGTAAAAGCTTATATAGGGAAGTTCTCTACCATTCTAAAAGAATCATTATTTAGGTGGTCTTTCGTCAATGCAAGAATAGTAAAATGCGTCTTTCTTATTTTGTTGAAACATCATCACGGCCGTCTTTAGTACATATCAAGCAACAACGAGTGACGTCACTTTGTTGTTCCGCGTTGTCTCATACACGATGTCGTGATACCAACCGACTTGATCATAATATAAAGAAGGTGTATACCGACTCACGTCTTCCAATTGGAACATTTTCGCCGTCATAGAGGTCCCATTTGCCTGTCGCACAACTATTGCTCTTCATATTGAACAGCTGAACACGGCTAAGTAGATAACATGCAGGATGCACATATTATTGTTTAATAGCAATCAAATAATTTGCGTCATAAATGTTATTTCTTATGCACGAAAGTTGAAGAAAATCTTATTTCCTTCGATTACAAACATCTTTCTCACACAATTTATTAATACTTATTCAATTCATTTTTTTATTCAGTTTAGTATCATACTGCACAAAACTAGAATGGGTAAGGTATGCTGCGTACCTGAATTGTGAAGGAAAAGAGAAAAAGGGAATACAGAAATTCTCCTAGGCCTAGATCTAGACCCAAACTAAGTGCATGATAAGGCTTAGAAAGTCTTTATGCATCATGTCTGTGATCATGTATAACACACAGGTTAAATATAAGGCATACTACTTACTTTCAGTGCATTCAATCGACTTTTTGATATACATATAATCTATTTTTTGTACATTATTCCACTTCATCCTACCAATTTGGCATATGTCAGTTTGAAAACCCAGGATCGTATTAACAGTGTAACAACATCAACTTGGCCCCAGTCATTAATTTTGGTTAGTTCTGGTAATAATGTCACCAGTGCCGTATAGGAACTCTTATATCATCTAGTTCACAAGGGAATCCGATAGGTAAATGGGACCTTTGGCTCTGATTTGACGGCAAGAATCCACGTATGCCCACCATGTTGATAGTATAAGTATTCTTTATATTATGATAAAGTCAGTTGGTATCACTACATCGTGTCTCATATGTGCCGTGACAAACACAGTTTTTCATTTATATTAGAGGTCTATGCATGTAGTTCTAGTCGATTTTAAGGTTAGCGTATATACGTTGGTTGGTCATCATCAGGGGCGTCGGAACACTTTGAAAGTAGGGGGGGGGGGAAGGGGGGGGGGGTAGCTGGCAAAAGTGAAAAAAAAATGATAGCTAATTTTAACGAAGTAGGTTTTAACAGGAAACAACGAGACAAATTGAGTCTTGAAAGACCTTTCTTGCCCCCCCTTGGCCAAAAGTTGGGAAGGGGAGGGCAATGCCCCCCTCTCACCCCCCCTCAGTTCCAAGGCCAGTTCAGACGATAGACAGACTATCAATGCGACTGAGTGGGAAAGATGGTCACTCGTCACATTCAAATCTCGTGTATACACGAGGAGTAGAAAATGTACGTGCATTGTCACTGGACATGATTACACATAGCATCTAGACATAAAATAAAACTAATAATCACCTTCAAGATATATTTTATTCATAGCTTGAATAACCTGTGGAAATAAATTTATTTCAATAAAAAAAATATATATATATATATATATATATATATATATATATATATATATGTTTCCATTATATTTATTATGATTTTTAAATATTATGATTCATCTTATATTTATTTATATACAAGTACGAGAAGATTCATTTGGAATAAGACACACTCTATTACTAGTTGACCGATACAAAACAAAATAAAAATATTTATATATTTTTGTGATTTGTTTGGCTGATTCCACTCTGTAAACGGGTACAGTACAAGTTTACAAGTGATAGATCTTGCTCTGAAATTATAGTCGTATCTTGAATATATTGAATGCAAAGATAATAAAACAGGAAGAAATATTTGTTATAACATAAAATTTTATTTCATTTACAGTTTACATTTTTTTTATATAATATTATAGTACACAAGGGATTTTTCAACAACATTTCATAATATTGATAATTTGCCTATTATTATTTCTTATTTTACAATATGTCCTTTATCTTAAATAAAGTCGTAAAATAGGAAGGCTATTTATTATATTCTGTTGATAAGTAGGAAGACGGGAGAGATAAGAAGGAAGAGAGGAATAATTGAGAGATAAGTATTATATGGTATTAGTGGCGTCGATTCTGACCGAATTATGCTTGAACTGCAGACAATGAAAGCAGTTGACTGATTGACACATTTAACCGATTAGTAGATTGTGTTTTTCTCCGTGTGGCAAGATCAAGCGATCTAAGATACCCGGCACCTCCACCATAATTCTACGATCTTCCTCTTCCAAGTTATATTATATATAAATATCTATCACTTTCGGAATTCATAATAATTATGTTTCTATTCATAAACGTTGAGGACACCACAAAACACAACTTTGCCGATGTAGATATAATTTATTTTCAACCAATTGTGGTGAAATTAGAATATTTTCATTCAATGCTTCGATATGATTTATTTCAATTTGGAAATATCAATATAATTTTTTGTTGTGAAGTAACGCAAAATCATGTGATGTCCTTTGATGTTTTATCCATTTTTATGCTTTCAAAAACGTTTACAGACTGTATTGGAGCCCCTTGATTGATCGACACACGCAGAGAAACCAATCAGACATCAAAACAACTATATTCATAAGTAGAGAATTAATTTATGTACAGTACATCATATTTTTTTATATCTGTCTCTCTCTAAAATTGTACAGTGAAAATAAGGCAACACACAACATTGTTTAACCTCTGCTCTCTCTCGCTCTCTCTCGCTCTCTCTCTTCACCCACACACACACACACACACACAACTGTTCTCTCTATCTCACTCACTCACTCAAACACACGATATATGTACGTCCGAACACGAAGAATATAGTTAAAGTTAATTAGTCTTTTATTGTCACGACACTTCGTCAAAGTCCGCAAAAATAAGCTAGCGGATTCTCTTCGAAAACCGAACAAATGGTATTGGTCAACCAGCTTAGACAGTGCATATATTTTCACAATAATTTCAGTGGACTTAATATGTACATAGAATCTGTTACCAATAATATATTTTATGAGGGAATCATATTTTCTGAAGCAGAGTTTATATAACAAAATGAGAGATACGAGAATTTATTTATGTGTGTAGGCCCTATTTTCTGGTGAGCGTCACTCTTGGAATGTTGAGTAATATTTGCACGTTCGAACAAATTAGTTCAGCATATAAGAGATTTTATAGCTACTAAGATCCAGAGGTAATTCAAGTATTTTGTGGAAATAGTCATATAAACAAGCCTAATTGTATACATTTTTGTGTAACATTCGAGTTGAGAATTTTCATCAAAATGTTTGAGAACCTTTTTTATATTCATTTTAAAATCTCGACTTTTTGTATTTGTTGTAAGTAAATTTACAATGTTAAATGTTATAAAAACATATTTTTGAAATGAATTTTTGAAATGCTTCCAAAAGTTTTGTTGACACTGTTTTCCAAAGTTTTGTTTCGAGAAGTTTCTGAAACAATTATTCTGTATACATTTTCATACAATTTTGTTGAAAATACTCAAAATTCAGGTGGAATTATTTCTCACAGTATCAGCGGTAAATTTGTACAAAATTTATGTTTGATTAAAAAAAATTGACTTCATTTCTGAATGCGAAAGTTTCATTGTTTGACACAAGCTCTTTCATTTTCAAAATCATGAATCTGCTTTGATATTTTACCTTTAAATACACGATTAACAAATAACCTTTTAGATAGAAAAATTATTTCATCGTAGTTGCAATTCGGTTTCAAAACACAAGAGTATTAATCATTGCATTGTTACGTAATACGTAGTATCACTGACTATCGTTATTTAAAATAGTGATGATCAATGGATGATCCGTAGTTACATATTCCGTAGTTACATATTCCGTAGTTACATATAGGATCCGTATTATGGAACCGATAAGTGCAATAGTACACGTGAGGACCGATGAGGTTAATACAATGTTTTGGATTATATCATCGGTTTTTTCAAACAACTAACGAATAACTATCGGTACCATAGCAATACTCTTTGGTGTTTCCTAGCGTTTCTCAAACAAAGAAGAGTCGATAAAGAATGCAATTTTACCGACTATTCAACGTGCTTACATAAAAATATCATCATTTTTGTATTACATAGCTTGTGTCTTTGCAGTTGCAATCAGAGAGCTTATACGACATATCTCAGGATATGGTTTAGCGGAGTAGGTCAACAAATATATTAGGGATGATTCTGGAGAAAAGTGTTCTAACTTCCACTACAACAAACGATAATATTGACGGTATTTCACTCCACGGTGATATCAGTACATTCTTATTCGCTTGCCATCTTTATATAGGAAGTATACACAATCTCGAATACTGGAGGACAATTCATAGACCATTCTGCAGAAAGAGAGATACATATATTTGGAGCAATGTGATCCAAATATCTTTGAAAAGGATTCCAGTCCCACATCATGTCTGATTTAGTTAAGAATTTCCACATATTCTACACAGAAGGAATGTTTTGTCACTTTATTGCTGAATATTTAATACTTCTCTGGGAACTTACAATGGGCATTATTATTGAGCGAAACCTTTGAAGACTCGCATCAGTAACTTACGTGGGTATCGTTGAGTCCAGGCATTGGATCACAACTTCATCCTATACACTGGACTGTATCTTACAGCATCAGCTCCATACGTGACATTGTTTTGTTGTCATATCAAATATGAAGGATTGTTGGGTAAACACGTAAATACTTCATCGTGATTGATTTAGAATCGAGGTGTGGACATTGCACGGTCATCTTTATGATGTTAAAGAACACTGAGTGACGTCAGTTGAACGAAGTCTGTACTCAAGCAAGGACAAACAAATATACTATTCATTGTGGGAAGATGTATGCTTTAATGGTCGTAATGGTCACGATGTGTTTCTCTGCGGTTTCCAAATTGTTTCCGTACCATCAAAGAGAAGAAACGAAAAGTAACTCTGACGCATCGCATGCCGTGGATACCTATACTCTAACACGATATTGAACTAGTTATATATCCACGTAAGCTCATGTGCTAAAATTTGGATTGATTAAGAATTATTAGTTTAGAGCTTTGTTATAACCATTAGTATTATAGCGTTATGCACGACTACATAAACTTGGTAAAGTCACGCACCAAAGCCTCATTGAAGAAAGTTTTCGAAGAAAATTTTCGAATATTTCCTGTATGAAATGTGTCTGGAGATAGATTTGTGGTCAACAAACTATACGTCATGATGATTCTTTGTTTTCGTTCGTTGGTTTTCATAGTATTTTGTTATTTATCCAAGTCGAGTAATTATGTGCAGTATATAACTTCAGTTCTAAGGAGATATCACTATACCTTCTGGAACGTAGAGTGAACAAAATGTTTCAATTTTTAAACTCTTGCACCTTAAATTTATAATTCGTTGACGTAGCACATGACGTAGCACATAGCTCATCAGAACGTGACGTAGCAATGACATACGTGACGTAGAACATGACGTAGCAATGACATACGTCATGAGGTAGTTCACATAAGTATACCATCTTATTGCACTGGTATGTTTATTACATTTGCATAACATACATTTGCAGATAAAGTTCAACGTCGTTCAATATTAGGTCGTATTTTTGTCAACAATGAAATTGTGTCTGTCTCGACCTATATCTTAACATATTATTCTGAATATAATCAACCTTTTGGAGGTTGTGGTCACTTTTGTAGTGTCAAATGATTTTTTGAATAAAACTTTGAATACATGTATAATACACAAATGAAAAAGCAGATCGACTCATACTGAACGATCGAAATAATCGAGCTATTATCGTTTTACTCATCACTGTTAACACAACAACAACACAATCGCGCCGAAGAGAATGCCACTGACAACGTGTCGGGGGCCATTGTTGCGCGCTAGTTTCTTATTGTTGCCACCAGACGTCGCCACCTCTACGAGGGTGTTGTGAGTTCCATGTAAGGATGGCGGATTCAAGGTAGGTAGATCGAGATCGACAGTGTTGGAGAGGTCGTTGTCACCGTCGCGCTCCTCCTCGGCCGACCCGTACTGGTCAACGACGTCCTCGTCGTCGTACGGAGCCGGCGGAAACACGCGACGAGTCGGTCCCGGTATCTCTGTTGGTAAACACGAGGATGACAGTAAAAATGAACATACACAGAAACGACGTGAGCATAATACCATTTTGAATGCCATAAGAAGAGAATAATTTGATTTCTACTAGGTTGTGAACTTAAGGTAGACATTGAATAGAATACAACTTATAGGCCTATACTTGACTTTACTGCCTGGTATTGATTGTTGACGGATATAAGAGAACAATGGAGCACTGCAAGCACATGTAACTTATCTCTTGTGTTTTGCAACATTCTACATGAGTAAAATGCATCTCGATGAGATAATTGTTCTGACAGTTACGTAGTGACGTCACTGCCGAGCTTATCGCTCATTCGTGAATAATTATCTTAAAACGTGCATCTTAGACGTTTCACAAGAGGTGAATTGTCAGTCAAGCAATAATTAATGATCGACAATCAGTGGCGTACTAGGGGAGGGGGTTGTAACTCACCATACAGTCTAATGTTCGACTCGACCTCTCCGAGCGAATTCTTGGCGATACACCTGTATGAGCCCACATCTCTTGGGTGCAACGATCTTATGATTAACACCATGCGTACCTCGAAGGCGGACTTGCTGATGAGTTTTACCTCGTACTTTTCGCTCGAGATCACCATCTCTCCTGGAACCAATCAGAGCACCTCCTATAACAGACTGGCCAATTGGATCACGCCAAATACCTGCCGAGCCAATCGGAACACTTCTTGTGCTAAACACAAGTTCTTTGCACCAACATAGAGAAAAACGTACGAAGGTGGCTATACTCTGCAAGGCAACGTTCAATTAAACCATAAAAATAATACATCACGAAGTACAACTTACGAGTGATTAGAATGAATGAGTGAATATTGGGGTTTACGCGTGTCATTATATATTGGTTATATGAGTGATGCGTATACTACTTCTATTAAACTCCTTTCAAAGGAAGTTCTTAAACAAATCAAAACAACACCGCAATATTTTGTTCTCAGTTGCGTCAACTAAATTAATGAATAATAAAATATCGAATCGGATTTCATACGGTTCAAGTTTTCTACGAAAGTGAGAATTTCCAAGAACATCAAGTACAAGCTTGCTCTAAAAGACATATTGGAACTAAATTGTCGATTTTATTGTGTATTGAAATGTCCTTCAGCATAATACTATTGTATGAGTTACAAGGATTTTTATTATCCAATACATACAATACCTCTGCACAGTCATAAAAGTTAATCTAACTTACACTCTCTCTGTCTGTTCGAATGCAACGCAATAAGCCTATATAACATTGGATAATCTTGTGCTGGAAGGAACGTGAAAAGAAGATCTAAAAGCGTAATTGAACATAAACAGTATCTATTTACTCGTTCAAATATAACTACTACTACAGAACCTTGTATTTTCGTCGAAAGAATTCACTGTTGAACAATAACGATCAACCTTAACTTATAGGAGGTACGAGTCACGTGTCAGTTTGCCTCGATGGTGATTGTTTCCACTCGGTTGATGACGTCAGAGAACAGGCACGTAGGACGAGGTAGAGGAGAGACATTCAAGAACATAACTTGATTGTTATTAGTCGTTCGTTATACTGGGTGGTTAACCTTTGATAACGTTTCTACGATTTTGAGATATCAACATTCTTATACGCTATAGAAGCACATATCTTTTCAAATTACCATTAATAGTATGCATGTAAACCATTCAGACTATTAAAAGAATGCCTACGAATATTTTAGATTATATATAAATTTTAGACAGTTTCCCCGAAATAAACTTGACGCTTTCCTAGAATTATACATTTTATTGTAGCTCCATTAAACTTTTTCCATATTGAGTTTGTACATACTATATTATGTACAATAATATTGATATATGATCATCTGTTAATACACAGTACAATAAGTCCATCACTTTCATTGCAATGTTCCTGTTCCCACAGAACCGGATTAACCTCACGCTGTCATTGAGGGCGACAAGGCGGAAATGTCCGACACGCTCCGGAAACTCCCGAAACCCTCGTTATCGGATTTGTGGTCTTATTTCAATCAAGCCGCGGTCAAAGCTCTTGCAAGCACGATTACCTACGCTAGATATCTTCCTCTCTCTGACCTCTTTGATTTACGGTGACGGTTTTCACACGCCGTTGCCTTTAGAAGTTGATTCTAGCCAATCAGAAAACATTCAATAAACTAAGGACGTGTTTTTAAAGCGCTTGAATTTTAGATAGAAATTTCTTTCTTCCACATAGCAAAGTTGACAGTTTTCTGTACCACAATCTTTGAAATAAGTGATATGTGTTTATAGAAATTTGCAATAATTACTTATTCTGGTAGGCCCTGTATGTGGCACTTACATGGGATTATGTATTGATTTTCATGCATATCTTGTGTTCGGTATGAACACATTTGATTTGCTGATGTACTAGAATTTCGATATCTCCAATAATTCAAGGATTGAAAACAAATCTGTGAAACCAGCTCGGGTCATTGCAGTGCAGCATTAAACCCTAACCTAAACAACCTTTTCCTTCCATTTGGTCCCAAGTTGTACTCTTTGATTTAGATTTTTATTTAGCCCAAGATGTCGCCAAAACTCTCACCACATTTTCCCCAACTGAAGAGGTTTAATAAATATTACACATTCTTGTGTGGGTATGTCGATGAACAGGAGGTATTGTCGTATATTCTTGGACCAGAACGTTTTGAAAACGACTAGAATTATGAAGAGGTTTCATGGATCTTGAGTCTTGCACGGCAGTTAAGATTAAAGCCTCTCATTAGTGCTCATTGGTCGCATACCAGCATCCCTTTCTGCCCCCCTCACCACCCTCTCCATCCACAAGCTATTGTTTAAAACCTCAAGTGCTTGAAGCTTAGCCAATAATGTGTCAAAAGCAGCTAGCAATTAATCGACGATAAACAGACGAGTTTCGACGTTGCCAGCTTCGTTTCACTTCATATTCATACTTTACATCGATATATATCGAGAATTTGAGGTATTTTGTCGATATAGGTTCCTCGATTCATATATATTGGACTCATTCTTATTACATCCTACAAACACTATATATTCAGGTATTTGTAAAAAAGTCAATCAAATCAAATTCCAATTTATGTCATGATATAATGAAAAAAAGCGAAGTCTCTTATCAAATTATTTCTCTTTTTCACCCCCGCCAACCCCCCTATATTATTCTCTAACTAATAAAAACAACAAGTACGCTTGTTTAGATGAATCTGATTCACGAGAATCATTTTTCATGCTGATATTTTGCGCAATTCTATTTGCAAACCTAAACAACAACAATCCGAATCCGATAATGTTTTAATCTATTTCCAATGCATCTCACTGAACTATTTCGCTTTTAAAACAAACGGCGCGGGCCTCCGTGAAGTGTATACATACGTTCCTTCCTAATGCAAATTCTAAAAGCCGTGTACTAGAATCATTAGTTTTTTCACATCTTTAGCTCCTGACTTTTCGATCAATATATCGATAATCTCCACAGCGATGTATCAATAGATGAATTGCGTTTCAATGGCGAGTTCAACTTATTGGATAAAGTAGTCTTGTATTTCTGCAAGTGGATATTCACACAGTGCTTTGAGAGCGTGTGAATAGACAGGAGTCCAAGAATAGACAAATCGGTTTGGCATTGTTTTCGGAAAATTATACTGACATATGAAAATACTCATGAGAATAGAATTGGGTGAAATTAACAATATTCAAATTTCATCCAATTGAAATGAAGTTTACGGATAATGTTGGTATTATTCTGATGCATGTTTCTAGCAAGTTCACAGAAATTCTGTGATCACATTTGGAGTGAATAAATATATCATGGTGTGAAAATATGGAAACTGAAGAGTTTAAGTTGCTAGGGATGATCTACAAGTTGGATGTATAAAAGCAGTGACCAGACTTAATAGTTTGAATACAATGTATGTATACAGCTTTGAAGCGCATTTCATAGGCCTATGCATATCCGGCTTCATATGCATATAACACATGCTGCGTTTACCTATATAATATGTACCTTTATTACTTAACAAACAAAAACCTGAAGCTATAAGGAAGTAAAATAAGACATTTGTTATGAACCATGATAGGCCGTGTAGACAAGGTGTAAACAAAAATACTATACTCATTTTAAAAAAAAGGGGAGGGGGGACGAAAAAAGAATTAACTGAATGTGAATGATTCTACAAAATTTGTACTGATCTTTTAAAAATGTCTACAATCTATCTATCAATATATTTATTTGGCAAATAATATTTTTCAACAAAATTCTTTGAAAAAAGTGGAATTTTTTCTCTTGATCTTAAAATTAGACTTACTAATTCGATACAGTGTAGGTCGTAATTTTTTGTATTCCGAAAAAGTCGATTGATAGTAAGCTCGCTTATCGTTGTCGACCTAGATGGGTTGTTGTTCATCAATTTCAAAACGAATAGTGGGATCAAATATTAAACCTAAAGTTACCAGTGTTAGTTTAAAGCGGGCCTTACATGACGCGAATTGTGTGCGGATCCGCAACCGCGAGCGGACGCGGATCGGCCATATTGGAATATCAGCCATTCAGATTGGCTAATATTACAATATGGCCGATCCGCGTCCGCTCGCGGTTGCGGATCCGCCACAATCCGCGTCATGTAAGGCCCGCTTAATTCAGTGTTCTGATCGACTGTCGATCAAGACACATACGACTGATATGCAATGCAGAGGTCTCGCATAGAGTCGTGTCCGAGGACATGTGGGAACTAGGAATGTCTGTAGGAGGAAAGTCGATCAAAAACACGAGAGTTGACTTATTGGTGGAAGGGCCGGGTTTTATTCTATTTAATGTTTCGTCAGAATTGAATGATCATGAAGGGGAGGTGTGAATATATATATATATATATATATATATATATATATATATATATATATATATTGCACATTGCTATATCGCCCGTTGACGTAGGCCGTAAATAGAGAAATTAAATGTCACAACATGCGATGCTCTTTAAATATCGGTCAATGTAGGAACGGAGCATGATGAAAAACAAGTTGCTTATTGTAGATAATTCGTTGTTGTGCTTTATGAGAAGAGTTTGAGTAGTACGCCCGCGTAAAGTATTCAAATGCATCCTATTTGATAGGGTCAGTGAAGAAAGTGTAAGAAAATATATTTCTAGCTCAAAAATACTTTTTTTTAATGCACCAGGAAATTTCTCATTGTGACAAAATTTGCTCGTATGAACTCTTTATTCATCAAACTTCGTATTACTATATTATTCGTATTATCGTAACTTCGTATACTAAAAGTTTTGCTCTATTTAATAATCAATTACTTCTCGCGGCATGATGAATGAGTAACAATAACTTTGTAACTTCGCCTTGGAAAATGAAACGAAACAAAAAGCCTATTCCTTCAGCGTGAAACAAAGACAAGTCGACGTGGACGAAGTAAAATATTGGCAATAATGAAAGATGGCTATCCCTTCCCTCTCCTCTGGCCCCGCTACCAATATCAGAGATCATTAGTGGTTCACCCTCTTCTCCACTCTTCACACCGCGACCATTCCGTGTGTTCGTGAAGTCTTTTATTCTGTCCCAGGGTGATAATTGCTCGCTCCCAGGGTGATAATTACATGCTATCAGCGTCATCGAATGAGAAAGGGATAAAAGTGTCCATAGAATATTCTGCACTAATAATAATTACCATAAATATTCGAATAGTTGTCTAATTATAATAGTGAATGTGCTTTGGGAGATTGCCATTGCGATGTGTTTTCTATCTCGATTGTTTTATTTCAAATATCATTGAAAATGGAAAGAAGATATACACAACGTAATTCAATGAATGGATGTAGAGTTAAAATTGAATACGGTGAAAAGTTTTAGGAGATTTTCAAACAAAGTTTCTGCATTTCATTTGTAATTTGATCAGTGATTATATTTCTAATAGCGTACCATATAATCTCAAGCTTTTTGTCATCGATTAATTTCGAATAAGAGGATTTTCAGTATCGCGTAAAAGTATATGCATGGCTCGATTTCTGCTGCACTTTCAGTCTTTTTTCTAGAAAAATACGAGATGGTTCTTAAAGAGCATACAATGGTTGCCCTCCTATTCAAATTTGTTTTATTACTTTCACTTTCATATCATTTTCTGAGTATACTTTCCGATTTTTGAGTATTACTGAGTCTCTGAGTATAGTAGTAGTAAGTTAGTAGTAGTAGTGTTTATTCTTTTAACCATCTTTCGAGGAAATCGGTACACAAATGACGTAAATTACACAAATTCACAATATCACTTATAGATAACAGTGAATGCTTGAGTGTGGCAGTACCACTTACAAGTTATTAGTAAATTAGTTACTACAGTATACACAATTATTTATTGTAGTTTCGATGTACACCGTTCTATGCTCTCGAAGAGATTTTCAAAATATAAATTAGGAGTTTTTATATCTCATAGCGTTAAATAATTTTTAAATCAATACATTATACATACAAAAATGTATCCTCTCTTAAATATTCCTGAAACGAATTATTTGTATATTGTTGTCACCCCAATAAATAAACTATAAAATAAAAGAAATAATCTGGTATGGTTTACCAAGTGTTTCCAGTGCCATGTGAATGAAATGTATATGCATGTGCTATCAACGTACGTCAGAAGATTATATCAAATTGATTGAGGTTTTGAGAGTTTTTAAGTTCAAAGGTACAGTAAAACCTCAATGCCTCTATAAGGAGTGTGAACCATGTAATATCCGACCACGCAAACCACAAAAAAACCCCACCAACTTTATATAATCTTTAATAATCTCTTTTTAATCTTATTTAACAAAAAACTTATAATCAAGAGTCCCTCTCTTCTGATTGGACTAAAAGTTCCTCCCACTGCACCGCCGCGTACCCCTTCCCCTTTACATCGTGGGGTAGCTGCCATCGCCTCATGTTGTTCGCGAACTTCTTGGCAATGACGTCTCCCGAAGTCCTGAAGGACCTTTCATCGCGCTCTTACATAATTAATGCTCTCAGATAATTATCTTGCTAGTGATCGCGATAGGGAAGGGGAGCGTGAGATTAATTAGCTGATGTGCTGATCAATGGGGGAGCAATTAGCTGAATTAGCTGCTAGGATAGCCTAATGCACCTGCCAACGAGCGAAGTATGGAGGTATTGCTGTATGAGATCTATACATGGCAAGAGTTAACGAAGTTAGTTTATAATTTGACCGAGAGGTTGTTGTTGGTGGTGGTAGGTCGGAGCACGGTTGTAAGGACTTGTTTTCTGGCACTGATAGGTTTTCATCACTACAGGTTTTGTTTCTAGGAAAGGTCAGAATATTTCAATATACGTGTGACTCACAGATTGATACAATTCCTTCAGTAGGCTATACTTCTATTCTTATTCTAAGTATCTTCTGTTTTTATATTCATTTTAGTTTGCATCTAAGGTCTGGTAATACGAAGTATAGTTAGTCATATTCTGAGACTTAGGGCCGGTATTACGAATCGATAGTTAGTGGATTAAGCAATAGTTAGCGGATTAACTTGTTATCACCCTTGGTTACATATGATATTTTCGTATCATTAACAAATAGTTAGTGGATTAGTACTTAACTAAGATTCGTAAAACCGGGCCTTAGTGAAATCGAATGGCTTGCGTTGCCATGGCGATAAGAACATTTTACGTCCAGTCAGATTTATTCCGATCTTAATAATTCCTTCGCTGGGACAGTTTAGGAGTTGGCGAATACTTGAGAAAAGTCTGTTAATAAAAATGCGGACTAAATATATGACTTCATACGATCTCAATAATGAGAGAACTGACAAAAAGAATTGATAATCTTGGTAGGCTTACACATACAAGTGTATACCAGCAAAGATTCTTTATCTTTTTTTTATGCTGCTTAACGACCCCACCAACAGCTATCATACGGGTGTACGAATGAGAGAGTGATAATGAAACGATGAAGTGATAGGTGAAATGACGTTTACAAAAATCGATGCCTTATGCGGGATTCGAACCCACGCCCAGCGGTGACTTCAGTGTCTGAAGCGTGCCTCAGCTGACTGAGCTAACGAGGGCGGCATTCAATAAAAATCAACGTGTTCTCTGTTTTGTTAATTTGTTTGCTTGTTTATTTGTGTTTGTTGTAGTTTGTTGTACTACACCATAGTTATTACTGAACTGTTTCACAAAATTAGTCCACTACCAAAACATGAATCTTATCGCATATTCATATCAACACACAACGCGATACAAAGTAAATATTCACTTTATTTCCCCAGGCTAATTTCATCAACCAATCAACTGTTCCTATCGCCGCCGATCATCACGACCAGTTTGACATGAATCACAGTAGCGCCCCTGGCGTGAGTGGCGGCAATCACCACGCCCACGTCGCTTCCGGTCAGCCCTTATTATCTCCTTGCTGCTATCACCCCTCTTCACCCTGCCACCACCCATCACCTCATAAACAACGGTATTGATAAGCCTCAGACCGCAGGGTGCTAATTGGATGAGTCGGAGGAGTTTTACCGACATAAACAATACTTCATAAAACTTAACAAGACTGAGGATTATAGGAGCGAATTGGTGTAGAGATGAGAGTTGCAAGAGATGATCGAGGTTTGGTTGTGTGGAGAAAAATTATTCTGAAGATGTATCAGCTTTTTTTTTTCATAAAATGTATGAGATTTCTGTAGTTGTTTGAGTACAAATTTAGTTGAGTGTGTAACACCAATCTGAAGAAACAGTTTCAGGTCGATTGGTGTTTTTTTCTGACCTGTTACCGCGCAAATTTGAACTTAAATTTCCGGACAAATTTCCGAACCGAATTTCAAACAAAAAAAAGCAAACATGAAAATGAAGCCCAATTTTTTTTGGTATATGGTATGAAAGTCTTCGCTAGGCTCATCTAATTGATGAAGTTCAATGAAAATGTGTAGATCAAATTATATAAACTACACATTCAAGAGATATGTGTGTATGACATTTTACATCATACACACGTTAATTTCATTGTTCTTTGTTTGTGGACTGAGTGTTTGACCATTTACATCATACACGTATCTGTTTTGATGTTCTGTGTTATGTTTTGTCCTTGACTCACTTAATGTGTTGTTTCCAATATACTGTTGGTTTGACGATTATCGTGATAATGTACTTTCATAGTAATCGGTTCATTACATCGTATAGGCGCAAAATGACCTTGGTGTCGACGCGCCTCTAAACCCAACATTCATTCATTCATTCAAGAGTTCAGGTTTGAAGGTTGCACCAATAACCAAATAAACAATATAGATCTTAGATTTGAAGTACAGTACTACCCCAATAACCTTATGTTTATTTTTGAAAGCAGTCAGAGGTATTTCAGTTGTTGGAAAATATAATGTATCAATTAATTTAGTATTTTATGAAATAAGTTTTCAATACATATCAAATTTGAATAAAAAATGATTGAAAACGAATGATATTTCACTAATCTCAATCATGCTCGTATATATATATATATATATATATATATATATATATATATAAAAATAAATATATATATATATATATATATATATATATATATATATATATATATATATATATATATATATATATATATATATATATTATGAATACATGTTTATTGATCTAATATACTGCGATCCTGGAAATGAGGCCTTCTCCGAGATTTCTCAAGTTTTTAGTGGTCATATGTATGATTTGCGCTCTACACTCAATTACATAACGTTGAACAATGTCGGAGAGAATGGTACTAATGAACTATTCCAATTGGTAAATTTTTTCACAATATTTTGAGAACGAAATACTGATTGACTCACCAGTGTCTCTAACCCAGTAGTTGATGGACTTGGGCGACGCCTCAACGTAGCACTCCAGTGTGACGTCAGTGCCCAGTGGCGCTCCTACCAACTGGTTCGGCACTTGGATCACGGGATGGACTGTAACAAGAGGAGAATCAGATGCATCCAGCACTACGTACGTCATTGTTGAAGTACTTACACATTTTCATTTATTCAAGATAATAAAATATGTATAAGAGTATTATATATTTTACAATTATATAATGTTTACTATTCGTATCCACGAGTGAATAAGGTTGTGTACCAACATGAGAAACACAAATATCACAGCTATATTTTATAGATGTAGTGTTTTTGCAGGATACTATGCATTTTCAGGAAGAGGAGACACCATGATGAGAAACGCAATTCAAAGCGTTAAATTCTTCAAGTTTTAGTTAGATGTATATGTATTACAATGAGAATTTTGCGAATATTTGTTTGATGGACACCTTATTTTTTCTTGGATAAAAATATATGATTATATGCTATATATATCCTATCTTTTACCAATAGTGTTCCACAATCATGCTGAAGGGTACACAGATATTTTCGCACACTAGAAGCATAAAGCAATTTGATCGTTGATTTCAGATATAAGTACTTAGTCCACATACAAATGGACCAAATGTAACTATACAAATTGTGGAAATACAGAGTCTTTCATTGTTGAAACCGAGGTATATAGAGAAATATGTAGTATGTGTGGTATTGTTACGACATTACATGCAACAATGGTAATGAATAGGAAACAATGGTCTACTACTTCTAGAAACCACTCATCACAAACATATCAGAATCGTTTCAGAATTATGTAGGTGTTAAGGACAAGATGAGACTGGTTTGTCTCACCGATGACAGGGTGTTAGTTGGATAATTACAGCTTGCGTGTCTTCGACTAATCTGTCAGCGAGGGGTGAGAAGGGGCAAGAGTAACCTCTGACCCAGGGTCGCGGTCAACACTATCCGACTGACAGCGCAAGCACAGGCTCCAATTACTCACTAATGACTTGAAGACATGCCCGAGTCAACCTAACCTAACATGACTGCGAGAGCTTTGAGTGAAGAGAGAGAGAGAGAGAGGAGAGAGAGAGAGAGAGAGAGAGAGAGAGATAAAGAGAGACGCACAACCTTGGTTAAATTCAATATATATATATATATATATATATATATATATATATATATATATATATATATATATATATATATATATATATATATATATACGGTATATATAAAATATGTATATTTTATTTTTAATGATTTTTTAATAATTATTATGTATAATTTTAAATTATGAATATACTTATATATATAGGGCCTATATTCGCGAGAGAGGAAGATCTTCTTGAATAGTTTTGTTTTGTAATATCTTTCGTAGAGATGATTTCAATGACTTTCTGGTCAACCACCTTATTAGGTTACCACCAGTAGGCCTATAGCGTATATAGGGTCCTTTGATATGTTATTGTTTCGATTGAACTTCTAAAGAATGATACCAATATAGGTAGCATTGCGTTGGATCATGCAGGTTCGATATACCGAAGCGAGTTTTACACCCATTCCAGAAAAAAATGACCGAACAATGTCCAAAAAACGTTCTTGAGTTTGAAATAAAATGAAATATCGACAAAAAATTATCCCCAACGCTACGATTCTTAAATCAACTTCAAGAAACAGAAATGGCCATTACTGTAATAACCGATCGAGCGTCTATAAGCGAGAAAGAAACACTAATTTAAACAAGGAAGTCAAAGGAACAATGATTTACGATACATTTCTTATCTCCAAACTCGTTCTCTCACTCTCGAGAAGAAAGCGGAGCAATTTAAAAAAAACAAAAGAACTGCGACACTTTTTGCCAGTCTTTGTGTGCTGTCGTCGCATCAGCCACAGTGACTTGCATCAATCAAACGCCATCCACCGACCGAACCATCGAGACTGTACTTGTGCCACGTTGACCGCGCGAGCCAAGGAACGAGCTAATTACAGCAGAGTTTGATTGATAACTACTTGGATCAAAATGCATCGCAAGAAGTCGATGCAAATTAACTTTAGCCGATAACAAAAATACTTGAAACAATTCTTCATGAAAACAGAATTAATGTTCGCGTCTAGTTACGAGTAATTTATCATTGTCTGCGTCAGGAAAACAGTCTTACGCACGCTGGTGGAGGGAAGGGGGAATAGGTGGATAAGAAAAACAAATCCCCGTTGGATTTGGAGGGGAGGGGCGAGAAGTGAAGGAGAGATTCAACGAATTATCAAGGGGTTTAGCAGTGCATGTAATATATATCTCGAACATCGTTATCGATTTCTTATTTGTTTTGTTATTTGGAAGACAGATGATTTTTTAAAATAGGAAATAACGATCTATTGGATCACTTTTAATCTGTTATGTCAGTAATCAGGTCTTCGTGTTAATTCAGTCTTTGCATTCAGCATGGATGTATTTTATCTAGGAATATAGCTATCGTACCGAAGATAGCTATGATCCAAGGTTGTGTTCATCATTGAAACGTACGATATAGTTATGAAGTTCTAAAATAAGACGAATCCGAATACTTACAGTGAACGTTAACCATGATGCGCTTGCTGACCGAAGGAGGGACGCCGTTGGAGGCGATACACAAATATGCTCCCATCTCAGACCGCGTTATCTTAGCTAACTTCAAGATCTCTCCTTGGTAGGATGACACTGCGGAACAAACAGACCAACAACTCAATTTATCTCACTTCTAACACTTTTCGTAATGTAAAAGAACAAAATATTTATACCAGAAAACATTCAACTTTCACATAAATTCAATATGAAAATTGCGATTTTACTATTCTTAGATGAGCGATAGCGAAGACCTCCATATTATTCGAGTATTATACGAGTATTATACGAGTATTCAGGTAGTATATATACGTATAATACGAGATTGGTATGTGTTTTCCGTTTGTTTCTAAGTACTGCACTTGTTTGTGTTCACTCAAGGACTTATCCTAGAGTTCCAATCGAGGGCCAATCTAGGGCCAAATTGGTTAGACCACAATTGAGAAAAATCGTAATTTGATAAGATTCGGAAAATCACATAATAATAACTCAGAAATATTCGGAAACAAAAATATCTATACATAAATTCAAATTTTTATTGCTGAATGTAAACACATGAAAGATACACATTATTATCGATTTTCGCCCATGTAGCTTGAAGTACCGTTTTTGGAAAAATAATTCTATAGATGTTTTTCACATCAAATAACTAGAAATAATAGGCTTCTGTCAAGTGACATCACCCACGGTTGAAAAAAAGTAAATAATGTCCTCAAGATGATAGCTCATCACAATATTCGATAGATTCCTATGCAGTTCGTTTCATTGCTATTCATTCATTTGTTACTTGACAGTCGCCTATAGTTATTCAGTCATTGCACGGTCATTCACTGCTTTCTAGCCCCCCCCCTCCCCACGTCAAGGTGTATTAGGTCTACTATATCCGGTTATTGAGATATTGCATACAAGTTATAAGGTGTGTTTTTCATATTGGCTTAACGACGCACTGTTATGATAGCGCAGATATAATGGCGTCGGATGGATGATTAATGAGATGATGGGATGATGAGATGAAGGTTTTCGGATAATGGGAAGGATAGTGGGAAGGAAGCGGTCATGGCCGACTTATTGTAGGAACCATCCCGGCATTAACCTATACTATAGAGGGAAACCATGAAAAACCCCCTGTAAAGATGGTCGGAGGCGGGGATCGAAATGGGTTCGAAATTCCGTTCGACCCAGATCACATGAAGCGAACGCGTTAACCACTGCGATGCATGTGCCGGTGGTGTGTTATTATTCTATATTCATTATAATATTATTAATTCTCTCTATATACTATATTTATTTATTGGTGGGACACGGGATAGTGATGAGAGGAATGTAGTGTTGCAGTGAATACTCGATATTAAATTGATTTAATATGAGTTTAATAATTTCTGACAGTCATTTTGTATTTTCACATATAGGCCTATCTGAGTAACTTTTGGAAACTGAAAGACTTCCATCTGAAGCGGAAAATTATAATAACATAGAGCGCAGTCATGGTGTTGAAGTTGATTCGTTTTATATAATAGAAATGGGATGGTAAGATCGCTCTTGTGGTGTCCCGTCCAAACGATCCTACCTTTCATCCATAGCATTAATAGGGGAACAAAGATTTTGTATCATGTTTTGATGTTATAAAAAGAAAGTATTGTATATTTATTTGTCGAGCAAAACTAAGTGAAGTTATAACTCAAAGTTAAGTTATTATTCTATATTTATTGGTCGAGCAAATTTATGGACATACACTTTTCTTTCAAATAGGTACGATTGCTAAATAATTGTACCGAGAAGGGTGCATTGATTCAGTTGTTAGCGCTCTAAACATTAATCCATGAGACCGGGGTTCGACTGCCGTCATGATCGACCATCCTGAGTTTTTATGTTTTTTCCCGTCAATCTTTCGAATTCTCTATTTTAACGTCATAACCATCTCCCTCCTATCATTCCAACAGACTTCACTACACGGATTAACCCTACATACACCGGTCTATTAGCCACTATGAAATAAATAAAAATATGTAATTATACGGGCAGTGATTACGTTTTATCACTGCGCGGTTTGTAATGACCCTTGTTTACCAATCCACATGCACCACGTGATAGTCCAGTGCCAGAACATTCACAGAAACATATTTCATCAGGTTATGTTGGTCAGTGTTTCATTCTACAGCGCGGTAAAACAAAGTTATCATGTGTACCAACTAGAGCTCTGGCAATATCCACAGCTGATTAAAGTGAACTCGACAAGCCGCGTTTATTGAATATTAATAATTGCTAGCGGAGAGTTATTTAACAATAACATGATTATGTAGATCTTGGCACGTGATCAAACTATTGAGTAATAATAACAACAATGGCTCAAAGAGAGGACGGCAACGGAGAGGACTGCAACGAGATATACGCACGACTCGCTATGCGGTTCGTTACAACTCTTTTATATGACGCAAAGGCGGCCATTTTATTCACGCTGTGTTTAGTTGCTAAATTTTTTTGGAAATCGAAAAGTTTTTACAAAATTCTCTATGCGACTCTGTTTTGTTCAATTGAGTTATTGATTATTTTGCATAGAGAACTTGACTATTTTGTCGCAAAAGCACGTAATGGATAACGTTCTAAATTAATGGTGCATTTAAATCGTATTGAAAATTTAGAGTAGGCCCCAATTTATGAGTTCAAATCTTTGAGAAATAAGATACACTTCAAATATTAAATATTCTGATGAACTAATTTGATCCAAGTATAATTATACGACCTATCTGACGTATGTTATAATTATAGTTCTGTTTTATGAGATATAGTGTTTATATTTTGTATCCTTCAATGATATTCATTATGACACCAGATTGTGTCACGTGACATAAATAGCCGCGTCGCTTCTGAGAGCAACAAAATATCGTGTCCAAGTTTGAACTTGGCACCTCCACTAAAGATTCCGTAAGTAAGCGTGAGCTCATTGGGGAACCATTAAACCGCTGCTCCAATATTTCGATTTCGATTTGGACTCGGGACTACATGATACATCGGTTCACAGTTTTCATACAAAACTGGGCACCCTTGCGAGAAACATATATTGTTTTCTTAGTATATATATGTATATATATATATATATATATATATATATATATATATATATATATATATATATATATATATATATATATATATATATATATATATATAAACTAATGTGAGATCTCAGTCTTTGAATGAGTGATGATGTTCTGATATGCGTTCAGACTGCTATCTGATGGTCGAATAAGGCATCACTATAACACCACGGAGACAGCCAATCAGATTAGAGAATATCGTGTAAAGAAAGACGACGCTAACCGAAAAGTAGGCAACATAACAGAATTAAAACTAGAGTCCCATCCGAAGGAATTAAATCGATAGGAAATCTCTTTTCACCATTCTTTAGCGAGAGAAAAATAAGAACGCAAGGAATATCAGAAAAAGAACGAAATTAATCCTCTTTCTATCGCCATTGTGCAGAGAATTTTCATCTTCTTCTCTATTGAAAGAGAATTACAGAATCTTTTACATGAAAAGAAGACATCAGAATAAACACAACTGAATAACAGGCAAATCAGAAAGACGTGGACGTTAATTACAAAGGAGGAGTACATAATGGAAATCAATACGTAGGCCTACATATAATTATATAATATCATTTTATTTTACTTCAATATAATTCGAGAGTGTAAAACTCATGAATAAGGTGAAGCCATTGTCGTAAAAGTCGCAATTAGTTCCTGAGTAAGTAAACTTTTTCAGATTTTCCAAGATAGGCCCTATAGTTTTTGAGTGTGATCGAATTTGGAATTCACTACAAAAGATGGAAAATTTATATATGAGCAAGAGCTCCTGTGTTTTGTACCTTTCTTCAATGTAGGGTTTTGTTACCAAACTATGAATCAATGCGCGATATTCATAACAAGTAATGTAATTGAATTAATAATTAGATTTTATTTCATTCCCTCGAAACATAACTTGAAAAGGAAGCTATATACTAAAACAGTCCAAATAAGTTATATCTTTCCGTAAAATGAATTCGGTATTTATTAAAGGCTCTATAAAAAATGTAAAAATCTATACTAATAATATTAACGAATATGAACGTAATTTTATTGACAACGGTTGTATTGTGCAACGTTTACGACCGTGGCGCGGGTACGGCGGTCGCCAGTTATAGCCAGCTTTACGACCTCCATTAGATGGCTAGATCAGCAATTAATTCTACACATAAACAGCTGCGAATTAATCAAATATTCTATTTTATTTCGTCATAATTTTAACGACACTTTACTGTACGTTAAATTGTTTTTGCGAAGCAATTATTATTCTTGAAAAGAGGAAATATAGTAATCTGTGTTGTCTTTGACAATATGGTCGTGTATTAGGTATAGACAGATTCTCACAGAATTGCCTTGGAGGCAAATAGTTTCACAATGGCTCAGATATTTAATAGTCGGCTATATCTCAGATGGATTTTTGAAGTGTTTGTAATTAAGATAAAATATATTCATAGACAAGTTGTAAAAGAGTTACGAGTGTTTTACTGTCATTTATTACTAGCAAATAATTATATATAGATCCGTTAGTATGATGTTATTATTGAGATGCGAGACGATTGTAATTTTAATTAAAATTATTGATATTCACTAACCATTACAACAAATATATCCACAATATTTGAACATCTCTGAACTTGAATGTGTGCAGGAAGTCAAATAAAAATAATAATTTACGAAATTGCATTGACACGCATTTTGCAGGTAATTCCGTAAAACATCACGTTACTGATATAAGAGTAGACCAAACGCTGTAGAAGTGAGCACAAAATGAAGAAAAAATGTGAAAAATGTAATTCAAAACTATAACTAAAAAATCAGTCTTGAAAAGTTCCCCCCATAGTTTCATAGATGAATACATATAATTTATGCATCCATGAATACATGACATGATAATGAAACAATGTAGACACACGTTACAATTCTGATATATATATATATATATATATATATATATATATATATATATATATATATATATATATATATATATATGTATTATTGAAAAGCTCACTTTAGGTGATACTGAAAGTTCACTGTTAGTTCCCGGATGGTCAATATGATCACCGATATCGGTCCTAACTAAAGTCATATATAGGAAAACATTTGTTCCGCTACTCGATAGACCTACATCCATTTTCTTGCTCTTTACTTTTGACAATTCAAAGTACTGAATATACCGGTAGTGAATAACATTTATAAATGAAAGGAGAATAGTGGAATAAATAAGCTAATAATTCAAAGCAGCGATGTAAATCAACGTAACGTGAAGTTAGAGCACGGTCAGAAGAAGCATGTTTTATCGTGATATGCACTTCAAGAGAATACAAAAGACTTGGAAGAATACTCGGATAAAATGAACAATAGCAAGTGTTTTCGACTTAAATCAGATGGAGTGAATGATTCAATATTCTTATTGTTCGATTAAAAAAAAATCGCAATCGACCGAAACTTCAAGATATAGGAAATTGATACAAAGGAATATGGGAATTTTCCGTTTTCAATCGATATCGTGAAATGTGAATGTACAATCGCATCGGCTAAATATTTACAATCAAGGTTAGTAAATAGAATGGTATCGGGGGCTAATGAAGTGTATGCCCCTACCGCTAGCTGTAAATATAGGGATGCTCACTGCCATGTTTTCTATTTGACGGAAGAGCTAAGGCTTGATCACTTCGAACGCCATAAGAAAATCAACGTATTACAAAGCAGCGTATCACTTTGGGTCTTTGGATTGTTCAAGTATTGATATCGATCATTGTTTCTATTTATGAAATATCGAACATTCTAATTCGATATCAATATTGAAGTTCTGATATATCGATCGATCAAAAATCTCGAAAGTACGGTAACCCTATTTAATAAACGATTCGGCAAATAATTTGACTTCTGTTGTCATGAATAAGCAATGTATATATGTCTGTCTGGTTTAGACTTGAGCTAAATAAACCTTTTTTGATATCAAAGAAGTCGATAGGTGTTTTATTAATTTAATTATACATTCTATCATTCAAGCACCTGCTTAGCCCGTTGTTGATATTCACATACTGTATTTCAGGTTCTACGCAATTTAGGTTCAATGAAAGTCAGAAACAATAACTGGGCAACCGCAGCATATGCTTTCTAAGATGAGGAACATTTTTGTATGAAGTCTACTCGAAAACTCTATGCACACCAATTGAAATATATCGCCCATATACATATCTTGGTTGAAATCGTCAAGTCTACAAAGCAGTGCATCACCGTGCGCAATATAAGAATAACCGCCATTCAAGTAATTCGTAGAAAATGTGTTCATTGAATAATTATTTTCCTCAGATCGGCCAGTCCGATCTCAGTAAAAATGTTCAAAAATGTGTATCATATTTTTATTCACGTTCAGTAGAAATTTGTAGCTTCTAGAAGAGAAATGTTTCCAACAATTTCCGACCGGCCCAACCTTATGGGGTTTTTCGAAAATTTGTGATAGTTTTTCTCAAAAGTGATCCAACAAATTCGACCCAAAAACTACACAGTTCCAAGTTGGTTAGTCTGCATATCCAGCTGGTGGAGCATTCCTGTACGATTTAATCCGATTTTAGTGAAGATGATACCAAAAAACAAAAGAAAAGCGGTATTATCCTATATCAACAGAAAAACTGTCATGTTGATCAGGCAAACTGTGCAGTGCGTACAAGAAAAAAACGCACAGAAAAAGCTCCATAAGTTTGAGATGGAAGTCTCCGTTATCGCTCATCCAACTAGAGCCTATGGAGTTTCCTCTTTAATAAGTCTGTTTCCTCATTTAATGTTACACATAATTTGTTGTGATCCGAAATTGTTGATAAATTAATCCACGCTTGGGGGCGTGTTCCGGTACATCAACCGATAAAAGAAACACATCACTTCTGAAGAAAAGAAAGAAAAGAAAAGAAAGAAAGGGGCGTTGGAAGAAATGTCTCTTGCTTGTCTCCTCTAAAAACCTCATTGTTGTCAAAAAAAGACAACACAAGAAAATACCCCTCGTTTATACGTCGCATGTAATTCTCTTCTCTGATAGTTTTTGATACACTGTTTCTTCTTCTCACTGTTTTATTATCTCGTTCTCTTCTGTATGTTTCAGTGGTTTCACTCTATGTTTCGTTACGCACCGCCGGAAACCCTCCCCCCCTCTCTCTCTCACTCTTTCAGCTGCCCCCATCATGTGTGGACCGCAGCTCATTCTCATTGCTCTCTTGCATCGGCCGTTAGTTTCTCTTTGGTCTCTTG
The DNA here is from genome assembly GCA_907164805.1 of Brachyptera putata. Classification (NCBI taxonomy): domain Eukaryota; kingdom Metazoa; phylum Arthropoda; class Insecta; order Plecoptera; family Taeniopterygidae; genus Brachyptera; species Brachyptera putata. The sequence continues at coordinate 25,078,558 of OU015462.1, read as the reverse complement.
GGGTCAGTTGATGGGTTGGCTCCCTGCCAGATGACCCTTGCCCTCTCGTTCTCTCCTCCTCACCCTTTCCTATCGACAAGCCAAACCAAGCTCGAGGTCTAAGAAAGCATTGCCCTCTTACTTGAGTAACTAGAGCGCTTTCATTGGTCCATTTGTAACACCACACAAGACCTGTACAAATACGAGTCTTCTGAGAAAAGATGAGTATATCCTAATCTATTTGATACTTGATATGTTTGAGTACATAGTTATACGAATTAAACGGTCAGCTCAGTTAGCTATGGCACTGATTTAGAAATTGAAGTCAAGTCGGAGGTGGGTTGCCATCCGGTGTGAGGCATGAGTTTTTAAATATCATCAATCTATCATCCGATAGAGGCGTCGAAAGTCAGTTTTCTAGGAGGAAAGGGAGGTAAAAATATAAAAAGATGGGGGTAGAGTTGGTTGAAGGACTGACTCGTCCGTGGTAGGGCAGTGTCTGCTACCGCCTATGTTTGCGGGAATTGGAGATTTGGGAAACCTCGTTGCTGCGAGATTCTTTGATTCCTACCAAGTATAGGGACGAGGGTTGATAGCAACTTGTAAACTTACACGACGTTATGTCCCTTCAAAGACGTTGTTTGCACGTGGGCGTAATAAAAAGTATGGTCACAAGTATTCTGCGAGAACTACCATCACCATTACAGATCATCACAAACCTTTGTTGACAGGACTGACAGTTTTTAAAATTATTGTTTCCAATTGTTATCTTCTAAATACCTTGCTATAAAAAATGAATGTAGCCTATGTATTCTTAAGAATCAACAGTGAATATATTATTATAAATTTACATATTTGTAAGAACAGAATATGGTTTGAGAGTCAAGGAGATCTCCAGATCTCAAGGAATTTCTGCCCCCCCCCCCACCTCCGGTTCAAAACGACCCTGTCACCTAGTCATTTGTTCCCTAAACTGACCTAGCTGTTAATGGGGTCAAGTGGATGAAAACTCTCTATTACCAAAGGAAATAATCAACACTGGTCTTTTGTTTCTAAATTGCCAAGTTTTTGGTGGAGGAGCCAGGTCTAGAATATCATTGTTTTAAGAATCGTAATAACGTGGAAAGCTATACATTTCTGGAAGCTTTGTCCCCGATTTATAAACTACGTCATCGTATATCGCTGCCGTAGTATAGCTATCGCTATCGCTGTCGTATCGCCACACGTATGCCTATTAGTACATTTTTTATATACGCGTTAGTAGGCCCTACAATCGGCTCTTGACGCACCAACTGGTTACAGCCTTTTCATTGTCTCAGCTTTTGCCTAACCTTATATGAATAATGCTCGACAACCTGTCTCTAGTCATTATTTCATACAATGTAATATAATATAATACTACAACTATAGTCTCGAACCTAGAAGTGGTCTGGCAATTGATTTTCTCACCCTTAGTTTTGACTCCAGTCGGTTCCTTGATGACGAGGTCGACGCCATCCTCTCGACGCCATAGCACGTGGGGTGTTGGATAGCCTCGAGCCCGGCAGGTCAGCTTGACGGTACCGCCTTCCGGTACCATAACGTCACCGGACGTGTCCTCGCTGACAAAGTCGGGAGGTACGACTACGTCCAGGTGACCCATCTGGAATCACATGGAATCAAAACATCGTTATTTCAAACCGAACACTTAAATTATGAACAGGTACTGAGAAAAACGATTTGAATAACTAAATAGAATAATATGCGTTGAACTAACACAATATTGGGAGTCGCAGTGCTAAAATACGCATTCTAACAGGTCATTTAAAAGCTCATATTAGTTGATACTGCAATTTGGCTATCAGTTCTTTTATGATGATCACCAAAGTCGCCGAGCCAAAGTCATCAACCCCTCTTTATTATACTGACATCTATATATTTACTGCGCTTCCCAATAAAGATTTCATTTACTCCCATCTCTAGCTCATCCAACAGAGCAGAAACATCGTTTTCTTTTTTACCCTGGCCTTGCCCTTGTGTACTTGAAGAGAGAAGAGAATCTAAGTTCAATAACGAACGAAAGCTCATTACTCGTCAACTTCTGCAAGCTCACAGCGAGTAAATAAAGGAAGGTATATCAAGTGGTTGTAACAGACCATGATTGGTTCACATTTACCACTGCCATAGTGCTACATGCGTGCGGGTATGACGTCATGGAGTAGTCACGTGATTGCTGGACCAGATCACTTTTATTATCTATGAGGCCGTGATGCTCTCACAAATATACGGACTTCAGTTCAGTGGCATTTTGATTGTTTTTTTACCATGACATCTATAGTTTCTTTTTGGTATCAAGGCTAAGTCACGTGCCAGTCTGCATGGAAATAAGCGTTTAGTATATTATCTACTCGACTAATCGAATTTACTGTTCAATTACCTAAAATAAAGGCATGAATTATAATTATTCTGATCTATTTTCCCCAACATTTTCGAGTGGAACTTACATGCGCGTGTGTTCAGAAGATGGCGTTGTTTTAATAATTCAGATAAACCCACTTTGAAATCGAAATGAATGGAATGAATCGAAATGAATTATAATGTGAAAACGGAATATCAAATTCATCAGTTTTTGGTCCTAATAGCACAGCCGTCAATACGCCTCTGTGAAATTGACTATCTTCTTTAACCTTTCGTATAGTTATTCATATTAGGATTAACGACGTACTGTAATAATAATTAAGATCTATTTGCGTCGGATAGATGATTATTGAGATGATGAGATGAAGTTTTGCATAGCTGATGGGAAGGAAGTGGTAAGAAAGTGGCCGTGGCTTATATTGTAGAAACTATCCCGGAAGCGACTTTACAATCCCGTATACGTCCCGACGCAAGGCGGATTTTCTCGCATTCCTTGCTAATATGGACTAATAAGTCATTTATTTAAAGTTGTTGCGGTACCGTAATTAGCTCGCTTTTGATCGAGATGGACGCCAGTTTAAATCTCGTGCAACAAAACATCACATTTTCATGAAATTACGTTTTTGATTATGTTCTACTATCTTTCTAAGTTTTCTGAAAACCTATAATAATATATGAAGTCATATTGCCTTGAGAATTACTATTACGGAGAATTGGTTAGGGCACAGAAAAGCTATATGGTTATAGGGTTAAGTGAGTTAGGTGCATTCTGCTTTGTGCATTCTGCTTAGGTTTAGTTGAAGAAGGTTCACAGTGCATTCTTCTTCAAACAAAATGTCATATTTCATCGTTTATTTTGCAATAATTGAAGCGAATGCAGCTCTTCCGTTGGGTCCTATACGGGATTGTGAAGTCGCATCCCGGAGTTAGCAGATATTACAGAGGGAAACACGAAAAACCCCTGTAGAGATGGATGGTAACTTGAATAGAATCAAGCAAGGCCCGATATGCCCCTCACCTCCCTGATCACATGAAGTGAACGCTAAATGTGCCGGTTCCTTCAACTCTTAGAACCTGTCCACTTAATGTATACACTCAACAACATTCAAGACAACTGTTCGACCGAACGATCGTCTTTCCCATCCTTGACCAGAGCTGCACGTCCGCTTCGAGCCTCCACCTTCAGGACGAGCGCGGGTTTTGGTGTGGGATTGATGGCTCGTCGGACGTCTTGAAATCAACCATGTAAGGTTTGATGTTGAGTAACTTGAATGATCAACACACCCGGCCGGTAATGTTAAGAGATATGCGAGACAGTCGATCGAACAGATATCGGCAGAGCTAAGGAGAAGGAATGGTGGCCGGCTAGTTCAAGTGACTTGCCACTAGATGGCGGTGTAATTGATGTGAGGTAACTGTTACAATATACAGTCGTGTTAAACCAACATGATCCGTTGCGATGTTTTAACTGATAACAGGAAATGTTTTTCTTCTAGGAAAGCTACATAGGAGTGTAAAGAATGAAGAATAAAGAATAAATAAAGAAAGAGTGTTACTTGGCTGTTACTTGTATGTGTTCATATCCAATTGTTTTTATGGAGTGGTATAAGACCACCGATGAGGTGCTCCTTTCAAACAATCGTAATTTGTATTGCTTCTTAATTGAGTAACAACAACTTTAGGTCAATTAAGTTTCGACATTGATTTAAATGAAAAATAATTGGATGTGGGAGCGAAAATTGATGGCAATAGTAACAAATGTATTTTGCTAGGAAAACGCATCATATGCGTTGTGAGATGAGCGAGATTTTATATAAAGTGAAATGGAGAGCTTTATAGGCCTACACACCTTGAATTTGAATCTTTTCAACTTACTGCTTCCCTTTTTCACCCATTGATGATTTCAATTGGTTTATTATCTAATTAGTTTCACTTTTTGGTGGAGGAGCCGGGTCTAGAATATCATTGTTTTAAGAATCGTAATAACGTGAAAAGCTATACATTTCTGGAAGGTTTGTCCCCGATTTATAAACTACGTTATCGTATATCGCTGCCATAGTATAGCTATCGGTTCACTTTTTTCACTCCTTGATAGTTTTGTTGATAGTTTCAATTAATTGATGTGAAATATACACAATAATTTTTATCTTCGATACTGCTCATGCGATTCATAAAATACTATGGAATTATGTGTTCAATTCATGTACATAAACTCCATGGAAATTTGAATTTGATCGTAGATTTCTTCCATATTCTTCTCTTCTTATGAGGTTGTTAGATATGGATACATTATTTTACTCGTTAGTGGTTCAATCGATTGAGCCTCAGAAGTTGGTATCGAGATAGAAAATCACATTTGTGCATGACACGTTTCATCAAATAATTTCAATCTTGGACTATTGTGAAATATTATTTAGTCACCCTGAAGACACTGCGTAGATCTCTTACCCTATATTATGACCTGACCGTATACATATCGTATGTGTCTACTGACGTAGCCGGAACATATTTTCTTTGGAGCATAATTTGTTCGGAGCATATTTTGATTGGAGCAATGTATTTTGTATTTTGTTTAGAACACATTCAGTTTGAAACATATTTTGTTTGTAAGATATTTTGTTTCGGACAAATTCTGCAGCTTCACTGGCACGAGGCATGCAGTGAGAGTACCACGTGACAAATGATAGGGGTTGTACGACTTGAACGGGGTTGAACGACGGGGTTGGAGGCAATTACTTTGTGTTACTCGGACCTTCTCTTAAGATCCCTCTTCACACTCACGTTGTAACGCCGTCTTATATATGGATTGTGTCTATGCTGCAACGTCGCATAGTTGATTTACTGTACTTGTATCCAAGAAAGTAATCTATAACAACTGATTACTCCATATATTCGGGAAATTCATTGCAGGTGCATACATATAAATCTTTTGAATGATGTAATTGTATTTATTATCGTGATTTAAGACCTGAAAAAGTTTGAACCTCTAAATACCAAACTCATAACGGTGATTTTTCTATTTCTAATGTTAGTAAACGAACTACATCTTCAGCGATTACGGGTATAATTTACACTTGACAACAGTATTTTGTTGACCTACATAATAATGATAGTTTCATGTTATCAGAGATATTGGTGTAATAAATATGACAATAGACCTGTGGACATACTATATTGTATTGGATACATCCCTGCAATGATGTGCGTAAAATTCATACATTCAAAATGATATATAAGAAACTTACTCAAGTTAAAGAGAATCAATAACCCCACATATGATCTAATTCCATAAATCCAATTGTTTGAAATTTATATCAATTTTCAATATTGTGGTAATTCCAACTGATGTAAGCGTTTGAACGCACGTGTTGAAGATTTCTTTCTGGAGCTCTCAGCAACTGATTTCTGAGGTGAATCAGAAAGCTATGTTCAGTTGTGTTCATTTTTGATCGATTTCAAATGATTTCATAGTTTTAAAAGTAAAATGTTGTAAGTAGATAGATCTAATTGTTTATTCACTGGAATAAAAGAAAAACCAGTCAGCAACTCGACCCGCAAATTCTTCGTGAAGTGAAGAAACTAGTTACTCTACTGTCAAGATTACAAGTCTAGACAGAAATCTAGACTTTCATTGTTGAACTATAAACCATTTTAAAACAGTTATTTGATTTTCAAATGGAATCGCAGTAAATTTAAAACAAAAAAGAAAAATATTCTAATAATGGTTATAAATTCTTTGAAAAAAGTTCCTACCACTTTCCAAAGTGTTCATCGCGATAATGTAGCGTGGATTGGCTTGGCGCCACCAGAAAGCCGTGCTTTCGGCAGCTATGAAGTCACGGCCATCTAAATGAATATTCAAGAGGCTCTCAAGACGCTGTTTAGGGGTGGCCGTGGTCATTTATCATTCGCAGAACCATTTCTAGCATTATTCAGCTTTTAAATGGATATGGTTGAGGGGGGAGGAAGGGAGGCGAGAATAAAAGACCATTCGGAAAGTAAATTGACTGAAATTTGGCGAATCGCAGACGGACCGTAAAAAAGATTTAACTCTTGCCGTTTTAAAGAGCAGGGGAAAAATATAAAAAACGAGCCAAAAATGATAATGAATATATTAAGTTTTTTGTGTGTGACTGGAATTTTTTTCGATCATTTATCTGATAAATTAACCATCATAATATCATCACTCATTTCGTAACAGTGTTTTTTCATTTCGCTTTCGACGCTTGAGCCAAAGCTGGCTAGTTCTTTATATCTCACTATTCCCTATTCTCTTCAGTTGGTCAGCACATTATAGTCGATGTACGAGTGTCACGATTTACTAACTATCAAGTGATACTAACTTTCGTATTAATTAATATATAATAACACATTATAACTCGTAATATCATGGTTATATCAATACGGGGCAGCAAATAAAAATCAAACAATGAGAATATACATGAGACATACGAATAGACAAAACTATGAAGAGTGTTATTGTTTCAGGTGAACTGAATATCAGTTTGATAACATAATCTATATTCGAGGTTTCTCGAGTTTTTGATAAATTGAGAGCATTATTTAATATCAATAACCATTGCTCTTGCATGGACAAGAAAAGTGATAAATCTGTGTTCTGGACTATTGCAGCCGGCCTAATGGTTGATCAGTGCGAGAACAGTAACCAGCTATGCTGTTTAACCATGTAATACATGTGCTACCTCAAAAACTATCTGTGACAAATGATGTAGTAAGATGAGTTGTTACATACTGTAAATGTAACAATGGCGTTGTAGAATGATTACTAGGTTACACAAAAAAAAAATGGCTCTTGAGCTAATCTTAGTGGAAATGACACGTGATTCAGTCCTCTTGCATGTTGATGTTGCCGGCTTCAATAATGATAATATCGCATCAAACAAGTTTCACTTGAATACAAACGATCAGTGCTTCGAGTCAATGAGTCGTGGTCCCTCTCTCTCACACAACACACTCTCTTTCTCTCTTGATTCTTCTGTCTCTATCTCCTCCCTCACTTCTCTCTTCCTCTTTTCATCTCCATCTTTTTTACTTCTCTCTCTCTCTCTCTCTCTCTCTCTCACTCTCTCTCTCACTCTCTCTTTCTCTCTCTCTCTGATACACTTATACCCACTTTCCCTCTCTCTGTCAAAGCACAGAATGCACTCAGAGAAAGGAAATGACTGTCACGTTGCCTCAGGGGTTGATTTACTGACGTCATGCTCATTACGTCATGGTTTCTATTATAGTTATCATAGTTACCTGGCTCTTCATCGGGTCCGTGTTGATCTGACACATATACTGGCCGCGGTCCTCTTCTTGTACACCCTTCACGTGCAAGTTCCACGTGGTCAAGTCATTATGCGTGACAGACACTCGTGGATTGTGCGTGATCACGTGATCGTGGATCGCTTGGATCGCCTTTGTATCAGCCTTGACCCAACCGACCTGAAACAACAACATCAACTTTATCAACATACGCGTTAATCGTGAGAAATTATTCAACAATATAAAAATAGAACGAATAGAGGAAGAAAACTATAGTTATCAACAAAATAGAAGAGACTGCGGGATGTATTTGCTCAATTGGGATTTTTTTTATCTCTCTGAAGTGTTTGTCGTCCCGCGCCAAGCAATTTTCCGTTTGTCCTTTGACGATCCGTCCACCCCATCCCGAGATATCATTGTTCGAACATTCCACTATGAAGCAAGAAGTCACAGTTTTATATGAAGTTCTTCATATCTTAAGCAAATGGAATGTTGAAAAAAAATGGAAAGCAAATGGTGAGTCAATGAGATGTTGGCACTCCAATGTTTTCATCGGCGTCAGCACATCCCGACACAAATGCTCAGAGGTAGGCAATATGCATTGGATTCTCTTCTCCCTCACTTTTAACAGTCTACCCCGACCAGTGACCCTTTACCATCTCTCGTCACGTCGGCGTGAACTGGCCCATAAATGATACGTCACTTGTTCATAATCTCAGTAGGTATCGGTCACAGGTTTCTCCCTCTCCCGAAGTGCTTATTTTCAGACTGACCTAAATCCGGACGAAATGTCGACCTTTTCCGGTGATTTTCGAGACCCTTCTAATTACTCTCCAGAGAGCGCCTCGAGCATTTTGGCGTTTGTCCAGCGACGATCGGTTCTCGCCGTCTCGAGATATGGGAAGCGCACATTCACATAAATACTGACGGATGATTATAATAATAAGTATTTTCGATGCTGCAGTCCCTACTTTAAAAATTGAAATATGAAGTAACAAATTTAATAACAAGCAACCAACTATCGCCTTATACTTCATCAATAGTAGGCCTGCCTACTTCACATGTTATAAAACCATTTATACAAAATTCATTATATTACATTCAAATAGAATAATAGATTGTTTGATAAATAAGTACAAAATGAGTAAGTCAGTAAACGTTGATATATTCCAACACATTTGTCAAATACTTCATTTATCGAACATATAACAAGATTATCAACATGTCAACCATAAATATACGTCATGCCATCTCAAGATTTATCTAAATGTTCAGTCTAGTATTTACTATGATGTATATCATAGAACAGCTACGAATGACGTCTTGACAAAGATCGTGTTGCTTCTTTGACTCTTGTACTTTACATTGTATAAATACGTCATTGTTCCACTAGATATTTATGACGTGATCTTTCTAAAACGAATCGTCCGAATATGCTCTCTCACTCCACTCTTTTGACAACGACAGATATGAATCGGTGTATTTTCTTCTCTTAATTCAATAAATGCATTAAAACAAATTTATTCTATAGAACATTTTCTCACATTTTATCTACAAAAGTTTTAAAACCCTATCAGGGATACACCTATATAAGAACGGAAACAGATATTCCTTGCAATACATATATACATATATACATCTTTCCTCGACACACATACGTCATCGGCTTTACAACAACAACAACAACAACAACAACAACAATGGTGAGAGAAGAAAAGCTGCTTATGTGGCGGATTTCGCGCCCGTCTCAAGCTTATTTGTTGTAAAGGAAGATGCTGTCAGATTTGCACACGGAGCGACTCGAGCAAGGTTTCGTGATCACATGTTTACCACATGACAATATTATATTTCATACCGAATGTGTAACACCACTTTGTCAGACATGGAGGTAATGTAAGGGGTGGGCCGTAGAAAGGAAGGGAGGTTCACGAGTAGTAATGAAGGATTCTGTTAAGTGGCACGAGCCCGTAGACATAGTGGTGATTAAATAATGTGGTAATCTTCCGAATAGTTGAGGCAATATGAAAATATGAAAGAAGTGAAATTTTGTAAGCCGGTTGTGTGTCACTAGTGATATAGGTCAGTTTTAGTCAACCTCAAAAAAGGCCAAAAATAACAAACCAATCTAGAGAAAAGGCAATTAATTGCTTGAACTGCTACGTCACTTCAGAAAAGTCAATATCATCATTCCAAATTTCCAACAATTAAATTGAAGCGAAATAATGCTCTCTCTCATTAGAAAACAATATATGCAGTCGCCGAAAGTCTCCAAATTCGATAGATATATCAGATTAGAACGTTTAGGGTCTTTTACCCGTCAAAATTCTGTACCCTTATTCGTTTGTAGATATTAATTTGGATTGGAAACTCGATCACACAATGGGCTTGGATTTTTAATAGGCTTGAATAACATCACATTTCAGCATGGAAAAATAGATATACGTAGTATATTCATAGAGATAAATAGAGACTCAAAATTAACCTGTAAATAACCAATATGAGAATCACAAAATCACATATTGAGTGAAACCACAGGTCACAAAATCTTAACACAATTTGTGAAAACAAACATTCGCAGAATTTCATCAGGCTATATCTGCATTGTGCATTTTTTTCGTGTATATTTTAGGTCTTCAATCCAACACTAATAAGAAACTGAACAGGCATATGAGTTATGTTGCAAACAAGTGGTCACATTTTTGATTATTACTACTGCAATAATTATAACCTTGGAAAATTTCAATTATGTATTAGAAACATTATACAACAGAGAAGTAAAAGCAATGTATAAATGCGTCAGCAACAGGGACAGAATCGTTGCTCTAAGAGCCGGTTATACCAAATGATGATTACATATTTTGATCAATTATTTTAGTTACGGTACGAAACTAACATACGAATAGTTGGTAATAGTGAGTCAATTCGCTTATCATTACTTAAGACAATAATTAGTTGGCACAACCGGATCCAAGTTCGATTTCACAACCAATTCACACTGGAACACACGTGATTTATAAAGCCGTGCCTCTCGTCAAGGAATGCCCCGACACGCATCCAATAAGCCGTGAGTGGCAATCTTCGCATTCCAAAGCAGTTGTGTGAAAGTGAAATGGACCACGGCTCACTAACCAATCATGAGCTTTGATAACAGATGATCAGACTCTGATGTACGGTCAGCCTTGCAGCTAGATGGCAATATAGTTTCTTGATGTTGAAAAACGCTTGCACCATTCATTGTTGATAAGTTAGACTTTGAGAAATAAAAGATTAATCGTTACTATAGCAACACGAGCTGTACAAACTGCTCACTGAGAAGCGAGCAATTTACTTGTGATTGGTGAATATCAATTGAATATCATTTGGGTCATTGTTGCATGCGCTTCAAATGATTGAGATTATTTTTGATATTGGATGTGTTATTGTTGACCTTTTCAACCCGAACAACAAATTGAAACAAAGCTCTAATGATTCTGACTGATTCACGTGACTTATCGCAACGGAAAAATCCGTGCAACCGTGTTACTATGAATCAGTGTTCAGAGGGCCGTTATGATCATGGCATTATTCCATCAGCCTGGTGGAATCAACCTTCGTCAGCATACTCAAGAAGGCAAATGAGAGAGATTACAGCATTCGTATAACCATTAAGCATGATGCCTCGAAGAAATTGTTGCGTGATACATAAAAGAATACTAAAAGTATTCCTTGAAGAATAAACTGAAGAATAATCCAAACTATAACTTACTTCCATTATACTAATTATACTACTGCGTATAACTATAAGTATTACTTGGAGAATAAGAATTCTTAAAGTAGAGAAACGAATCGAGAAAACTCGGTTTGGTTTCCCTATGGTATTGGAGTTAAGGAAGCTCTGGTCAGTATACAAGTTCTTGTGCATTGATTCGAAGATGTGCACTTCGACGTCTTCTCATGCGATATAATACAACTGTAGATGTATGAAGATCTGTGTGAAGATATACACAGAGTCACAGAGTCAAGATATACACTGTTGGTAGCTGTTGACAAAACAAGAAGAGACGACATGATTGCCAACGTTCGCTGTGCGGACACAGTATGCCTACTACAAGATGGCGTCCGTGGTTTCGTTCAACATTTTAACATAACTGCATCTACGATAGAAGAACGTCGTCTACCAACATACGAATGCAAACATCACCGTTACATTTTTATTGCTGCTCTATGATTTTGAGCTAGCTAATCAATCGGTTTCAGTTCGAGATTTACTATTATAAATACCCTACGTCATTCTGTAGCATAAGATCTGAGTGGGTTTCTCTGCAATTACAAATATGTTCGAAATTATTCGGATGATAGACGACATTCTTCTTTCTTTGATAGAATACGTACAATGCAAGCTGAATTGAAGCTTGTGCCTGGGGGCATTAAACTGTGGGTATTAATAACTAACACTATTCAATCTGACTATTTTATGGCAGATAAAAGAATCTATAGTTCTATTAATTGAAGTATAGAAAGTTTTCATATTGTTTTATAGTTGATAGCATTATCCAACGGCGTCGATGCGTGTTTATGACTCTCATTATGTTCAAAGTAATGGCCGTGATATTTTGCAACATGCTTTTATATTAATGTAATAATACTTGCATCCATAGTATAATTAATTGTATCAGTCAGTTATTGGTTTCGATTGGATATCGGCTGAATAGTAAATCGTTGTGTTTTTTCAAGTTTTGATATTTGATAGCAAAATGAAGATTTATTCGGCGTTGATAGTATTATTCGCCTTCGTGTTACAACTGTTGCAAGGTTTGAGAAGAAAAAAATTAATTATTTTTGAAATAAATTCATTTGAAAATAAATTTGATAGAGAACGTGGTAACAATTGCCTGTTTGTAACAAGTATTTTTGTTAGAACACAACTTGGGCCTCAATTCTGTAAGTTGTCACTGCCGTAAGTGATTACTGCCCTGTCTTTAATTTCCAATGTGTTTCTTTCAAGTGGCAAGTGACTTTATCAATCGTTCCCATAACAATACATCGCACTATCACACATTGTGTTTGGTTGAAAGCATTGTTGTTCATCTCTTTCGACAATGAGTGACATGAATGAATTATTATAAGCACAGTATAAAATGTATGTCATTGTAGTTTATATTTAACAAAACTTATATAAATACTTGAAAGTATAATTATTACTCTATGCTATATATTTATGATTTGAAAGTAAAATAAGAGAGATGAGTGACTACTCACAACAGTCACAACGTTGAGGAATGAGATCCCAGGTATCTCGGCGTTTGTTTTAAGCGATTATAATTGTGACAGACCAGTTGGCTATATACTTCTATCCACAAGAGAAGGAGGTAGTCTACCAACTAAATAACTGTAGAAACTTTGGTTACTTAGAGAAGCCAGCTGTAGTATTAAAACAGTCAACTTTTTCGAAAGATGTAGTTGCATTTCATATAGTAGGCCTAAATCTCATAATTGAAAAAAATCATCATACTCTAGACATACAACAGCTACACAAATACAACAGTGATATTTGTGTTTGTTATGTTGGTAGACGATCTTCTCTCGTGGAAACACGCACATAACAAAGATATACTACCAATACATTCTTATGTTCACTCTGACGGCAAAACAAGCACAAATTCTCTAGCACATCCTTCCCCTCCCTTACGTCTGAAATTAGTATCTATGCTTGCCACAGAAAGAACGGCTCCATAGTGACGACTGTGCAGGCAGCACAATCAAGCACGCCTTCAGCTCTTTCTAGCGAATTGCACTGATACTACAGGTGTTACAGGTGAGGGGATTAAGTGAGGGAAAAAGGAGTGGGTGTAGAAGTGGAGGTTAGTTTTATTCTAATATTGCGTCATATGTCTTGGTAGTATATATTTCGCCAATGATACAAGTATGTCTTTTTGTAAGGGATACGTTTGTTACAGTACGGAGTAACGCGATCGTGTGCGAACAGAACGAGAAGTTTGTTCTGTGCGGGGCAGCCTGTCCGAAGACATGTGAAAACCAAGCAGTGCACGCCAAGATGGAGTGCGCAGAAATGTGCTCAGTTGGATGTTCGTGTGATAAAGGCTTCGTGAGAAACAAAGCGGGCCAATGTGTCACCCCTGAAAATTGTCCGAAATAAGCCATACCCGAAGCCATGCCCGATGCGGACAGCACCCGATGGAGAGCGTGTCCGCAAATATACAAAATACGCGATAATTGAATAACTACAGTTCTGCATACAGAACCACTTTCTCCTTCCATCCAAAATAATTTGAACTCATTTTTTTGTATCGTCTGAATATGTTCGACTTATATTCACACGTCTGTACATAACAAATAGAAACTTAGTAACAGAAAGGCTCAATAAAATATTTTTGATTTTGGTAGATCATTATTATCACACCTCTTTCCTCAGGGAGATTGAGACCATGTAGGCCTATGATTCTTCACTTGTGTGCATCTACCATATGACATTTAATTCAGAATGCAGTTACATTTCACGACAATTTATTTAAGCCGTTCACTCGAACGGAAGGTACTGTATAAATTAATCACGAAGGTGCCCTACAGTATGAAAAGTTATACTATCGCAAGTTTCAAATTGTGAGAATTAATTCTGTAGAATTAATATTTGTGGTTTGTGGAACGTTTTATGTATGTCTGCCAGTTGACTGCATGGATACATGAAATACATCATTTATAATTTCCATTTCATTAGGAGTTTTTTTTATAAATTCACTTCTATTGTGCTGCAATTTTGTTAATCAAAATAATATTCATTAATCGGAAGTTTTGTTCTCATTTCTACATCGTGTGAACAGCGTTTTACGACTTGGATCATGAAGGAGTATCGATCTCACAACATATCTTTTTTTTAAAAAAAACTAAACGTATCTATCTAAATTTGTTCAATCATTTCAATTTTGAGTATATCTTTTCAGTGAAACTCACGGAATTGTCGTTACAAACAGTTTGTTCGACTCTCTCTCTCTCTCTCTCTCTCTCTCTCTCTCTCTCTCTCTCTCTCTCTCTTTCATCTTCGTCTCGTCTGATCAAGTTATTCCGTTAATGGTGACCACGCACACTAATTGAGCCGATGTCCCCAATCTCTCACCCTCATTTTATCTCTCTTTCTATTTGAGCCCGAAACTTATCTCTTTCAACCACCCCCAAGTCACACCTGTTCAAAGAATTCATGTCAACAAAGGTGTGAAGTGTCTTTTATCACCGGCGACAGCGCTAGTGTCGCATTACACGAGCAATGATCGGATTTGTTACCGAGTCTACCCGAACAGGCTGCGGGGAGAAACAGGAAGAGAAAGAAAATATTGAATTTCTTTGTTCTTTACTAGTATTTTTACTCTTTCTCTCTCTTCTCCTGTTTCACATAGTTTTTAAAACAAGGAATATGATTGGTCGTGAAGCGATGTGTTTTGTGGTTGATAACAAACATGTAACCCATACGAGAAACGTGTTTGAAGTTTTCAAACAAAGGCAATGACGTTTTAGTTTTAAGCGTCGCTCTATTCGAGAAGATAAAAGCAATCTGGAAAAAGATTAGCTCATAAATGTCAAAATTGAATACGAAACTAGAATGATATTTTAAAATAGCTCCACGATTTACTCTTAGATTCTGATGTTATATAGTTATTGTAGTCATATCCACATCGACTTAGTTTAAAATAAAACGAAGTTTATAATATGATATTGTTGGCTGGACAAGGATTTCTGCAAAAGTCTCATCCGTTGGTTTGGCAACGAATTTATTACTGAAAGTCAAACTAAATTGTTATATAAAATCACACGTAAGTTTCATTTAAATTCTCAATACATTTTTCCAAATTATCGATAAATTAAGCATTCAAAAAGTAAGTAATTATTCCGTGACACATATTAAAAAGTATGGTTATTGTGATACGTCGTGGGATTGCATCTTCGCCTGAATGCGTCGAGGCGGGTTATCGTATCGTCGCTTGAGCTAGGGGTTGTAACAGCTGTTGTTATGAGTGGAAAGAGGGCGACGGTAATGATGAGAGGAGGGGAGGGGGAGGGAGGTATGTAAAATAGTCGAGCGAACCTGTGAGTGTTTTAGTGCTTTGCAATGCTGAGTTTTAGAGACCTTTTGAGTGGAAACGAGAAGAATGGAAAGAACACATGCATTTTATTTTCATTGTAGCTCATTTCAGTTTCGGGATACCATTTTTATTCTTACCTCGCTGGATATCATATTTATACCGTTTCATTCAATTAAGGTGAATTTATTCGGTTGAATAGATGTTCAAATTCCGATACGTTTGCAAGTTGATTTGAATATAAGAAATTAGTATTTCATTCCAATTATTGAAGGACATCAAAACCCTGAAAGTACACTTCAACGAATAATGACAATATTTACCTCCCCAATTTCAGAGACAACTAAAAATCATCTTCTCAATTACAGAAATGCTAATCAATTCATTTGTAAATAGTAATTTCTGATATTGAAATCATTATTTCTAGTTTTCTCTTATATTAGTGAAATAAATATCGTCATTATTCATCAAAATCAGGGTTGCTTCTATGTGTGGTTCAAGGGTTGTGCTGTCCATTAAGGATTTGTGAATTTATTCATAATGACTTGAAACAAAATATATTCCATACACAGAGTGTAATTTTTATTGACTAAAACACATATCCATTATTATCCAAACCCATCTTCAACCATATAGTCACTTGAACAGAAGAAAATATTCGTTATCTATCATATTGTTCAGGAACGAAAATATAGTAACTGGGAAAACGCCATATATGCGTTGTTAGACGAGCGAATAGTAATGGTATGGGTGAAAATGGGTAAAAACTGCTTCGAGTGGTACCAATTTAGCACATTTTATGTTTTTTCTTCAAAATGGTCGACTCGATCTAGCTGAAATTTTTTAGAAATGTGTATCAAAATGTAATTCAACTTCAAGCAAAATTTCATTTTTTTGGAAAATATATGTATTTTTTTCCGATATGTTATTCTAATGGGTATTTTTGAAATTTCTAAAATTCATAAAAAAAAAGTTACCCCCCGATAATGCCACAAAACTATACAGATCTAAGTTAGATGAGGAACCATGTTGAAAAAAGTTTGAAGTTGATAGCTGTAGCCGTTTGACCTGTGGAGAACCGACAAAAAAACATAGAAAAAAACAACAAAAAAAACAAAAAAAAACAAAAAACATAAAAACGAACACCAATTTTTTTCAGTATGTCAAATTGAATCCTCGCTAAAGCTCGTCTAATTATCGATCAAAAAATAAACTCTGTTCAATGGCGGTTCGTAATTTTTTCTTAAGAAATTCCTCTATCCACAGAGATCTTTAATTCAGATTAGTTCTTGACTACGCCATGCAACGCTACGTCTTTTGAAGCGTTGCGATGCTGGTAGACGCCACTCGGTGGCGTCGCTTCGAAGAGCGCCGCCGCAGGAAGTGACCTTTCAATACATCCGGTGTTTTCCGATCACAAATCATCAATACATGTCTTCGTATACAAGAACTAGAACAAACCAAGTATAACACAAGTAAATAAGATTAGGGGGTTGTTGATAGTTTTAAGGTTCTGTGTACCGGTACCTTCTTTTTTCCGCTTATCTTTTCCACCATTCTCCACTTTTCTCCTCGATATCACCTCCATCCCATTTTTCCATCTATCAATATGTTTACCTATCCTTCTAACTTTCCCTTTATCCAATCTAATTATTTGTTGCACTTCCTAATATTCTTCGGGCGATTCCTCATTCTCCTGATTCCTCTCATTAATATACATAATAATAGGCATACCTATGCGCTCACGTCAGATGTATTTCCCAGCTACATTAGATTGAATACATGGTCACTCATTGTTTCCTCCGGCCACTATGATACAACCCAGGATACAATAACAGAGGACTATTTTGAATCAATATCTCCCCTAGTTTTACATTTCCAATAAGTGTAGAATTCTGCACTAGACCAAGTCTCAAAACAGCAATTATTCAGAGTGATAGAATCACAATTCTCCCTGAGTCACTATTAAACAACCCTTAACTTTTCACCGCCTTCCCTCAAGGCAATAAATTACGTTCAAACAAGGGTGGTTATAATATTAAACCACACATTGCTTGTAGGAGGTCGTGCCAAAAGACCGTGTTGATTCAAGAAGTCTGTGTACTATGATCAATGTTAATCATGCTAGATCAACAAGTAGTCGATCACGGTGGATCAACGCTAACACGAGAAGGAAGAGTGGTTTAATAAGTCATGTTTTATTATATCATGTCATAGTAAAGGAAATGAAATAGACGTTTATTAAAATAGAGGAGTAAATCGTGTAATAATGAAAATATCGACATAGTTTACATTCTTGAGGGGACACGTATGACAGATTCGGAAATATTCCATCTTTCTAATTTGAATAATTTTGAAATTTTAAGATTTTCCTACCTTATTTCCATTCATGTAGTCAAGACAATTTTTAGTTACCTCTATCTCACAAACTATGAATGTTTCATACAAACAATTTTCATATACAAAAATCACATTTTTAGGAGTACAACAATTTTAACTTCCGATATTATTTCACATGGATGAAAATTTGAATAAATATCTCTACACAAGTATGTCATACTTTTAACTATATGTGGTACAAATTTGGAGTGATTATCTTCAATATAGTTCCAGATTTTCAGGTACCGAAAATCGTTTTTCTTTCAAAATGACCGCATTTAAAAATAGTTTGCCCAAAAGTTGATAGCAGTGGAATATGAGAAGAGGGTCCACAAAGTGCTGAACGAAATAATAATAATTTATATATAGAACCACTTCAAATAATTTGAGGATTCTTGCAGCATCCAATTGATAGAACATTACATTATGAATCTGTAAAAAAGAAACTTTCAATGTCCCTTATAATTTGAGAAAAAGTGCTTAAAAATGTGTTACTTAATTAAAATACCAGTCCTACTTATTAGATTTTCCTGCGAACAGATTTCTTACATTTACCGCTTGAAGGAAAATTGCTACAAAATGAAAAACCAATGGAAAACTTTCTTAAAGAGCGTCAACGATTGTGATGTCAGGTGTAATCGAGCCTTCCCGAGTGTTAATTACTCGCCGAGCAACCGAAGTATTAATTACCTCCCACTACCGCCGCTAGTTGGAGTTAGTGGCGACCTGTTGCTGCGTGTGCCGATATCTCAAGAAGATGGTGGGTTAATTATAGGCTAATGGGGTTAAGAACCGGTCGAGGGGCTGTAAGCGAGTCATCTTAGCGGAACACCCACTTGGCTGTGAAGAAAACACCTCTTGAGAAGGCGGAGAAATTGTGAGGTGGTGTAGGGGGGTTGTTCCTCACTTTGTGTTGGACTTGAACGGTTGAAACTTGAAACAGAAATC
Source organism: Brachyptera putata (assembly GCA_907164805.1). Classification (NCBI taxonomy): domain Eukaryota; kingdom Metazoa; phylum Arthropoda; class Insecta; order Plecoptera; family Taeniopterygidae; genus Brachyptera; species Brachyptera putata. The sequence goes on along the minus strand of OU015462.1, from coordinate 25,059,518 downwards.
TAATCAAAACATCAGATCGATTAAGTAGAACCTTATCAATGAAATTGATTATTGTATAACGCATAGGTATTAATTTGAAGCTACTTTCTTAGAGTTACCATGTTATGTAACCAAGTCCTCTATTGCTATTTCTTAATAAATAATAAATTGACGTCACTAATTGTTGAAAGATTAGACAACAAAATAACACTCTGATAATATTGACCAAGCACTTCTCACTTGCATTTTCCTATATTGCTTTGGAAATCATTGTCAGTCTGTTGTTACTTATAAATAACCATGATGAGTATGACGTATATCGTAGGTTATCGATAATAATTGCTACACACATACACTGATTACGGTGGATATTTCAGAAAAAATGTCGAACCCAGCAAATAACAATAAATCCATCGGAAAAAGCAAAAGTCCACAACGCTACGTTTAATTGTTTAAATCATTATTAGTCGCTTTTTCTGTGCGTTCCCATTGGTTTCCAAACAGACATTGCATTTTATTGGCATGTTCAATAATTACAGAAAGAGCCATTAGAATACATTCAACTCTGCAAGTTATGTTCAGCACTGCATTATCTGTTACGTAATTTGAAACAAAACGGATACGAGCGATTAGAGTTAAATTACTTTACATCTATTAGTGACGTGAAATTGTAAACTGTTTGAAAACACTGCGAGGTATTTGATAATCGTTTGCGAGCGCCAACTGTTGTGAGTTTTAGGTTAGAATGTACGTATACGTGATGATGGTGGTGCACTCTGGTCATATGATGAAGAGTTATTGTCGGCTTCATTGTTTTACCTTAATGGACAGTATATTTTCACTAGCTTCATTGCAATAGATTTCAGGACACAGGTTGGTAAACTTGCTACCACGAGTGTTGCATATTTTATACCAACATTCAATGTTAGAACTCGAATTTTGTATTACATTCTAATATATCAAGTCAAATTGTGATTTTTTTTATCTTACCACACATGTTCATGAATAATAATATGAAATTATAAATATTTTCTTAAAACTGTTTCTCACCAATTCTTGCTACATTCGTGCAAAGTTTTAGAATAAAATATTTCATCATTTAAAATTGTACGACATTGAAAATAACAAGATTTTAATTTGGCATCGAGATAAACCTTTGGTATTTGAATGGGTACATTTTTTACTCTTTTTCCATCAGCTCAATCTATGTTCACTAACTGCTACTTAGCCACAAAATAACTTCAGGAACGTATTGTGACTGAAACGCATTTAGTACTAACTGAGGTCAAGTGCTATAACTTCGTTCTGTAAATGCAGTTAGCGCGTGATTTCAGTTGGTAATAACAGCAATTAGTGAACATAGTGTGAACAGGCAATCAGCCATCTGCATACAATCTATTATTGAACTGAAAACTCAAGAGCTATCGTATATCAACTCACCCTGTACCCGCCTAGGTGCATTACCATGCACTTGAAGGTGGCGTCACGGCCCACTGGGACTGTCAGGTTGGTGATTGGCTCAGCAAACTCTGGTTGGAATGCCACACCTAACAACAACAACAACAACACGAGTTATTAAAACATTCCACGCGGAGTGTCTCGCGTGAAACAGCTCGTCGCCATAGCAACGCCCAACTGCATGAATGTGGGTAAACAATGTAGTTTGTTGTGATTGGATGAAATCCTGATAATCGAGTGGAATGAGATCTTTAGTAGGGATCTTGGTTTATTTCTTGTGTGCACAATTCACACGGATGCTGGTAAATTTTCTTTAGGCCAATCATGTACAACTTTTTTGACAGAAGTGCTATTTCATCCATTCTGCACTTAATTGTTCGCGGGCTGCACTGTATAGGTCTTGAGCCATCGCGACTCGAGTCGTAATAAGTCGTGTTTTAGCGATAAATGTAAAACAATTGATAAGAAAATTTATAGACCTGAGATAAAAAAATCTACCGACCTCGAGGATGCTGATATCTACAATAAATATTCAAGATCGTTTCTGTAAGATGCTTGACGCCTTCCAATTGCCAGAAAATAAATTGATAATTGTTTTTCCAATAAAATAAGTTGCTAGTTCGCGATTTAATCCTAGAACTATCAGAATGTATGGTGCTGCCCACACAAGTCCAAACAGCTGATAACTCACCACGTAAACGTAAGATAGCTTTCAGCTGTGATATAGCTATACCGACTAGAGTCGATAGTACGACTCGACACGAGTCGATATTTTGTCCCCAAGACTAGGGTTTATGACGTTTATCGCTAAAACACGACTCATCTCGTAATGTGACTCGAGTCGCGATAGCTCAAACTTGATTCCCAGAAGTAAGGTCTTGCAGAGTTACTATGTTACAAGGTTACAAGTGTCCCGGAAAATGATATGAATTCTCTCTTGAGGCTAGACGTATACAGGCACATAACAGTTGGGGCCTACTCTGCTCACTCTTCACGTTGCATTAGAAATACATTATATACATTTAATTGAAACTCGTAGTCTAGGTAAGTGAATTTCTGCCAAAGGATTTTACTATGATGTACTGGCCATTTAATTTGGTAAACATGGAGGAAAAAAGGAAAAAACATAGTTCAAACAAGAAAGTTATACATAAAGTACATTTATGAACAAATAATTGCAGAATAATCATAGAGAACAGGAAGTATGGAGTCCATCTTACCAATCGGTGATTAGCGGCCATGTTGCCTCCACGGAATATATTACCGATATAAATATAAAGTCAACATAATACACCTACTAATCGGCTTACTCATGAATGTATTACGTAAATATACGAAGAATGCGTGATAAAGCAACACATTAACTGGAAATATGTAGTTCTTCTTGCCAAAGTGATTAATGGCCATGCTGCCTTCGTGATATATACATATATATCTCGATATACATTCAAATTCAACATAATCCACCTACTAATAGGCTAACACGTGGGGTTATAACACTATATGAAGAATGCATAATAAAGCAAAACACGGCACCTCCACCAATGAAGTTATTTTGTATTGAATAACTATAATAAGCGAAAAAAAATCCAATTACTGTTTTTTCTGAAAAAAAATTGATGAAGTGTTAGTTTCAGGAATATTTTCGTGGAGGTTTTAAAATTTCATCAAAATTTGTTCCACATATGAGAAATCTAATTTTTTTTTTCTACATGCAAGTAAATTGAACGAAAAGATGATTGTAAAAAGAATTCATCAGAAGACATTCATAATCTACTCAGTTCTTTTGAATTAAAAGCTCATTCCTTCATTCGTTTCTTGTTTTTTATCCTACTAGTGCACACCAAGCTATATAAATATGCATTGTTCAGCACATTGATGACTATCTTTTACACTTTTAATACTGGATTAAAGTCGTCTTATATAATACACATTTAATCTCTAACGAGTTTTCCGTTTATTTGTTCGGAGTCGCTTACCTCCGGAAATGTTCAAGGAGTAATTAGCAAGTTGGTAGAAGTGGAGGTGATTTATTTCTTTTATAATATACAGAGAATAAAAACTGTTATCTTTACATTAACGTGGCTAATGAGCTGAACTATTCTTTGAGTGAGAACGGGTAAGAAGAGGGAGTGAGAAATAGAGACAACCATAAACTCATTAAAGTTATGAACTATTTAATAATCACTCCAAACATGTAATAAAACACAATATTAGGAATATAACTTCGTCCCATCAGCTCGATGGATATGTGATGAAGAAATAAATATAATTTGAGTAAAATAATTCCATAATTAATATTGAAAACATTTCTCGAAAGCAAGAATTCTGAAATTTCCGATGCTTTGTTTTGTAACTTAAAACAAAAATGGTCTACTTTACAATAAATTCGCATACACTTTTTTGTATTTGAGAAGTATTTTTTTTATGGTAACTTAATAGCTTACATATCGTTATCGGGTCTTTAAAATTATCTGATACGCTTTGTTAGCTTCAATACATTTTGTTGATATAATTCCAGACATTCCTACACATTTACAAAGTTGCAATCTAAGAAAATTAAAGACAGCTTATAAAAAAAACACGCTGCTATGTATGCATACGTGAATAAATTCGTAACTATTTTATCCAGTTTTCATGCTTTCAATACTTTCCAATATAAATATAAAAATACAATGCGATATCGAGAAAGAGAGCGTATAGTTTTCTCCACAAAGTCCTCGGTATCCCTTAGAGGGTATAGACTTGACAAATACGAATAAAAGACGCTACTGCGACACATTATTATTATGTAAAGACGATGTTCTCTAAAATGAAATAAACGGCCGAGTAAGACGTGACAACTCACAACATCAAAGAGTTATGTTAGAGAGAGAGAGAGAGAGAGAGAGAGAGAGAGAGAGTTCACTGGGCGAGAGAACATTCAGCGGGACGAGCTCCGTGAAACTTGAAAAATGAAACGAAAAATAATAAAATATGATTCTTAAAGTAAATAACAGACTTATAAGCTGCTATACATTTGGAAGGAAATACGACTGCTTTTGCGCCGTAAAAACGAGATGTCATACAATATATGAATACGACTCTTGGTAGAGTCAACACGTAGTTCGTAGAACAGTTCTTTAGTCATGTGAGAGTCATGTAAAATGTCTCATTCTTCACACTCACAGAAATTGTATTAATTTAGGTGATAGTATTGGACTGTTATTGCGATTCTATGTGTTATTTGAAATTAGGTTTACAGTACGAATGCATGTGCTTCAAGTATTTCTAAACCTCGCTATAAGAGATAAAAAATAGTCACTCAGTACGGCATTTGAAGAATCTAAAGTTGAATAAAATCAATCCTCATTATTTAATTCTCTATTCAAGTTCAATCTATATTTCAAACATGTTCCGTTAACATTGACTTCACATAGCCTGTCTAATAACCAATATCTTCAACATATTGAACTGTAAATTTCAAGCAATATCCATACGAGGCCCCACATAATGGGGCAACCTTCTTAACCCCATATAGCTCCATATTGGGCGCCAATAGTAACACTCGGGATCTATTTCGTATTCCGCAAATACCATCGTCAGCATCGAAGGCAATAGAAAGAGATGCGCTGTAGTTATTGTTTTCAATATCAGATGGCGGTAGTTGTGTTTAATGGGTGACTACTCGAAACTGGTACGCCTAATCATACACGTGCTACAAGGATATTTGCTACGTGCAACGAGTTGACAATAAGTGTCACGTGACAGTGCGACAGCTTGCCAGATTATCACCATGGTGACATCGGCGAGACAAACAATAAAATATCATGGTCCTCTTATATTCTATAATCCTAGACTAGTATTCGAATTTCTTGTACTGATGTTAGCGGCTTTATGGCCGATGGTTTTGTTAAAATGGCTTCGCCAGACAGCGTTTTCGATCGTATAAACACTCACTACTGTATAGTTCTATGTTTAGTTTGTTGAATAGTTCGTGCTAGTATTTGTTCATTATAATATTACAACAAATCAAGGGATCTGATCATTTGAAAAGATTACGAAAACTGTATAAGTATTAGAGAGTCGATGATTTATCTACACCATCGGCATGCAATCGAAGTATCAAACAGAATAACACTTTTCAGTTATTGATTGATGCGATAAATATAGCATCTTATTTTAATTGCATCAATGTTTCCTTTCGTATATTGAATTGTTGCAAAAAAGAATTCCAGGAATTTCTGAAATAGGCCTATAAGCAAGAACAGTAATGTATGTAAATGAGAACCAAGAGAAAAGTATGCAAGATAAGACTGTACAAGAAAATCTATTCCCAAAAATATAGAACGTATATAAAATCAAATCAAACAAAACATAAATATTGTACATTTTCTTGCAGTTTTACTTTCTTTTGTTGTCCGGTCCGCTATACGGCAGAAAGCTCTCTCCGTTCAGGTCTGCTGGCTCTCCACGGACTATTGAGCCCCTCAGGGGGGCGGCGGTTGGGTGGGGGGTGGTACGAGCACTTTGTGCGCCTCGCAATGGGACACTTAGACGTCCTACCCGACGCCAAGCATCACCGACAAAACGTTACACATCACTATGCTAGTTCAACACCACCGACCGAACATGTTTCACCATATGTGGCAACGGTCGTTCGTTTGAACCTACAAGAACATTGATGGCGGAAGACATTCTTGCCTCAAGAGGATCGCTTTTGGGCTTCTTACAGAAATATAAGTTCCTCAAGAAATCGAGGCATGAAGTGCCGTGGAAGTGATTCTATTTCAAAGGCAGTATAATAATAATAATAAATAAGAGAGAGAAAGAGCGTGCGATGAGAGAGAGAGAGAGTCATGCCGTTTAGGTTTTGAGTCCGACTGAAGATTTTATAGCTGCTATATTTGAAGTTTTGAACTGAAATGGTCAATCGTTTTATAGTATACTAAAACTATGGGTTTAGCGCGATTATACTGTAATATAAATGCTATAATTCAGTGAATGTACATGCAATGTTTGCGAGTGAATGCATGTGTTTATATTGTGTTATCTTCCTATAAACAAGAATGCTTATCCGGTTTGCTTGTTAACATTTCAGCATTCAAATAAATGAAAATTCAGTGATAAAACAATTTTGGTCGAACTTTCACAGGATCGTATTTTTCAACAAATATTAAACCCAACATTTAAACCCAATATTTGAACACAATATTTAATAAAATATTTGAATATGAATATTCAAAATAATTCTGGTATTGAATTCAAATATTTCTACTCCTTTTTCGAAGAAAAATAACCCATGCCTATTCATTTATTAGAAATTAAGGGAACCGTTCAGATAATGCAAAACAAATCTTGAATTACCGAAGAAATTAAACACTCAACTTTCCTCATGTTATGCATCAACCTGTGAACATAGAGCCTTTCTATAGTTGCGGCAACAATAAATGAACCTTGCAAAGTTTTATCCGTATTTGTATAAAACATTATACTTCAAGCTATATCTGTTTGAATGGGCTGACAATACGCTTATAAAATACATACTTTATTTGTTAGAGTTTGTCTTCAATCACTGCGTGTGAGATAACAAGCACTCCCACTTTCTCTCGGCCTCTCTTCACCAACAGCGGCCCACAAAACTACTAATTCAAACTTGTTACAAAGAAAGTCGGCCTCTGAAAAGCCAACTTTCTAATAACGTGAAACTCTGATCACATTTAAGCCGAGAAAAGCGCGCTATACTTCTTCTCTTTTTATATGCATCCAGTGCTTTTACGTTTTTGTTCTTAAAATAAATTTGCATCCACTCAATTTCGTTGTGCTGCTCTTCCTTGCAGAATATTGAAGAGATGAAGGAAAGTTAATTTGAAAGATTGTTGAACGTATACTCTTGAGGGTCTATATAGCATTGATACTTACCCGCCTCCCCAACCCCCACCCCACTCCATATATCTATTATAGGCCTACCATACACATACTCACTCGAATTTTTACACGAACTAATTCAATGTTTATGAAAATGTAAGAAAGTAAAATAATTCAGAAGTATATAATATACTAACTTTTATTCATAGAATGTATCAAATATATCAATATATAGCCAATATATTCGCTTGTTATCATCATGTAAAATCGATACTGTGATGAATTGCATAGGGTGGAAGAAAATTAAATAAACTTTTCTCGGTTGGGTTGTAAGATATACATTTATTTATTATACGATAACTAGCGGATTAACATGTTATTAGACCTACACTTCATTATGCCAAAGATTTTTTGTACTGTACGTTAATTAATAATTATTTTGGGCTAATTTACATTCATTTATGTTTCGTAAAAACGAACTTTTACTGTAGTAGGTTTTAGAAAAGTTCCAAAACATTGAGCATGCCATTTTGTTATCTCTTGACGTAAATGATATTCGTTGAGAACAAAACCCACCGTATCGAATATATATATATATATATATATATATATATATATATATATATATATATATATATATATATATATATATATTCGTTTTACTAGAAACAGAGTGTTTTATTGAAAATAAGACGGAAAATATTAACTCTACCATAGCCAACATTACAGTAACATCACCCCCTTTCTCACAATGTGTTTGTTATTCATGGGATATACCCGATTAGGTTGTTGCACCTGTGGGACGATACAGCGCTGCGATATGTTGACACGAACAACCAAAGTTTTAATCGAGTAACGGATTACGGTAAAATTCTACCTTAACGTAATTCTGCGCACCGCACCGCACCGCATCGCAACGGAACGCATCGTATGTCACACGATCACGTCTCCAATGTGCGTGTTACTATACTTGAACTAAACTAGAGACACAATATTGTACATACAATCATTGTACGATTTCTGACATATTCATATGTAAATTGTAACACCTTTTATGGCAGATATGCCATGCAAGTGGTGGCAAGGGATACGGTATATTTTGTTTGATGACTCAAGAAAAATGTTACGTTTGCGTACATTTTTTTGTGTATGCGTCTCTGGTCGATCAATAATGAACCTTATATCTTACATCCAACACTAGTCGATAAACATAATTATAGATCTTCATAGTTTGTTTGAAAAAATATGTATTTACAGTTTTATTTTGAGATAAATGTGTTTGAAATTTGCATTACACCTATACTCCTCGCTCAGCTTGCATCGGAGTTTGTACAGAATTCTCTTAGTCGTATACGACGTAAACTACGTTCACACAGAAAACATATTTCGTAAACGATTTCACACGTTTTTGTCTTCCACGTTCCAACATACGTAATTCTTAATGCATTTTATCCTTATAGGACTTCAAGGAAAATATTCAAACCCAAGTGTTTACGATATTCTCGTTACAAGCCACGTCGACACTGCTGTGATCGGCTGTGAAAATAGATAAAAGAAGAGGGCCAACCGCAAACACAACACTCGTTTCGCCTGAAATTGAGCTTAAGGGACATTTTAACTCCGAAAAAAAAATACAAAAAATTAATGAAAATTATGAATTGACTTACGAAGATTGGACATTTTTTTGTTCTTATATACAACGGTATTAAGAATTTCCCGAAGATTTTCTCTCAATATGCCTCCAAAGACACATTGCCATCAGAAGGAAATGAGAATATGTATCGTCATAGATGGTTGAACACTTATTTGAAATTTGATAGTTTCTAAGACTGCCCCATCTAGAATTCCCCCCTTTCCTACCTCTCAAGACTGTCTTGCCAGGAGGTAAAATACTGCTGTAGCCAATTAAAGGTACGTCACGGCTATCTACACTAGCATCTGATTGGTTAGTCGTCCCAATTAAACGTACGTCATGGTTATCTTGTCTCGCATCTGAATGGTTAGTCTCAACAATTACACGGGTTAGCAACTTCTGGGGAAAACGTGACGTAATCTTACTTCACGTCATACAAACAACTAGTTGAGAAAGAGAGAGCAGGAGAGACAGAGAGAGAGAGAGAGAGAGAGAGAGAGAGAGAGAGAGAGAGAGAGAGAGAGAGAGAGAGAGAGAGAGAAAGAGAAAGAGAGATTGGAAAATATAGAAACCATTGACCTGATAATCCTCTGGAGGAAGCCTACTCAATGAAATCACATAGATATAAGTTTGTTTGTTCCAAGTTTGTGAGACGACCGTCTTGACGGTAAGAAAGCTTCGTAAGATATCAGGTCGCTAATTGAATTTATCATTTCTTGACATTCTTAAGATTTTCTGCTCTTGATCAAGAAAATATGCCATATTTTCGTATAAAAACTGAACTAATTAAAATTGCAATTACTTTTTTTTAAATTCTGTAGAATTCATTTTTCAAAATATATTTCGTTGATTGAAAATCAAATAAATAACTTCAAGAGAAAATTATATTCGATGAAATTATACATCTTATATTTCGTGTAGGGCCTCTAGAGGAAAAAAAAATGGAAAATAGAATCGACAAAAATATAGTCGAGATAATCGAAATCAAAATCGAAATAATCGACAAAATGTTTATTATTTGTATGGTAGTTATATAAATCAATAATGCCATTCAGTTATTCTATTCACGCTCAATCTGAGGGTCAGTGAAAACAAACAGCATAGTAAAGATCGATGACGAACCAACAGTTTCTAGCCACAGTTGAAGCTACTCCCAATATTGACAATTCTGACCCTAACACAAATATCAGTGATATGTATGTTGATTCAAAAATTGTAATCGAACCATAATATTTTTTCCATGATTATATATCACGTCCCTGCGAAATTTACATATTGTTTCAAAAAACATCTGGTGGAGGTGCCGTGTTTTTCAGCACGTATACTGTAGTGTATTCACGACAGATATAGATACGAACGACCCGTGCGTTGGTGGTGTGGGATAGGAGCACCGATTGAATGAAATCTCCATTCCTCGTGGATACAAGTAGAACAACCAGAGTTTTTCCTTGTACTCTATATATACAGGGACAAGACAAGTCTTGCGTGCAATAAGTAAATCAGCTGTTCACTGATAATAGAGTGACGTCACGTCGTTAGAAAAAGCAAGGAGAGTGATGAAGATTGCGAGGGTTTCATGGTGTCATCGCGAGCAAGCGATATGTCATTGACTTATCGCATGGAAGAAGGCAATGACTCGCATGTCAGCATAAGATCGCTCCAAGCGAGCATAACTTGAAACCATCTTGGATGGTATTGTGCAGTCGAAAGACGATAAGGCTCAGTCCTTGGTATAACCAAGTCCGGTTAGTCTTACTTTGAGAGTTGGTGAAATAAAATAGCATTGGTTACTATTGTGAAAACCAGTTTTTAACTCCCGCTTAGAGCTAGTCCTATGTTGTAATCAGGTACAAATAAGGCTCGGTGTTATAGTTACTAGTTGTGGGTGACTGTTTAATGTAAGACTCTAGTCGACGTTGTTCTGAAAGTTGGTGAATACAAATAGCGTGGGGAACACGCGATGATAACAACAATTGACTGTCATTTATAGCTACTCCTACGTTCGCACTGAGAACATTCTGACTCTGGATTTTCATAAGTAATTGTTTTCAATACATAAAATGGTATTTTTCCATGTACTTTTAGGAATTTGTCTTGGTTGAGGCAAAGACGGGGTTTAAACTTATATATCCACGAAAGAAGAAAGTTGTCTACCGACTTAACAAACAAGAATATAACAGATATCAGTGTATAGCAGTAGTATTTTGTGGGCAAATGATCTTTCCGAACGTGAATCACAACTAGAATTACAAAGCAACTACATTAAAACAAATTGTGGATCAAGTTTCATATTCCAAAGGTTCATATTTAATACATCAGTTTCAGTTTCATATTTTGCTTTCTTATTCCAAAGGTTCATATTTAATACATCAGTTTCAGTTTCATATTTTACTTTCTTATTCCATGAATATAAGTGTATACAATTAACTCCAAAATATAGGTTTAATTCAACCATTAATTAAATACAATGGCATGTAACATTTTCAAACATCCCCCGGCCATCTTATCCATGAACTCGACCACATAATTCCCTATACATCCTATAGATCCTATAAATTGTATGATGCAATACTACTGTAGTCATGGTATATTTAGTCTGGACATGTATATAAAGTCCGGACTCTCCACTATTTCCACAGCTACATCATGTATGTATATGTACGCTCTATCAACACGAACACCTGTTACGCCAGACACCACTGTTCGCGCACACGTGACCTGTTCGCATACTCGATCACATCCAGGACATACATCTGACTCCTACAGGAACAACTTGTATAGATGACATATGAAGATATATGCGATGTTTTATTAGTTTACCAGCTAGTCATAGAATGACAGGAAAATTGGATTTATAAGAAGATGTTAAATGTAGCTTCAATGGGAGGCAAAACGCTTCGTGATTTGGTTGCGAATAGCAAGAATAAAATATACTGGGATAAAAAGTATAACTAGCAGTCTGAGAGTTGACTTGAACACTGAAGTTGCACTTGTTGCATTCGATGCCAGTTATCATTAAATGGTTAACGTTCACATTCTATTGGATCGTTATGGATAGTACTTTAGCTGCAGTCAACGAGTTGGTGAGGAATAGATTCAACCGTCGGATTTAATGTTATTTATCAGAATAATCAATTAATTATAGTGCACATTACGAAAGGAGATTAACTTTAGTTAGGCGGATAAATTACAGACAAGGAATTAGCTCTGATTGGCAGATAGCTGTTACCATATCATTATGGTTACTCTTGCGATTTGTATTAATTTACTTTCAAAATAAGGCTACTACCGTACCTGAACTTTGTAAGATCGGGTCTCCAATCACCATGCCTGGTGTTACTCAAGATCACAGCATACTACGAAGGTAAATAATGTATAAATGGTAATTCCAGGCCTTGATAGCTGTTTTAAAAACCCTTCATTTAATTCATTGAATTTGTATTGAAGAAGAGAGAGTGGAGTTGTGAAACAAGAGGAGAGAGAGAGAGAAAGAGAGAGAGAGAGAGAGAGAGAGAGTGACAAAGACAGACTGCCGTTGAGAGTGTGTTATAAAGCGTCATCTGTGATTTCTCCCACACAGTTGCCGTCTGACGACGCACAGCCTTCTGAATATCTCCTCAACCACGAGATCACAGAACTTGATATTCACTTTCTAGAAGTATTTTTTTTGTCACGTTTATATTCCAGTCTACACACCTTGTTACTATATTCAGACTGCTGCAGAATGATATCAGAAATAATATCAGAAAAGGTTACAGGTATTGTAAATAACAACAAATATATGGATGGCGTGAATGATATAGTTCAGTTGATCATAAGCTCTCTGACCATGATGACCATCAGAGAAGAACAAATAGCCAACTTTCAAGATCAACTAAACGAAACTTTTCAGATTAGATACCAGAGTGGGTCAATACTAGTATCCACGAAAGAAAAGGGTCCTCTACCAACATAACACAGAAGACATGAGCCGTTTACATGCTAAACTATCTGCATGCTATAGTGTTGTTAAGTTCCTATGCATCTTTCAGTATGGGACTTACGTTATTAAACGCAATTGCATCGTTCAAACCCATTGAATATTTTAAAGTCACACTGAGATTATTTTATGCACTTGTTGAAGTTTTAAAGATCACAGCTTTTGATAAACGATCTTCTTCATTCGTGGATGCAAGTTTATTATATATTTATATTATATATATTATGAGTTATCAAGAGTAACTAACCAAATGTTATAAATTAATTAAGAATGGATTGAGAATTTATAATTCATATTATAATTAGAATTTATCGGAATTCCTGTTATACTTATATACTGATTTATATTAACCATGTGAATTAATTTGATTAATAAAACCAGACTGTAGTGTTAATCCTTGAAATGAACTCCAGCTGATATAACTAAAATTATATAATAATACAATTCATCATGAATATGGTTTTCTTGGTGAAATAGTGTATTATCCCAATAAATTCTCCAAATGTAAATGTGTAGATTTTAGTATTTCTTTTATCAGTACCAGCCGGTATTTACTGAAAGAACGTGAATAATATAGATTAGAAGAAACACAAATAACTGTGTGTATTTATTGTTTACATTACATTGTGAATTGTTCAACACATTTCACAGTGAACTGATTTATACATATGTGAACTTTTGCATTCTTTGTTTCAATGATACAAAATACATTTACTCGAAATTCGAATATGTATTTACATATAACACGAGTACTACATACATATAAGAATAGTTGATAGAACGCTCGCTTCAGCGCGCTTTCAACAGATAAATAACAATCGGAAATCTCGCATTCGTGTTCGATAAAATGCAGCGAATATCTCAGTTAGTCGGTAAAACAGTATTGTGTTTTGCAGACTTTATGCTTGAAACATGGAGTATATCATTGGGTGTAGAAGTAATGTGGCACATAAAGAAGAGCATTATGTATATTTCCCTCTTCTCTGCCCCTCTCTATGTTTGTTAAACAAGGACAATCCTCTTGTGGTATCACCTAGCTCTCATCTCTTTCTTTCATCCTTTCCATACCCCCATGCGTGGTAGGAAAAACAGGGGTAGACAACACATATAAGGCACATAACACATATTTTATATTATCATTCTCTTCTCACATTTCTTTTGGGCTTTTCTTCAAATTCGAATTTATTATTCATTTATCTTCACTAGCATAGTTACTCGCATTGCATTCTTTCCTTGTATGCTCAAGCAGTGCCGAAAGTATACACAAATGTGGACGATTCTCCAGAAGTAAGAATACTATTTCATTGATTGGATCATTTGCCACCGATTATTTTCATGAAGATTTTAAACTGTTCAAGAAATTACATAATAGCTTCAAAGTATACATAAAAGCAGTGGTGTAACAAGGCACGACAAGACAGGAGTGTAAAATGCATATATGGGCCCTCGATCTTTTTTCACATAATTTTACATATTTGTCTTAAAAGTAACAAAAACTGAGCCACACGAGAGTTTTTGTTACTTTTAAAGACAAATATGTAAAAATATGTAAAAAAAGATCGAGGGCTCATTTATGCATTTTACACTCCTGTCTTGTGGAGTGGAGTCATTTACTCCACTATAAATGTAATTTGAATTTTCTTTGAATTTTTGTTTTTCTTCAGTCATTCTATTCAACAGCGTGGATTACTATTTATCACAAATAAATTAATTCAATTACTAAATTCATTCATTGATTAGTAGCAAAATTCCTTCGTCTTGCTTTTTGATCTGCAAAAATGTCTACAGAATCACTCGAATAAATCCGCCTTACTCTCTCGGGTCCAATCGAGAAAACTGAACCAGCACTGAGTCTCTCGTTAATATCCCTCCAAAAATGTATTTATATAATTGGATGAGCGAAGCGATGACTCAATTTCACTTAACTCGAAAAAAATGTACATGTTTTTTTTTTTTTTTTTTTTTTTTTTTTTTTGTTCGCGCTCTACAGGTCAGACGAAAATTCAAATTCGATTGAAACTTGGCATGCCCATGTGTCATCATCTGGATTGAATCTCATTAGTTTTTATACGCAATCGATCGCACAACTTGTGAGAAAACTAATTTTCCATTTTCCAAATTACCCATTAGAATAAGCCAGAGAAGAATTTTCGTGAAAAAAATGTCCTTCAAAAACATTCAAATTTTCACCAAATTTCAATATAATAATGATACAGATTATTCCGAACTTTCACTGAAATCCAATCAGTCGTTTTGATATAAAAAATTATATATTGACAAAAAAAGCAAGAGAAGAATTTTCGTACAAAAAATGTCTTTCGAAAAAATTCATATTTTCACCAAATCTCAATATTATGATGATACAGATTATTTCAAACTATTACTGAAATCCAATCAGTCGTTTAGATATAAAAAATTATTTTATGACATTTTTACACATCCTTTTAAAGCTATTAAAGAAAACCAATTAAATCCAAGCAACAAGTGTCACCAATTAATGGAGAACGATTAAAACAAGGCCTTCTTTATTATCGAAGAAATTTTTGAGAATGAGTAATGAAAATGAAAGGATGGTCTCAAGGTGTGTATATGTATACAGCTTTCATCACGTCTCATATAGTAGTCTAATATTACAATATATAATATTAAATTGCATCTAATATTTCCTTCATGAGAATAGTCTACGAAATAAACCAACCAAATGGAAAGATTGATTTTTTACTTGAATGCCGTCAAAACATCAACTTGATATAACTTTTTGAAAGAATTCAATGTGATTCTTATTAGCTCATCCATCAACGCGGAAACACATAACGCGTTTTCCTAGTTTAGCAAATAACGCAGTCTCAGTGGGCTCCCCTGAAGTAAATTTAGCCGTGGGCCCCTGTGCCACTGCACCGCTTGCACCGCCGATATTTACGCCACTTCATAGCTTGATTGACCCTAATAGTAGACTAATAAATGTGTCGTGTTTCCAGTTGTAGTCCCCTGTTTTCTGCCGGCTTATTGTCATCCTCCTTGCGCGTCACCGACTCGATGTATCACGATGTATTGAGCTATATCGCGATATATCTCGATACATCTAGTGTGTGTTGTCATCCTTTGATCCCTTGCTCCGGCAATTGATTCCTCCTTCACACTGCTGATCCTCTAGTAAATCCCTTTCCTCCTCCCCACTCTCCTTGAACCGAAACCAGACTTGACTTTGTGGTGTCGTTCCTTGCTATCCCTCTGCGACATCAAACATATATACTAACTGGATTGTGACGAGGTATACAAACAAGGGCGGCTTTTTAAGAGATGAATGTTATGCAAAAGTAGTGGTAATGGGATGGACATTGGCATGAGATGATGTAGAGAAATTTTGGGAGGCATGGGAAAGTAAATCTTCCTAGAAGTATTCATACGTGCATATATCCTTATACTTACGGAGCTCCACATAGGCAAAAAGTTTCCACCAGGGGGATTTTATAGATGTAAATGGTCATAAAACTTGAACAGTGTAAGATACAGAAATAACAAATACATCATAGGATGCAGACAACAGTTGTCGAATACGCTAATGACTCAAATATTATAATAATAAAGAAGGGAAGATCACTCGTATTTAACAGAATTACACAGTATTGTTGCCTTCCGTTGTTACCTCACCGCTGACTGTTACATACTGATAACATGTAGCTTATTGAGAAAGTTGATTATTGCTAGATTTTAGAAAATCTCCATTAAATGCTGTGAAGCACTTTCAATGCAATATGTACAGACTGAAAGTCACTACGATCGTTTATATGTCATATTTGTTAAGTAGCGAAAAAAACATAATTCAGGTTTGTCTGGATTGAAATTTATAATAATAAAAGTGCAACTAACTTTGTGATAAAATTTGACTTTATTATAACTGAACTCGTATATGATTTTGAATTACCGCATAGTCTACTTCCTATTTTATATGAAACATAATTTTAGATAAAATGAAGATTTGTATGGATCACTCCTATCGGTCTATTTGATGAAAAAATATGAAAAAAATGCTGTGTAAATGCAATATTGCCTTTAAAAATCTGTGAACAATGCGACATTTTTAATCAATTATTGTCGATCATTGTCGTAGTGTGCGTGCGCTTCATTCAGTAATTTTTTATAAGTTCCATCGTCTACTACTAACAGCGTACCTACAAATACTTTTGACGCCTATTTCACCTGTATGTCAATATTTTTACATTATAATAAAAGAATACTGAATAATGAATTGTAACTTGACTATACAGAGAAAGGTGGAAGAAATTGGTGGAGCGGCAACTGGAGGAAGAAGAGAGCGAAGAAGCAGGAGAAGCAGACTACGGGGAGGAAGACGACATCCCAGGCAGCCCTAGAAACGACGGTGCAGTCACCTCCACCCCCCAAACACGACATCGTTGGATAGGGAGATCGAAATGATGTATATATATATATATATATATATATATATATATATATATATATATATATATATATATATATATATCACAGAATATAAATATTATAATGAGGATTGAATTACGGTGGGTCTACCAACGTGAAAATTCTGTTACGTGAGAACAGAAATTCTACATAAATAAAATAAGCTCGTAATTCGTTCAGTCGTATATCCAGTGACTACAACCAATACAAATGAGTGACCTAATTCTTGTACAATACAACATCCATACTGACTCATCTATCTATTCATCAAACACAGGTTAAAGATAATCCGATTAGAGCACCATTAGCTTTATTATCAATATTATTGTCAATTTGATTCATCCTGCTTTTTTATTCATCATTGATTAGTTAAGATGGATGTATGTTGGTCGAGTAATCCCATTGTTGTTGTATTAACTGGCCTAATTATCAAAGGTATTCCACCCAGTCGCTGATGTTTGCATGAATTGTGCTATGGAATTATCGAAAGAACTCTTGACTAGATAAATAATATGATCATGGGATTCTACGTATGTGGAGAGAATTTTCCATTCTGTAATACTGAAGTACGATGAAGTAGTACCAACATAAGAACATTTTATTGTATCATAGTGTTCTGATTATTGATACAATACTTCATACAATGATATGTACTGGTCTTTACCACACATATTTTGCTACTATACTTGTATCCACGAAAGAAGAATTCGTATATCAACGTCACAAACACAAATATCACCGGTTTATTTATATCTCTGTGGTATTTATGGGGTATTATCATTTTTCAGGACGAGGTTCACGATAAGCAAGTCAACAGCATCTTTGAAAAGTGTTAAATTCTCAGAAGTTGCAGCGAGAGTACGGAATCACTGAAGTTTTTACGATTATTATGTTGTTTGTCGACCTACTTCTTTCGTGAATACAAGTAGAATAAAGATGAAGAAAGCTCGGAAATAGTGTGGTTATGGTCACAATGAATAATTCAATCAGTTTTTATTTTTGTAAGAATTTTTAGTTGAAGGTATGCAACAAAGCAACCAATAATAAGGTGATAACATTTTTTTTTGTCATTGTTGATAGCATTCTCAATTTATTGTTTCATGAAAAAAAACTATAGCAACAGTTCTGTTTCCGTTCTAATTACTTGGCATTTCTCATTCGCAGACTTGGTGGGATCTCAGTGATCCTGCGTCAGTTTTTCCTAATTACTTGGTGGGATTTCACCGAATTCATGCGTCAGGTTGCCGTGACTTGCACTTACACACGGGAATTTAGTACTGGCTGATAATAATTATGAACGTTCGCTATACTTGACACTTCACGCTCTGTCGAGTGGAAAAACAGAATCGTACTATTCGTCCGTCTGTCCGCCTATTTGTCCGTCTGGCTGGTCACGCATTCCGGCAATATTATTTCACATTCCGCACAGTGCAGTACACTACACTTGTATACAAGTATGATATACACGTCGAGTATATATTACGAGTGTTAGTAGCCGAGTATAGTTGGCTTCATTTATCCTCTATTTTAATCAAATCTAGCTCCTTACAAGTGGTTTTACATATTGTTTTCAGAAGTGAAGAACAATGTCCCCACCAGATTGCCTCCTCCAATCACAATCTCATTGCATAGGAAAGAAGCAATTGATGATGAGGTTGATGATTTTCCCCTTTGACGTTCAAAGCAAGCAAAAATTGCACACACCCTGGTGCACCACAACCTGTATTCCAGCAGGTATAATTGATTCCTCCCTCACGCTCATTTAATTAAATTAACTACCCATACAACGATGCACTGTGTAGGGATCTTCTCTATCACGTTCTAATGAATAAACCCTGCACTACTTACCCGGGTAATTCACAACTAAAACATAATATATTATAATAAGCTATCTATACGCTGGCATATAGAATTAAGCTGGCCAATTTGTGTTTGTGTTCTGCACCGGATTTATATCCAAAACGTGACCCCGAAGTACAATACAAACAAAGAGCTTGTGCGAGGGCCTTCAGGGTGAGGGGGTCACTTTGGTCTCGTGGCTTTAGGGGGTGTAATGGTCAATCGTGTCATGTGGGTGAAGGGAGGGGTTGGGGAGGTTTGTATGGTCGTCCCTGGGGCGCCGTGTTGGAGTATCCGCGAGACCGAGTTACGTAACTGGCAAATATCCTGGTGAAGTGTCCAAGAATTCGTGTCCAGATCAGAGTGACAACAAGGATTGTCTCACTACTTCTAGAGATTACACGAGTGATTGTAGATCGTATAAAGTGGAAGCGTTGAACATGGACTCCCTTGAAAATAAGTTGGATGAGTGTATTTGAAAGCCACCAGTCTTTTCAGTGTTACCCTTGAAATGGTTATATTGTCGGATACTGACATGTGAAGTGGGAATAGGTTTTTATAGCATGTTGGACATATTCTTATTCAACACTGATTCATTGAATAATACTAGGCAAACGCAGGATGTGCGTTGTACGATGAGCGAGATGTCTATATAAAGTATAATCGAAAACTCTACAAACCTTGATCATTTGAAATGAACTTCATCCGATGACAATGAATCTAGAAAGCCGTGACTTCGACAATGCAACATTTTTCAACTAATATTTCTATCTTTTCGACGAATAAAATACATTTATTATATTATTTTCTCCAAAACGGCTGGTCCGAATATCAAACCAAATTTTTATTAATGTATATTATTCTTGTGTTCACATTTGTGGAAAATTTGAATCGTATTGGAGAGATTTTTTTTCAATTTTTTTCCGCCCAGCCAAATCTTATGGGGTTTTTAGAAAGTTCTAAATGATGTTTCTCAAAAATGGTCCAACCGATTAGACCTCAAAACTATACAGTTCTAAGTTGGATAAGTTTGCATTTAAAAAAAAAGTTTCATGTCGATCGGTCGAACCCTGCGACCTGTGCAGTGTTTACAAAAAAAAAACAAAAAAAAAACGCACAGACAAAGTAAGACTTGAGTGAAAATCGTTGCGGACGAAGAGCGACTCGCCTCGACCGCTCTCAAATATAGACTGACTGCTCTTTTCATCCCCATCTTATACCTGGAAAACACCACACTGTATCCTTCCGCGTATTGTCACTATCATCGTGTGCGTAATGTGCAGTGTCGTGACATTTGGTACACATTCAGCGACTGAGGATATTATCCAATTGAATAATACAATTATTTAACTACTTAATTTGGGCCATGAAGATCTTCCCCAAAACAGTTCACGACTGAAAAATTGCTCAGCCTTCATTCAATGTTGTTTATTTCATGTGAGGAGATTTTATTTTCATTGTAACTCCCACTGTAGTTACTATTATCATTTATTCGTCCATTCATTAATATTTATCAACCAACTGTAATGAATTGTA
Organism: Brachyptera putata; assembly: GCA_907164805.1. Taxonomy (NCBI): domain Eukaryota; kingdom Metazoa; phylum Arthropoda; class Insecta; order Plecoptera; family Taeniopterygidae; genus Brachyptera; species Brachyptera putata. The sequence goes on along the minus strand of OU015462.1, from coordinate 25,038,807 downwards.
CAATTTCCAAATAACTAACCAACTAACTGACTATACAAGTAACATTCCAACTTATTTGGTTGTTTTGATGTTTGCTAGAAGATGTCTTCATAATAAGGAACAAGCACAATGAAACAATTAACATAGTACTATCGTTATTATGATGTCACTGGTACTAGACGACTCAAGTTTGTTCAAAACTGTTGTTTTATTGGCCAAGTATAATCTGAAAGTTATTCGGGTCATATGTTATAACTCACATGGCGTTTGTCAGACCTAGATAACTTACCTGGCAATACTGACCTAGGTTACGTGTTATAGCGAGCTCCAGCCCCTATCACAGGATGACTTATAAAGGGGTGCAGTTAGCGCTTTTGGGCGTCAATAGGTAAATGCTGTATAGTTATGCGTGGTTCGATTTAGCAAAGATACGTACAGTATCTATGATACTGAACATTTCTTAAAGTACTTGCTTCATAATACATGATAAATACAATCCACTCGTATCACTGGTTATTGTAACTATTTAAATTCTTGAGGTTCATTTCATCCTTAATCTCACAATAAAAGTGGGTTAATGCTCCTGAAACTCAATGCCAGGCCTGATTTGATTCAATAGGAAGAATAAAAGATAACAATAACCCAAAATTGAGAAAATGATTCAAGTAAAATTATTCATGATCACATAAATGATATGCTATTGTTGCACTAATTTGTTTCAATATTTTAATTTAGATGGTGACAAGTCTGCGATGTTCAGATGCATTAAAATATGTTTTTCAAGAAGACAAACTACGGAAAGACTTTCGTAGATTCACAAAACTGAATTGTTTTAGATCCTTCTTAACGTTCTTCCATTGAAATTAATCCTGCTGTAATATGGCGGGCTGCATGAAGCTAGCATCGTGAAACAGAGGAAACAGTGTGGTGTTATCTTCGACGCTTGCCTCACACCCGACAGTTATATCTTGTAATACACTTCACACTATTGACTGTTTAATCAGTTGAGAGTTGGGTCGACTAGCCTGTTTGAGGGGGTTGTTTAAAGAGACCCATCCCTTTGTCTTTGTTTAGTGAAATTTTCAGAATTTGTTTGTGATATGATCAAGGTGTGTCGATCAGAAAATGAAAATACATTTGCTTCAAAATTTTCTAACTAAATGAATAAAATCTCGTAACGTGATAAATTAAAACTTGATATCACCCTTGGTTTCCCATATTATTTTCCTACCTCAACTAATAGTCAGAGGATTACTTTCTAAAATTCGTTGAACCGGCTCTCCGGAATTACTAATGTAGCAGTCAAATGTTGTTATCACCATGGTTACCCAAGCTATTTGTTTTCATCAACTCTCAAATAAGGCTAACTTGGTAATATCGGGCCTTATTGTTATATTTATGTGATTTGTAAAATAATAATTACAATGACAACAAATAGGCATACGCCTACAACACAAATGTGAAAGTTACTGATTTGTTCAATCCTATTACCACATAATAAAGATCTTGATGCTCATAACTTCAGTATCGTTCACATCAAAATCAGAATAATTATTTCAATTCACAAAAGTGTATTCATGATATATAATAACTTGGGCCCATCCGTTGTAATTGAAGTTATGTAAAATATTAACGGTGGCTCTAATCACTGACAATGACGTCATAAAAACACAATTACAGTACAATTTGAACGTATAATGGAGCATTCAACTAGTTTCAACCGACCACACAACTATACAGAACATATAAAGCTTTCATCATACAGTTATATAATAATGTAACTGTCATTAACGTTCAACTCTGCGGATCCAAACTACTGCTCGTTTTAATTAACGAATATATAATAACTTTATTGATCCGAGATATTTTTATGATTTCCTTTAATCCTTTCATTCATATGACGAGCAATAAAAAGAAGAATACTCCACATTTCATATTTCGTGCTAATTATTCTAACAACTGTAAAAAGTGTAGTACAAAGCAATGACGTATCAACGGAAGGTAGCCTTTGGTATTAAGGTTTTGATGTGGATTATACTTTGGTGGAAAATATCAAAGCGTTCGGATTGATACTGCATATATAACCCAGGGGCTTCGTATGAGTATTATACCTACTCAATGTATTAACTATGCATTGTTCGTTGACCGCTGTACAATAGCCACAGATTGCGTTATACTTTTATTCTGGACCAGTATCGCGATATTCTGTTGTAGTCACTGAGAATTGCCACCGAGGGCGCCACTAAATTATTGGTGGCGCTAGGAGATCATGTTTGATCACGTTGAAGGTGGGTATGCTATTTAGTGCTGCGTATTTCAAAAAATGTTAACTAGGCCGTCCGGAATGATAGATGGGTGTCAAATCATCTAACAAAGAAGAGGCAACGAGGAAAGAGACGGGGTGGGGGAGGGGGGGGGACCTATAAAAAGGCCCGTTGAGCGATACATTTTTCAGCCTAAAAGATATACGCAAATCATTGTTTTAATTACATAAATATGCACCTATATATAAATTACAAAATAAATAAATGTGTACAAAAAATAAATAAATATAAATAATAAAGATAAATATAAATATTTAAATAATCTTTTTTAATGTGTGGCATTTGGCGAAAACTCTATATAAATGAATTATGTAGACGCCGCCTAGCCGCGCTCAGGTCGAATACATCGCTGTCGCTATTACTGTTAATTAATTATAACGTGATCAAGAGAGAAACTGAATAGTTGAAAATAAGTTTCAGTATATGTCAACAATGACATCCATTATGCTTTATTTGATGGGCATTTTTTTAACTGACCATAAAACATCCGAGTAAATTATTTCATAAGAAGCTATATAAACACTACTCGCATTGGTTTATTTTTGTTTCCATGGAGATCTGCCTGTTTATATTCTCGACAACATTGTCAACAACATCGTGTAAAACACAACAACGTGTAAACTACATAGTGTAAATCTCTATATAGATTCAGATGTTTAGATGAAATAGGAATACTATTAAAATGAAACTTCGATTCCATCTACTTCCGAGACACTAACTTTTGTTCAATAACAGTACCAACATATGAAACTTGTTAAAGATGGAAGTAGGTAAATTTAACTTTAAGAACAACAGTAAAACAACAACAGCTATTAAAGAAGGTTAATGAAAACTCTGTTTTATCGACCACAGTACAAGCATACACAACAGCAGTTTACAATCAGTTTCCAGTCGATAAAACAAGTAGCCTTGATTTATCGACTCGATATTAAACGATTGAATAAATTCCACAAATATTACTATTTTAAATGTGAGCAAAAGGAAGAGTTCTTAGTGGCCAGCCGGAATATTCGAAATTCTAAAATTGCTTCTTATTAGACTTAGATACTTTATTGTCTTTGTGATCTCCGTTGGTTATTGAGTTACTATAACACCGAAAGATGACGGATTTTAACTTTACTTGGTTAAACTTGGGAAATATTACAAAAGGAAAGCGATGTGCATAGCAACGCTGATGAGTGCATGAGTGGCGTTAGTTTCGGTACGATTAGTTGGTATGTTAGATAGTCTTCTAGGGCATTTCGAGATGTTATTGTCATCTTCAACGTGGTGGAATATAAGTTTATTCACATTCTACCTCGTTGGTTATGATCACACAGAATTCAAGAGGTAGAACGTACTTGAAATTTGGCAGTGTCAACATATATCAATTATGATTAATATAATTTCTGAACGGTTTCCGAATGGAAATGACGAATGGTATTATCAAATGGTACAGCATTGTTGCCTCATCAATAGGTCAAAGAACACGACGGCCTTCTTGAACAACAATGAGTGACGTAACTCGCATAAGAAGCGTACATGTCAGTGAACCTTGACAACAACAATCACTACAATAATAGTTAACCTTTCACGTTTGTTTTCCGGTTAGGAAGCTCTACTTCTCAGCCAATCGCAGAACAGACCTCGTATCAAGATATACTCACTATTGTTAAGACGTACGTACAAAGAGATTGAACATGTAAAGTTCTTGTTCTCGAAATGTGGTGCTTCGAAATGCTTTCAAATAATACAAGAATGGGGTAAATGGGTGGGGGTGGTAGGGGTGCAACTAAGTGCCTGAATTAAAACTGAGCTCGATGGCGAGGGGTGAGTTAAAGAGTGGGGGGAGGTAAATGAGAAGTGGCGGTTTACAGCGCCGCGAGCGATCCCTCGTTTAACTAACCGATTCTCATCATTGCCACCAGAGGCAGGACGGGTTCAAGGTTTTCTAAAACTCTCATAATCCATTAGTACCACATGCGCTGGTTTTACTGTGGCGGCAAACAGATCGCAATACACCCACGGACAAACTAAGATAACGCCACAGCCAATAAAGAGGGGCAGAATACCAAGTTAAAAGGCAGATACGGCATTCTTACTTCGATTCTACGAAAACAAAAGAATTCTTTATTACAAATCGAAGTGAATAATCAGTTTCAATCAATCTCCCCAAAACATTCCTGAAGATTATTTGTATTTGCTCTCCAAGGAACAATGATTACTCCCGAACACACAGTCTATGAAATGAAAAACTAAATATAAGTTACTCATTTTTAAAATCCGATATTAAAACGTGAAAAAGACGCATTTGTCGAAAAAATCCTTTGTTAAGGGTATTATTTTTATGAGACGTCGAAGAAAAAAGTAATCCCAGGACTTTATTGAAACGGAAAGCCTTGAGTGTATATATTGAAGAATCAATGGCAGAGTCTTTACAGTGTAGATTTCCAATGCGTGTAAAAGCATGTTAATGGTTTCTTGTACAATAAACAAAGAAACGGTACAAGATCGAATGTTAAACGTATCAAGTACCCTATTTGCAAGACATTAAAATGGCGGGTTGTGTGTGAATTTGCATTGAACTTTGTGAAGCTGAAGTAGAAAGAGCTTAGCTGTTGAAAGTTAAGCAAAGAATGAGGAAGCTTACATTTGAATGCTTATAGAATTAAGGATAAGGATTATAGTCTTAAAGACGTTGCAACTCAGTCTGATTGTGTGAGAGGATGGAGAACAAGAAACGAAAAGTGAGGATTACAAATTAGAGGATGATTCTGCTGATTTGTTCTTTTAGAATGGAGAAAAAGAGATGTTAGTGACTATTTGAACTTATAACGCAGAAATGCATCAAAAATTGAATGTATAACTTCAGGTTTTAAATATGTAACGATAAATTTAATGTACTAGCTCCAGAAAGTATTCCAATATGAGTACAATTATAGCTTGTCTTTTTTTTGCATGTTCAAGAAATAATTTTAATCCTGAAGAGATCTGTAGATGAATTATGGATTTTTTCAGAAAGATGTTCATTAGTCCAAAATATTTGTTGATATTGTTTAGGGCCTATAGATGCACGGTTGAATTTTTTGTAATTTTCTTCAAATATGTCGAATTTTTCAGATATAGTCAGATATAAGTTTGAGCCAATATTTAGATATGATCCTACAGATTATTGAAAGCATATCTCAGTTAAAAAAGAATTGAATGATTACCATCTAACAAAAAATGGTGTAATTTCGGTTACATTTGATAAAATACTATTCTTAGAATTTATTTCCAAATTCACCAGGAAGTTATGAGATATTATAAGTTACATAGATAGAAACATAATTTAATATTTCTGTTTATACGTGTTATGCACAAATGTTGTAGTTATAATACAAATTAAAGAATTACTATCAGATCTTTTTTTAGAAATGGTGCAGTGCATATTTTAATACATGTTCCAGATTTTTAACATACTCTGTACAACATCCGTCATGTTTTATCTGTCTCAGCCTACCCTAGGAGAAGACTTATTCAGCCGTGTCTTAACGTGGTCTACAGTGTGCTCGCATTATGCCCGTAAGGTTCGCATGCCAAGCATCATAGCCCCTATAATTACACAGCCTGTACGTACGCTTTATCCCAGCACCCAGCACCCCTAAAGATAGATAAGTCGCACCATAAGACTTCAATCATGTAATTAAATTCACAAAACCACCCTTAAGAAATCTCATCCAACCACCCCATCGTGGTTTTATCATATTAGCCGAGGAACCACGCGGCAGTCACATAAATTAACAAAACTTTTCGAACACTTGAGTATAATTGCTTTATTAAATCTTTTCGTAGTATAACTCATTTATTGTTTCACGCTGAATGATAGATTAGTAATGCTTCTTTTGAAAATATGTAGAGATAATGATAAAATAATAATCAATCATATTACTAAAAATATATTAATAATACTACTACTAGGCCTACAATCAAATAATTTTCTTTAAATTGTAACACATATTATATAGTATCTTGTTTTTGAACGATTCATTATCTTTTTGGTTCAACAATTGTTATTATGATTACTGATGTGTCGTTCTACGTAAAATTGTACGATATTACACAGATTTTACTTAAGGCGTCCCCAGTAACCATAGGGAAAAAGTTCTCACCAGGGTGATTATTTTTGAAAATATTGTGAATGTTTTGTATGGATCGATCGTATTTCAGAAGGTACTTCTCTGAATGGTGTGCAGCAGTTTCAAAACAATACATTCACCCGGTAAGCCACTACGATAATTTAAGCTTCAGTTAACACTGAAAATGGTCACAAAAGATGCATCTCGCGTTATTTACACCATTTGATTACTTCTTTAGATAATTTATCGTGTGTGGTATAGATGTGTTTGTAGAAGCACTGGCTTTGGGCTGAGCTAAATACAGACAATTCAACTGTAAGCGTTTGGCACACAAGATCAGGGGAAGTCAAGTTATCTTTTTTTATAAATCCAGGTGAACCGAAACTATTTATCTGTATGAAAATGACCATAGTTTTGCTGATGAAATTCAGCTTAGCTGATAGAGGAAGATTTCGTCTACCAATCTATCAATTGCCATATTTATGCTGGCTATCTACTGGTTTTTGTGTATGTAACGGTTTAACGTATTTTTCAACATATTTTTCCAAAACATTTTCGGAATTTCCAACTTTTGTTTCATTTCAAATTTTTGATATATTATTTCAACCTCGATACATCAATAAATAACGGAATATTTGAAACATTTTTGTGGTTGGGTTCCCCTTGATGTAACGTCTTCGTTTCAAAACTAGTAAATCTATCAAATGTATTGTAAAAATGTATGTGAACCGATTGATAATTAAGTCAAAACAGTAGAACACTAGTTATTCATCCAATCAGTAACTGCTGATGAACTGGTAAGAATAATGAATACATACTAGAATGGATGAAATTAATTTCATCAGAACTTTATTTTCCAGATAAACAAGATAACTTTGAATGAATACTTAAACATTTCCATGTGTCATATTTTCAATTACCTCCGTATCTAATAAAATCTGACTCCTCAAGATTTGAAATTATTGATAGTGGAACAATATAACCGCGATACAAGTATTTTCAATCACTTGGAAGACGGTGGTTCCGACCGACCGTCTCCCAAACTATTAAAACTAGTGTCTGGAGGTTTCGAGTAGCCATGTTTCACAGCAATGTGTGGCAGTTTGAATCACGAATTGTTACCCAAGTATTTGTAGACTCTATTAAATATAACAACAGTCTTGTCGACAGAAAGTACAATAATCGTTTGTTAGCAATACCAACTGTTGTGTTTCGAATCCGCTGAATTACTTATTGTCATGCACAATAGGAAATACGTGTATTTTTATAGATAGCGATTATTTTTTATTATACAAGCTGGTTGGTAATTTTCTCTGATTGAGAATCACCGCCATAGGATACATTCATTACAAGCCTTATATTATTGAATCGTGCTGTTATTACGAAAGCAAATATTAATTTCAACGGATGTAGGTTGACATACTTTCACATGAAAAAATGTAACTTTTCTGATAGCAATGCTGTGAATGGTATTGGATGATCGATAGTGAAAATATATATTGAAGAAAATGGAAAATCAAAGAAAAATCAGGAAAAATCCGAGTAAAATCGACTGTTCTAAATTTCTTCTCCACTCTAATCACACTTTGAATTTAGTTTCACATTTCTCCGTTACTTTGATGGTGTGTATGATGAAATTAAATATAAGAAAGATGAAACTATAGATTCATTGTTAATGATAGCTACATTTTTAGTACTATTAGGCCCGGTATTACCATGTCCAGTTAGTCATGAGAGTTGGTAGAAACAAATAGCATGGGTAACCATGGTGATAACAACTTTAAACTGCCAGTTGGAGCTACTCTCACGTTGGTAATACCGTGCCTTAGTCAGTTATTATTAATCTGCGCGATTTATTGGTTTAATAACCACATCGTCATAATTAATGTTGTTTACATTTGTTGTATTGTTGTTGCTATTACTATTATTGTTGTTTCATTATTGTTTGTAGTTGGACATTGTTTATAATAGACAAAGCAAATTTCCTCACTACCCACGCATAGGCTTCGGCTTTTGTGGCTCTTAGTTTCAATTAATCTCAGTTAATTTATTGATAAGTATTAATAAGCTAATAAGTATTGATGTGATACGTATATATACACATTCTTTTTATTTTGCACTGAAAATATTATTACTTGATCTGTAGATCTACCTGAATTTGATTCAATTAAAAGTTTCAAAATGTGTGGTTTTGTATGAGCCCACAGGTTGTAGGCAAACCTATTTGTCCATGTCAAACTTCTATAAATCACTCATCTTCTGACTTGAAACTGTGTAGTTTTTGGTGAGAATCATTCAAATAGATTTTGAGATCTCTATAATTGAAAGTTTGAAAATGAAATACGAGAATAATATAAAATGCAAGAAAGGAAAATATACATGGAATAGAAATATGATTGAAAACAAAATATGAAAACATGAATATGGATATGGAGCATCAAAGTGAAAAATTGAATAAATTAAAACACTATATTATTCTGTATTACATTATTTTGCATTATATTTTCATATAAATATCCCGCTCATCCTAAAATGTATATGGTGTGTTTTCCTAGTAACAGCATAGTAACAAATTTTCAGTAAACATTGTAGGGTGTACATATACGTACATACTCCATTTTCAACACATAAGTTTCATAAGTTCATTTAAGTCAATCTAATCGATTTCACCATTTTGATGAAAAATATTATATAATATTCTATATTGTTGACCTCTCCACTTTAACCTACCCAGAGCGTCACATTTTCAGTGTAAATGCAATATAATATGATCGGTCGCAGTGACTTTTCGTTCAAACACATTGTAGTGAAACTGTGCTTCAAAACATTCGGAGAAGAATCTGTTGAAATATTGTCGATCTATAATAAATACTCACAATAGGTTACATGTTTTTTATTTGTAACTGTGCGCGGTGAGATGAAAAAGATGCCAAATATATCAAGTGATATTGTTGAATACAACCGATTTTTCCAACTTTGTTATCATGAAATTTGAGGCATATTAGCATTTTCGATGAATATTGTCTCTATCATATGATGTGTTTGTCAATTCTGTATCTTGTACACTTATTGATGTTCTATGATTTGTATATGTGTGAAATCCCCCTGGCGTGAACGTTTTGCCCTATGAAGACTGGGACGCCTTAAGTGTCTAATTCGTTTTCCTATTGAGTTAAATAGACCGTGCTTTGAGTCCCCGTGGAACGAGAGTGCTTCTGCCACGATAGACTAGCTGTGGAATGTGATCTCAAGAGATTTGGCATGCGAATAGATCCATATTAAGCTAAATGTGCGGTGTCTAGACGCGTGTATTTAGCCACTAATTGTTGAGTACGAATTAAGCATCGTGTGGTGGTAACCTATAGCAAAGGGCTGAGATGAGAAATTAACAATACAAATCACTGATGTTATCTCACTGATATGATCAACATGTTCATTGGATGAGCGAAAGCTCAGACTTCCATTCACAACGTAATTCGGGTATCTTTGTTAATTTTTGTGTGCGCAAAAAGTTCGTAAGATCGATACACGTGAAACTTTCTCTATGCATCACCAACATCTTGAAGTTTAATTATTGACGAACGCAAATTATGTTTCACTCTTTCCTGGTATCATATTTACATGATTATTTTCAAAATGTATCTTAGTAATTTCTTCATATCTACGCGACTGATTGGTACCAATAATAATGAAGTCTCAAGTTGGAAGATTAGTAGAGGCCCAATGCCTGGGAAAAGTTGGACGTGAATCCGTCCGCTTTCCATCTATGAAGCGCTCACAGAAAACTTGAAAAAACAAAAGAAAAAAAATTGGAAAAACAAAAAAATAAAATTATATATATTAGGAGAGAGTTCCGATTTAGTTCGGATGGAAGCCTTTGTAATCACCAATAGGATGAGTCAACTCAACTCCCTAATCACATCGTTGTGTTTGGTCATAATTTTAGTGAGAATGAAATAAAATATGGGAAGATCCAAGTAAAATGTTTCCATTTCATTTGACTTCAGAAAGAACTATTGCTGGGGCATACTTATGATTCACATCTTCTTCATTATATTTCGAGATTTCTGAGGTTTTAAATCTGTAATAAGAATACTATCATTCGAAAATAATCTTGATTCTTATTCCTATTCTGAAATCTACTAATGATTGAAATAAATCCCACAAAGCATATTAATTAAAACTAAAGAAAACTGCAATAGCCCAAGAAAGCTACATCAGTTGAAATGTCATCTTTTTAACCAGAAAATACTAGGAAAAAAAAAATTAATACATCTTGGTAGCATGTTTGAAGATAACGTTTAGTTAGTAGCGATTTTGTTCAGACATCGTATAGGCATTTATGTATACAATGTTTCCTAATGGCTTACGACTAACGAAGACTAATGAAGACTTAAACCTTTCTTTCAATTTAATAATGCTCTTTCTGCATAGCTCTCTTTACCTCTATGCTTTTCTCCCACTCTCTTCAACCCTCTCCCTCTCTCTTCATCTCCTCCTATCTGCTTCTTCTCCTCTCTCTGTTTTTACCATCCTCTTCTCTACTCATTTCTCTCTCTTCTTCCTCCTCATTCTTTCTCTTCCCTCTTTAACTGTATCTCTCCCTCTCTCTTCATCTCTCTCTCTACCTGTCTCAGTCACTTTCTCTCTTCTGCTCTCCATCTCACACTCTCTTCATCTCTCTAACTCTTCAGTATAACAAGATATCTCAGTGAGAGACATATAAACTGCAAACTATGGCATTTAAATACAGTACTTGTGATGCTGGGAAAAGCCATGCTTCATTTCACTTGAGATGATTTCTTTTGTTTGTGTCTTTGTTTGTGTGATGCCTGTGAAAGAAGAGAATATCAAGGCAATTAAATAACAAAAACAAAGTCAAACAGACAGCATTGTTGTGTGAACTGGCTTTGTACGAGATAAAATGAATAGTTGAAATGTGTTTGGTTCAAGAGTGATATGTATAGTGTTGGTACTCAGTGGAGGGGGGGGGGGGGGGGTGGAAGTGGAATACAAGGGGGCCTGCTGTGTGATGTGTCTTCTATCTTCAAGGAGATCAAGTACTAGATTGCGATGTTAGAAAAGCAATCCTGATTGGTTGTCGTGACCTACTGAGCGTAGTGACGTGAGTTAAAATACAATAGTCGTAAATACAGTTTCAAGAGCATAGTTTTCGGTAGGAAATTCTATATTACAGAATTGACAAAAATATCTCTGGTTTACACAGAAAATGTTGAAGACAAGAAATATATTTTTATAGAAGAAGGGCTTTAGTACACCTAATTCTTTCTTAAATGTATCACCACTCGTAAGTGTAAATTGCATTATTATTACTGCAGCCTGTAGCTTCACTACTGCAAAGATTAACCCTTCACTGTGAGATCAGTGACATCAAATCCCTCTCCAAGGACTAAGCCAGGGAATCTCACCGTCGGGTCAAAAAACATCTCAAGAGGGCCTGTCGTGGCATAAAGAGTTAAACTTCCTAATAGGTTTCATATGTACAAACCTGCTCTCTATGGGTCACCTCGTAAACTAGTCCGAGTAATAAAACATGTAATAAACAGAACTAGTTAGCTACCGGTTGAGCCAGCGACGAACGGAGTTTTATGACGTAACGCGGCGTTACGCACCACAATGATGACGTTGGCGTATCGGATTGATGCCAAGTAATGGACTTTTTGCCCGATAGAGAAGCCGCGAACAAGACGTATATTAGGGGAACATCAATTCTTTATGACGTCGCTAAAGGCGTTAATATGAATACGAATAGAGACGTCGATTTTGGTAATAAAATCTTTTTTCGAGATGGTATTAAATTTTGTGGTGCGTTTACATTGCGGTAATTTATTCCGGTTTCCTTTACGTTGAATTTCAGTGGAATATCATTGTACTATATTCCCCGAGTTATATTACCATTATATATATGATATTCCTAGCGTACATTATCCGAAGTCATATAAACTATGACATGCATTTTCATTGCTGTGAACTGCATTGATAATGCAGATAGGATGTTAAAATATAAGCTATGAATAAAATCGCCAATATATAGGTGTGTAAGTATTATCCTCCAGCAATTCTTAGAATCAGCTTATTTTCAATTTCTCTACAATTCTATAGAATACATTCCCAAGAATTATATTGTATAGTTTATCTATTTCATCAATAATTTACCCCCCCCCTCCGTGTTTGAATGAGCAAAAGCAAAGAGATCGATCCTGCTCCCAACGGGTCCTGGTCTTTGTACTTTTTTTGTATGCGCTCCACAGTTCGGGAGAGACAAAACCGATACAGGAGGAACTTTTCTAGACATTACTAATTTTCTTCCGAACTTGGTTGTTTAATTTTTGATAACAATCATTCGAATAGATATTTAGATATTATATGTATAGTGATTTAAATTTAAAAAAATACTCCCCAAAAATGAAGTGACAGAAAAAAGTTTTAAAATATGCGAATTTTGCGTTGTGGTAAGGGCAACAAAGATGTTCGAAAAGTTTTATGAAAATCGAGTAAGTAGTTACCAAAGTGCTTAAGGTTCGCTTACATATCTATATAATTTTTTTTCAACACGTATGCCGCTTGATTCTAGTTAAGAATATAACCGTACTTATTGAACTTATCGTCTAGACAAAAGACAGACATATTAATGAGATCAAACAGATGGGGTGCAGATAACAAACATTATGACTATATTTGCTTCATTCTCTGCTTTGAATGTCATAAAATAACCATTATTTAATTAATTTAATTCTAATATCAATTGTATACATTAACTTATTAATAAACTCACCTTGAAGTGCCTTTGACGTATTATCTTTGCATCTGCACGTCAGATGACGTTTGACGTCAGTGGGGCATTAAAGCAAACGTAATTGAAGAGAGATGAATTCAAGCGTTGATATAAAATAGCTTTGAGAAAAACATATGAAATGTTCGACTTTCATTTTAACGTAAACGTTCTTGTAAGCAGAGACATTCACAAGATCTTATTAGTGCAACATGCGACGGAAACTATCAGTTAGCATTGAAAGACTCCAGCAGAAAGAACTTACAAACACAAACTAACGTCTCTGAAACATGTGCCAATTATTTATGACTTAAGTGAGAGAGCGGAAAAGAAAGAATATTAACAGTTTCAAATTCACTCGAACATTGATTCTCAATAACATTTTCCATGAGATGCTTTTGAAGAGTATTGAATGCATGTAAATCTATTGAAAGCGGAGGAGTGAATCAAGTATAGGTATGAAATATGGATAGATAAGTTACCATATATTTTGGGAGTCCTATACTCTGCTAGTGTGTGTCTCGTTATGACGCCAAGTTTTCTTCATCATTATGTATCATAAAACACAAGACGGCCATCTACTAATATTTCAATAACAATTTAAACTCAAGACTCAAGAATGAATTATAGTAATACCACGATACAAGTATATGCTTTAGGTTAAAAAATTCTCGATTTTTACCGCCGTTTCTGACTAAAAATCTTGAAACCATAAGCTTTTTGTCGATGAAAGTCTCGTTAACTGCTGAAAACTGCCATGTTATTTACGAGACCTAATTTGCAAATATAATTAGTGTGAATGTTCTCGAAATAAGGAAATACATGCAGGGAAGAGGGCGACGGTTCAGAAGATCGAATTAGGGGAAGAAAGATGTTGTTGAGGAATGCAAGCGGCGGCGTTGGCAGCGCGCCCGTCGCGTGGTGGGAGCTTAGGGGGTGATAAGACAAGGGGTTGTCCGGGTGGGTTTTGTCTGTGAGCAAGGAGGGGAAGGGGGAGGGGGAGGGGAGAGTTAAACCTAAACGTTGCGCACCGGATCGGACCCAAGATCTTGGAACGAGAGTAAAACGAAAATGTGTGTTTGTAGGAATTAATGGGTTTTAGTTGACTTCTTTACGGCAAGTCTTGCGAATAGAAGAGAAATATGACACTATGTCGGACTTATTTCGACTGAAAATAATAATCTCTTTTCTTGCGGAGTATATAAATCGTTACGCTTATTGTAGTTACAAGCTCCGAGGAGGAACATATTGTAAAAGAATCATCTTTCAATCCGGAATTCGGCGAACAAAAATTAATATTTCATATAATTTTTCTAGTTCACATTCATTTGTCTTTGTAGTTGTAGTTGTACGTATTATATAGGAACAAATTAACTGTCGTCAGATAGCTTTTGGAATCGAACTCAACTTTCCATCAACTCGTCATCTTATTTATCTAGTGTGTTGCCTTTACTAAAGACAATCTTCTATATTTTGTTATTCTGTTGGTGATATGCTAGAGATCTGTCCATCGCGATGCCACTGGTGACAATTTTCTTAAACCATTTAAGCCAAACGGAGTGTCTCCTTTAAGCAGAAACCTTTGAATATCATGTATACAGTAAACTCTAATAGAAAGGCAAAGTGGGAGTAAGAAGAGTGTATGATATTATGCCCTCTGAGAGGTCCCCTCTAAGGTGCTCGTTGATGGGTCTATTGCAACTTCATATCAGTATCGAGAGGCTATTCCATATCCATTTTATACAAGCCAAGCTGGTCGGTAAAGTAGGGTAGTTTGTTATTTTTTGACCCGGTTACGAGTATTTTTCCAGCAGAGATTTTAAATGTGTTAGAGTATAAGGGAAAGGCCAAGATAAACGACGCTGAAAGTCAATTAATTAGAAGTCGGTCCAGCGTTACTATAACCCAGCCTAACTCACAATTACAAAATTTTAATAATTTTATATTCCCACATCATGTAATAATTATGGTCTCATAAGGAATGTATTTGGCAGAATATTTGTTCAAATCGGTAATGATAGTATTCATAGAGAGAGCTACGAAATATTTGCGGTGTTATATGCGCGTAATAAAATATCTATTTCATTTTGGTGGAAGGGCCGTATTTTTGAAGTACGGTACCTCACGTTTCAACGCAGTAAGTACGACTATAAGTTTCTGTCAACATGAAACTGAATGTCTAACTGTAAAGTTGAATCCTAAAAGATTTTCCTAGGATTAGCAAGAAAATATACCTACATTAATAACCGAATATATAATCTCCAGGGCGCTGTTAGTTGATTCCATCTTTCTCCAGGCTTAACACCGTTCTTCCAGATTCTCCAGGCTTATAGTCCTGTATACACTCGTCAACGGGCAGGGATTAATTCTTAACGTCGCCTATATATGCGTGTGTGTATAGTAGCGGTAAATTACACCAGATGTCACTGTGCATAGAAGACGAGAAGTCGTGATCGAAACACCCGGTCGTTTGTGTCACGGAACGTATCAGGAAAATGCTGTGATTATCATGATGAGACGGGTACACACTGTTTGAAATGCCTGCATCACTGTTGTTCTGTACAGTCCATTAGGAAAGTGGAATTAAGTGAGTCGAAATAGAATATGGTAACAACAATTAACTGTAAATTGAATTATCCAAACACTACCTCAGTTTGTCCGGCTTCAACTGCTGTAGTTGCTATGATGAACTGACAACCATGCTATCTCCCTATATCAAATATAGTAGTAGCTCTCTTTATAATGGATTTCAAAAAAGGAAATGACTACTGCATTCACTGTGTGAATTATGATGTGCAGTAAACGTTTGAATGCATGCTGAAAATAGAAATATTTAATCATCTAGATGCTG
This sequence comes from Brachyptera putata, assembly GCA_907164805.1. Classification (NCBI taxonomy): domain Eukaryota; kingdom Metazoa; phylum Arthropoda; class Insecta; order Plecoptera; family Taeniopterygidae; genus Brachyptera; species Brachyptera putata. The sequence goes on along the minus strand of OU015462.1, from coordinate 25,022,763 downwards.
AAAGTTTCGATAAAACCAACGAGCATTCTTTTTAGACCCCATAGAAACGCTTGCGAGTTTGGTTTGCGCACTAGTTTCATGACGTCACGTGCTCCAGTAGTCACTTGCTTTGCCGCCAGATTCGAACACATCATTTATCGCCTCTTGTTTCATATAATTTCTGCTGCTAATATATTTGCCTATATATATCCGATAAAATTCTATCTTAAATATCAGAATATATACAAGTGATTATGATAGTAAATTATGATAAACTTAGATCAGATGAATGCTAATTCAGAATTTGCTAATCCCTCATGAATAGCTTTATACTTTCATACCATTTTTCAGTTACTCAAAAATGTGAACAAAAAGAATTTCGAAGCAAGATTTACCTAGAGCGGTGAGTACTAAGACCTTTCCTGCTTCATTTAGTGAATAATATGTACGTAGATTGTGGTCAGATAGTCTGGTCAGATAGTTAGATAGTATATAATTAGTTAGTAATAGATAGTCAGTAAACGAGAAAAATATAGAAAACCTCCATTGACTCGTACCAGTGTCTCATACGGAAGGCTATGACTACGTATAGTGTTGCTGGTGACTGTAGCTGCGTGTTAAACATAGAGAAAGCCGTGACAGGTGGATCGTTAAACTCTAGCCTTACATCATCATCATCATCTCTTGAGATAACGTCAAATTACAAGTCACCTGCACGGGGTCGAATAAGAGAGCACACCTCCCGCCCATCCCCCTACTTGATGAAAGTGTCCAATGTCAGAAAGGAATAATGTGTGTTAATATGTGTTAGTGGTCAACGCGTCCGCGGGGTCATGTGAAAGTCAAAGGACTCGTTTAGGGTTTCTGTCAAAGTTTCAAGAAAACTTTTCCATCTCGTTGAGGAAAATGTTATGTAGTAGTACATTATAATTAAAAGTTGTGTCACGTTGCACGATATACTTGACCGCTTGGGTAATTATGTGATGTTGTTATATAATCCTTGCATAGGTCAATGATTACAACTTTCTCCATATACAATATGAATTGTATATACGATACCTTGAAATGCTGTTCTGAGAACGTATGGATTTACACTATGAATAGAAAGAGAGAGTGTAGTCTATAATAAAATTATGATGAATTCACAAAGTACCCTTTCAAGTATGAGAAGAGAATATTATTTCACACGTCACTTTTTATTAATAATCTTTTCAAATCTCGGATTTATTCTACGTATTTCTCTTTCTCAAAAAATAAAAAAACGGTCATAGAAGCAGACAGCTGAGTGAATTGAAAACTAAAATACTAAGTTCGTATATCTTTAATCCCTACTCTGAAATACATCAAAAGTGCATTAAATACTTACGCCATGCAAACAAAAACAAAATACAAAGATTTCTCTCGTACAGATCACATATAAAAGACTTTTCAAAGTTACGAAAAGTATGAAGTAGAAGGAACACAAATAATGAGATTCAATTCTCCATACTACTAATCATTTCCATTAAGTTGGTGTGTTTTCTAAAATTGTTAGAAAAGTGCAACAGATTCTTGTAATCGCCACCATTAGAGCTTCCTACAGAAGATATTAACAATTCGTTGAGATTAATTGAATGAATTTATTAATTACAATGATAGCCCAATGGTTCTCGGTTTTCTTGAAGTTAGACGGACAAACTTAGCAATGCAACATTTCTGCCGGCTAGTAACAGCTGGGCAAGACGCCATCTTGTTTAACCACAATCACCGCAGAGCTGCCCTCATACGTCAAAAGACAAACACTAATCTGCCAATGACGCCATCAAGAGTCAATGCGGTAATCGTAAACCTTGGTGACACGAAAGGATTGTGCAGTAGAAACACCCGCTAATAGCATTGGTTTCTTCCCTGATTCTTTCCTGAGCACGTCAACTAAACACATTTCAACAGGTAGCCTTATTTTTTCTTTTCTTCTTCTTCTTCTTCTTCTTCTTCTTCTTCTTCTTCTTCTTCTTCTTCTTCTTCTTCTTCTTGTTCCCCACCATCCCCTTTCTGTTACCTGCTTGTAACTCACCTAATCTTTTACCTCCCACACTTTCCAACATTTATCTATTATTTTACGCACTTTTCCCAATTCTCCCCACTTATTCCTACCTTGTCCCATTTTCTTAGATTTTCTACATATACATTTATAGTTCCTCGCTTCCACTCCACCTTGCTCATTCACACTTGCATTCTCATCCTAGATTCATGACTGATATGATTCAAACCAACACGTTGTTATTAGATGAGTGTTAGAGAGACCAGACTTAGGTACACAACAATGACAAACTTAAGCATGCCTAGTCATTGTTGCGCACAACACCACGTGACCGCACAAGCTTACACATAACATTGATTGTAACGTGTTATACCACGATTTGTTTGATCTTCGATTTAATGGCTTCAGTCAAAGGCTTGCAGAATTTTATCCTCTCCAACAGAAACTTGTAATTGTTTTCAAGCTTCAAAACGTACTAATTAACTTCAATAGGCTAGTTTATTGAAATTTGTAATTATACAGGAAACGTTGATCGAAGCACTTGACTGAGTTGATATTTCTGTGGAATCCGACAACATGACATGACTTACATTTACGCACGACATTGTTCAGTCTTTTGTATTTGTATTGTAGGGTTATGAGGGCTGGTCAACAGGAAAGCCCAAACTGGGCGAAAGTTCAAACTTCAAAGAACGTTTCACACAATCAAGTGAGTAGTGTCAAGTATATTGGGGTTTCAGGTATAGCCCCTACACAGCTACATTTATATATATATATATATATATATATATATATATATATATATATATATATATATATATATATATATATATATATATATATATATATATATATATATATATATATATATATATATATTTATATATATGAGATAATAGTCGTGTCAAATAAAATACGCCTCGATCGGGAGGCCTATCATGACTATTACATCCTAAATAACTCGATATTGGAGCGTATCCAAGAAGTTCCATTAAAAAACGCAGAAAAAAATGTATACCGTATCTATAATAAGTTATATTGAATAACACAGTAATCACCCTTACAAATATTCGCGTTTATTTGGGAAAATCCGGAAAACTGAGTTGGTATTCAATAAGATTAAATTCTCAATAGATTCGAGTCAAATTTGGCATATATATATATATATATATATATATATATATATATATATATATATATATATATATATATATATATATATATATGTGTGTATAATTTAAAATTGGCTTGCACGTTTTACAGTATGAATTCTGAATTATATCTGGACTCGTGATATCAAGTTTCTATTTCGTATTGCAGGGAATGTTTGTGGAACATTTTCCTGTAGTCCTACCCCTGAGAAAATCTTTTGTCAACAATGTTTTTAATTTCCGTTCAAATAAACTTTCAAAATTGTTGCAATTGTTTTCACTTTCATTCTGAATTTATTCTGATTTTTGTAATTTGTAATTCAAAGCTTCTCAAAATTAAGTATCTGTTCATATACCATTGAATTACTTCATTATGCTGTTGTTCAAATATTCAAAGTTTGTGTATTATTAATTCGTTGTATTGTAATACATCATCTGTAGCTACAATAGGGGCTACATTAACAAACTGACGAAGATTCTACAAAATACCTGATGACCGAGCAGGTTAATAATAAGTAACGCACGCATCAGCTGTTAAACGTAAAGTACGCGTGATGAGTAATCGAAGTATGGACACATTGGTAGCAATGATTGTCACATCCGTGGTACGATTTATGAGCTGCAATCTGTCTCATTTACAGCGTAATTGATCTTTACTAGTGTCTAATTGCCACCATGAGTGATTACCCCTTCCAACCCCTCCCCGTTCCGGCATGCTAATGACACCTGGAGGTGACACATATTACACCGAGGGTCAATAGCTGTTGTTGACGCCACGTGAATACTGTTCGTTCACACGTCCAGATTGGACCAGTCGGGATTCTAAGGAGTAAGTAAACTTGTGTTATTGAATTATCACGCATGATTCACTTGTTGGTTCTTAATCAACAAGTAGGATTTTCAATGCGTTGGTTGAATTTCACTAATGATCATGCATTCATATTGGGTTTAAAGATTCACTGTAATGATGAATATAATATTTAATACCTTAGGTGAATGGTGAATGAGTTGATGGGAAAATGAGATGAATGGGTATCAGGTGTATTCTACTGTAAAGAAGGAGGTTGTCGTATAACCATCTTCTTAAGAAACTATCCCAGTATTAACTTTAAATTAAAGACCTAAAGAAACCACGAAAAACCTCTCTTAGGATGGTCGACCGTGATGATATCGAGTCACTGATAATTCGATGAGCTCAAACGGTCGCCTCCCCCAGCTCAGTTAGTTAACGCTCTGCGCTAGAAGATGAAGTCACGTCGATCGTGGGTTGAAGTGTCATATAAGACATGGGTTTTCGTAACTGTCCTTTCACTTCTCTGCACGTTAGCATTTCATTATATCCTGCTCAATCGTACCCCCCATAAACTAGATGTTGTTGGGGTCGCTGAGAGTGCATGGTAGTCGATTGGTAGTCTTTTTTGATATTTTGAAAACTCGTAGCTCCATCTTGAGCGAACAATAATAATCATCACTAATACTGAATTTACGCACTGATATGTGAATCAAGTATTCGTCTGTGAATTTTGTGGTGCTCTCTTCTGTCCGTTTATTTCCATCATTTTTATTCTCTCAATTCAATAGAAGAAACCAAAAAACTTCAAAACTCCCTGTGATCTTCTGTTGACTCATCTTCCTCCATTTTTCTGCTGATATTTATCATTATATTTATGACATTATCATATATATATATATATATATATATATATATATATATATATATATATATATATATATATATATATATATATATATATATATATATACATTACATATATTAGTTATATTATCAACTTCACTAATAACATTTTCAATTAGTATCATTCGATTGTCTTATAATTAGGAAAACGCCTTATATACATTGTGAGATGAGCTTAGAAGTATGGAAATGTAGAATTAAGAACATTTTGTTAGCTCAATGTACATATACAGGCCATGGATCACTTCAAAAGTTAAAAAACCGCGGCTGCCTGTTGGTATATGGACCTTGGTTTCCAAACAATTATACCAGTGCCTTCTTCATATCCATCACAGATTTTAAACGTTTTAATTTATTGGTGACACTTGTTGCTCACATTTAATAGTTTCTCAATTGCTTTCTTAATTGCTTTTATTGATGTGTAAAAAAGTACATTGAAAATTAGTTTTCTTCGTTGTTTCACATCCGATTGTCTCACAAATCGCATAAAATATGTATGATAGATCTTTCCACATCCAGTATAAATTTGAGAGCTTTTGGAAAATTTTGGTTTTCCAAGTTTTTCTCCCCGGCCTATTCTTATGGGGAATTTCCATACTTTCCAATTTTGTTTCGGAGACACCGTTCGACCGATTTTTCTGAAAAACAATCCCAACCTATTCTGGTATAACACCAATTTGTAAAAAAAGTTTCGAGTTGATTGAAACTTTTTCCTGACCTGTATGCCGCGTACAAAATTACACAAAAAAAAAAAAAAAAAAAAAAAAAAAACATAAAAACCAAGCCCCAAATTTTTCGGTATATGGAATGAAAATCTTCGCTACGCTCATCTAATAATTTCAGATTATTATGTTCTATTAAATTAATTCTTTGTTTTCCATTATTCTGTAGCACACGGCTGCTATACTGCCAGCAGAACTTTCATTTTTTCGAAACGCACGTTTCTCTCTATTCTGATACCAGAATAGAGCTTGTAGTGGCTAGTTCAAGGCGATCAGTTTCGCCATTTTCCTGTGGTCAAAACAGAGAGAAAATAAATGGTCCAGCTATAAAGCTATGTCTCCCATCGATTACGATTTTCTTTTCAATACTGCTTAACGACCCCACCAACAGCTAGGTTATACGGGGGTACGAATGAGCGAGTGATAATGAAATTGTGAAGAGATTATAGGTGAAAAGACGATTACAAAATCCATGCCTTACGCGGGACTCGAACGCCTAACGGTGACATCAGTCTCTACCGCTAAAGATAATTGATTACACCCCCAAATAATTTATAATATATAATAATATTTATATTATTTATTATAATAATTTATCATAATAATTATTAATAATAATTTATAATAATAATATTTATAATAATTATAATAATTTATTATTATAATAATTATAATAATTTATAATAATTTTAATAATTATAATAATTTATTGGTTAATTGATTAACCAATAAATTAAAACGTTTAAAATCTGTGATGGATATGAAGAAGGCACTGGTATAATTGTTTGGAAACCAAGGTCCATATACCAACAGGCAGCCGTGGTTTTTTAACTTTTGAAGTGATCCATGGCCTGTATATGTACATTGAACTAACAAAATGTTCTTAATTCTACATTTCCATACTTCTAAGCTCATCTCACAACGCATATAAGGCGTTTTCCTAGTTATATTCATTCGTTATCAATAACAGTTGACTAGCTGACTGAAATTAAGATTTCTAAATTAATATCCATTTATTTTAATATTGTGTTCAAAATAAGAGACATTGCAACCGAAATTTCGAGGGGAGGAAGATCAAATGAACAATGCTACTACTTCACCTCATTACTATCAACAGGCCATCGAATTACCGTCTAATCTGTTCAGGCTCCGTATCCTAATAATTCCAATCACGACCGGTTCTACTCGTCTAATACGCTTGTACTACCTCTCTCTCTCTCTCTCTCATTATTATTCCCGGTCCTTGATCTGTACCACAGTCGCTGCATTAATAGCCTTGATCTGTGCCCGCGTATTAATAGCCGGCCAGCAGAATCAATCAAACAACGAGCCACCGACGATCATGTGATCGATCAAAGAACAATCAATCAAACGGTGATTGAGCTGGAGTCAATCAGAGGGTGAGGTTTCGATGTTTGCCTAAAGGGGACTCTGCTGTCTCTCTGTCTCTGTGAGTGCGTCAAGGTGGTTAGATATGGCATGAGCTGGAGTGAGCGTGTTGTTGAAAAGTCAAGTAAATATTTAACGCTTTACGTTTCACGGAATATTAATAATTAGATTAGGCTTTAATTAGTGGATTAACTTTTCATTTACCTTGGTTACTACTGCTATTCTTGTATCTGACTTAATTAGCTCAATTAACACATTCTAACTTGTCGTAAAAGCCTATGCTAATTGTTCAATTTGTGCTACAGATAGCAACAGTCAACAACAGTCAAATTCTGGCAGCTGCGGCCCTCTATGGTGAACTTTCGAAATTGTGTTTTGTCACATTTTCCTCGCTATGCCTAATTTTTATATGGTTTTCAATTTTATTTTATTAACTCCGAAGAAAATGATTGTATTCATTTTATTGGTTGAATTGGGATTCTTTGGTAGGTAACTGATTTGTGATTCTTTTTTGCCTAACTAGACGTTTTTTATGGCCGATGCAGCAGATACATCCATTTGTACAAAATCGTGTCCCACGTTGTTGTTTCAATGTGCTCCATAGGTTACAAGAAAAGACCGATCCACACAAAAAATGTATCTAGGCATTGCCATAGCTCGGACCCGTATAGATTTTGATAACAATTGGTTTCAGTAATTCATGATTTGAATTTTCAAAATACTCTTCCGTATATATTTGATATTAGGATTATTCGAAAATATTTACATTCTAGAAAATTGATGTGTGAGTAGAAGAATAACGGACCATTTTGACAAGTAGGGCTGTTGTAACTGAGGTTGGTAGATTCATATTAGATATCATATTATTCAGGAATACTTGTATTCGCGAAAGAAGTACGGTAGGTACTATATCAACTGTTCTCACTCTATCCAACACTCTATTCTCGTAGAAACTTGAATAAAACTTGATAACTTGATAATTACAAAATTCCGCAGCAGCTGTGAGGATTTGACGCGTTTTATGTATCTATAATCGTGAGACTCGTCCCGAAAAAAAATCATAACACACACACACACAAAATAATATAAGTGTGATTTTTTCGTTCTAGATAAACGACCGTGGATACATTTATATTCCGAGCATCGTACAAAGTAGCCTTCAAGTTGATATTTCCGAAGAAAAACATCGAAAACCTTACAACAGCATCTGATGGTGGAAACTGAATAAGTAGTCATTATACCTCCAATAGAAAGAAATATATAAAGAATGTTCGCAAATATAAAATCTTCGTATGTATTAATATAGGTGGAGGTGCCGGTTCCATTTCAAAAACTGAAAACTATCCACTCCATGAATCCATCTCGATTTTAAACCTCCCTGGCTCGATGTATGAGTGTGGCAAACATGATAGCTGTTTTGACACCGTTGAGGGGGAGGGAGGGGATGTGACGTCATAACCGCGTCATAAGATCTCGGCACCGCTGCAGGCGTAAAGTGCATCCAAAGATCATTTTCTGTGCATATTGTGTGCATACAGCACGACCGCTGATACTAAAGAGAGTGAGTGAGATACTATACGAGGGATGTAATATCACAAGGGTGTTATCACCCGCGGGATGAGGAGGCAAAAGAGCGGAGGGTGGGTGGAGAGATTGCGGTAAACGAGTCATATATTGATAGGGGTAAATGAAAAATTTGTGATTCAATTGTCGATAATTTATGTAGACCTATTGTATTCAGTTTCCATTTTTTTTTAAAGTTGAAGACACTTGACCATCATCCGACTACTAGCTATAACGAAGAGGAATTCATATCTCTGTAATGCACATAAAAGCATTACATATGCAATTACAAGATATTTACCGTAGGCCTACTAAATGTACATCACAAGTGGCAGCACTTTTAAATTGCCTTTACAATTACTTGGGTTAACATTGAATACCACAAAGAACAAAAAAATAGGAACTCGAAATAAATAAATAATTAGGTTCTGTGTTTTCTGAAAACGATGTCACAACATGTTGCTTAAACCAACTTAATAATTCCATAATTAAATATTGTTCACAACTGAACGACAATGTGAACACAAACTGAACTGAGAACGACAACGAGTTGCCATTTCTCGTGGTTATCGTTTGTAGAAGTAAAAGCCGTATGAAAATATATGTTTATAGGAAGACAAATACAAATCAGTATCTTAATTTGAATTCAAATCGATTACTTTCATGAAGAATATGGAAGCGATGATAATCTCCTTTATATCTTGAGTGAGAGGTGGCACTTCTGAAGAAAACGATTGCAATATGGAGGAAAACTACATTCAAAAGACATTCATCAAAACGTACTAGCCTATTCATTTATTGCATGTATGAGTTTGAGCGAAGATTCAATTTTACCATGTTTCTTTTCTGTTTTGTCCTCGCTCCACAGGTCAAACGAATATATAAATCGCGATGAAACTTGCTGTCCTGTGTGCTATTATCCAAGTTAATTGTATATTTGTGATGAAAATCGGTTGGATCACTTCTGAGAAAAATGATTCTGAATTTTTGAGAACTATATATTGATAATGAGAAAAAATGTTTTTTTTATGAAAAATTGTTGATTCACTAAAACTGTAATATTTCCGGATTAACTGATAACATCAATTGAAGCCTCGAAAAGATCAGAATGATCAATATGAACAATCAATTAGTATTGACTGAGTAAATAGTTTCAAAATGGAAGTGTGTGTAGTTTTTTAGTATATTTCATGAAAAATCGCTAATTTTACAACGCATGTAGTTTCTGGTTGCGTTTTGCGGATGATGGATGAAGTGTACTGAACTCTACTGTCCTAACAAGCGACCACGAGTTCACTAAAAACCAACTGTCCTAAGCGTTTACTTCTTCAGCAACCTCTACAGAAGCCAATGTGGATTGGCTCCTTCCCTCCAGAAATTGCTATTTCTCACTATATGATATATAATTTTATTTTGGTGATAATTCGTGCTAGATGTGTAAGGCTTGTGTCAAAAAAATGTGTGAATGGGAAAAAAACTGCCACTTCAACTTCTGTACGTGTTTCTCAAAAAATAAAATTTCAGGTCAGATTTTTTCAAAGAGATTTCTGAGTTTTGAGTGTTCACATAATTACTATAGGATCTCTAATCAAATGTAAAAAACACATAATTCTGGAAGATGAATATAAAAAAAGTTATATACATATAATTCCTGAGCACAAGCAAAATAAATGTATGTTCAGAGGGATCTAAGCTTGGCTTTTATGAACTTGTCACTTGAATACTCTCATTGCCAACGTTAGAGATATAAATTATATTTGCGTGGTACCAATCATACAAAAATAATAATTTCGTGTTCCGTTTACGTCTTTTGAATGCAGTGCGTTTGGGGTGGGTGTTCGGGAAGAGGTTGTTATTTTAACACTGTTTCCTTTGAGTTTGTTGGAATTGAATGCGGAGGAGAAGATCGCGATCAGAAAGATGCCACACTTTCTTCAAATATACGCGGTACGATGTACGATCGCTAGCATTCTTTATTATTCCGCATTTTACTTTCTCCTTTCTCCTCACTTTGCCTATTAATCAGTTTTTTCCCTCTCTCATCATGCCCTTATTCATCTATGTTTTGGTCCCATTCTTTCTCACTCGTGTATTCATTGATAGGACTCGGAATTGGAATATAATTGTTATGAAAGAGCAGAGCATTTTTAGAAGAGTTGGTTATTCATTTTACGAAGACAATTATCATCTATGTATTCCATTCATAACGTGAAATTGATGTCTTCGTTCGGGTTGTAGAGAAGTTCACATAACAAAACGAGAGTGGGGTTGACTATTAGGAACGTTAACATGTTTTAGTTGACGTTATATTGATGCCGTCACATGCTCCTTGTTATTCATTGAGGTATCATTGTTCATGATTTACCGAGATACTTGTGTTAAAGTGGCGTAGAATGAATACTATATAATAGGTTATAATCAACCAATTTTGGTCATAACACAATTTTTGTTTTGTTTACCAAATTTTGTTAATACAAGATTGAGTTTTCCTTTCAATTCCTTTCGTGAATGTAGCTGTATGATATAAAATTATAATATTGTTAAGAAAAAGAGAGTCATTTCACTTTATATCCGTATATTAAGCCACTGATAAAGATAAACTATAAGCTGCAATTCAATACGTTCCTAACTCCACTTAATATTGAATATACTATCCTTATTTGAACTAACACGACGATTCCACCGCCTCTCCTTCTTACAAACAACAGCCTCTATCTTCGACAACCACGTCGAACGGAGTCCCCGCATGCCATGATAAAACTGAATACATAAAACCGGGTAAGTGAAATATCGGCGCCATTATCATCGGGCAACGAGGGTGCTAGAAATGGTGCTATAAGGTTTCATATTCTGCGGTCCCTGCTTTTACTTAGGCGACCCCTCAACTACCCTCTACCCCTCCTCTCTTCCTCGTTGTCACTCGTAGAGAGGCCGCCGCGCGCGCTCTGAACAAAAGACATGGCCAAAATACAGATTCCAAATGCTAGTATTTTCAACTTAAAGAAGGAATATTGGTAGAAAGAGAATGATAGAAATGAGAAAATAAGAAGGTGGGAGAAATGAAAATAGAAATGATGTGACGTATGGGGTTATTTTGTCAGGATATATAGAAATGTCGTAAAATCCAAATGCGTAGAAAGGGTGATAATATGACAGTATTTGGCCAAATATATAGAAAAGGATGACGAATGAGAATGTTGTTTATAGTCATGTAGTTGAGTGGGAGATGATAATATAGGTAATAAACACCTTTTATGTTCATAGCAGTTCTAACTTTTTAAATTTCAAAACACTTTGGGCATCTAGCTTATGCCGATCATCACTTGCACTATGTCGCAATGCCATTTTAATAGTTCGCCAATATGAAAATTTCAAAAATTCAAGAGCCATTGGTGGGTTTTATGAGAAATGTGTTTCCATCTTCATCAATGTTTTTGCAGGGGTAACAAGGGGGAGACTATCTAGAGCAAAAGTAGTTTGCTATTTTGAACATCAACGCTAATAATAGCTTATCGGGTGAACATTTGAAATAATAATACATCTTAATTGTTCATATTGAATTCAAATATTCTGTTATTCAATACATTCGAACAAGTTTTACTTCATTCACTCGCAATTCTTCTTCGCTGATCTCAATATATTATCATCGTGACGTTTGCCTTTACGTATTCAAATCAATAGAGTACTATTATGTAGTGTTTTAAAACTTCCTTCCTTAATACCTTCTCTGACTGTTTGTAGTTTGAAGTTAGTCAGATGTTGAAGTTTTGTAAGACTGACATCAGTTTCAGTTATACGATGCATGACTTGTGATTCATGGCCATTACATTCTTCTATAAATATCACGAAAATCAGAAACTATATGAAGTTTATCGTTTCATAAAAGTGACGTTCCGAGTCGTTGTTGGTCTCTCTTAAATGTAAACCTCAAAGTTGCCATAAACAGCAATAATAAGTATTATTTCGTCTTGAGAGGGATCGGAGAAGTGAGGTTGTGGTGGGAGTTGGGTGGTGGGGGATAATGTCCGATATTGTGATCGATAAAATACAGTTGAGTCTCAAGTTTTCTCGTATAATATACATTGTGAAGATGATAAGTTGTTCGCGAGGAAGCTTGAACTGGACCAAGGGATTAGAACGATATGATTTCATCAATATGAACTGTACTTGCAAGGTCTTGACTAACATTTCGAATAAAGAATATGCAGGGTGGAATTGAGTCTCGTCGCTATATTACGGGCTAACGTATTAAGAGCTCATTGGAGGACTCAGAATTAGGGTGTAGAAAATAAATATTTTGAATACAAATTCTCTGTGTTTTTCAGTGAAGTAACACTATTACGACATAACTTCCACTAGACTCATTACAGTACTTTACATTTGTTTCCACCATTTTATACTTGCTTGATAACCAATGGTGACATTGATTTAGTCCAACTTTTCTGGGTGAAATAGGTATTTTACTCGAACTTTATTTTAGTGAATCGTGAATGTTGAGCAACAATTTGAAAGTTAAACTTGCTCAAATTATTAAGGAAAGTTAAATGAAAGTTTTGTCCATAATCTAAAGCACATACACCGTATATAATTTGAAGTTTGTTTTACAGGATTGATGCATATTGAATGAACCGAAACTACCAAGTGGAGAATTCGTGTTTAAAATATTCTCTTTTCTGAGATATGAAAAACTGATGAATTAAACATGGCAAGTCTGATTGAAACATGAGTAAAATGAGACGTATTAAATACTAACTTAATTAACTCGGCGTCCATTTAGCGGAGAACAGTTGAAAAATCCACCTCATAAAGCTTGTTTAACGAAGTTGTGGAAGCATGGGCCTAATTGTGATTAAAGATACATATCTCTATAGCTTTATGTCTACATTCGAGCTCGCAAACTTGGAGTTCATTAATTTTGAAGTAGGAACACGAAAAGATTTATTTCGAAATTGAAATAACCGAATAATATAATTTGAATAGTATATATGAAATAGGATTGAATTATTCGATATACTGAATATATATATGAAGTATAAGTTTACAGAGAGTTTTTCAAAGAAATTAGTAAAGATTATTCGTTTTCTACCTGTTTTTTCCATATCGCAACACGTGGTTTCTATACAAACTGAAGATTTGGAAAGAGCTATGTCGACCTATTGTGACAGAGCTGGCCTGACCTGCTGGTCGTTTTCGTGACGTCATTTCTCTTAATATTCCACGCAGTTCTGTCCAAGTCATTACAGAGCTCTCTAGCAGTGTTGTTGTTGTTAGTACGCACATAGCTACGGTGTTGATTGGCTAGTAGGCACTATAAGTCTGTCGCGTGCTTGTAACTCACCCCTAAACGTTTAACCACCCTTCTCTTATGCACTAGTCAAGTTCGCATTTCTGACAACTTCAACACATAAAAACTTCCCCATTTTGTCACCGCTTCAAACATAACTAGATGATTACAAAGAAACTCACATTTTTCCTAATGTTAGAAGAAACGGTTATTTGTAACTTTTTGTATCATTTTCATTTTGGGTTGAGCCTTAAAACAGAGAAGTCGATCATATTAAAACCCTCCAGTAGGCGCGCCCCAATCTAAAACACCAGTGGTGTTTTAGATCTGCTTTTCGATCTGCTGACCAATCGATGGAAAATTCGTCGTTGCTACGCATTACAAATTTAAAATGATGATAAAAATAATACAAATAAGGGTGAGCCGTCGTAACCGCTTTGAGCATGTCGTTGATTTTATGACGGAACATGTTTTGGTCGACATTTGACATGTCACTATTCAGTTATTTCATTTTGTATTCTTCAAAGTAATCAAAATCAATTTACAGTTATAAATAAATAACACGAAGACGATGTGAAAAAAGAACACAATTCTCTAAAATGTCGAACCAAAAGTAAAGTTGTCTGATATTTGTTTAGAAGTTGTTCATTGTTGACAGCCAGTACTAGTGATTATTGTGGCACCCAGCTGTTCTCGCTGTCGTTCAGATTATCGAAGTTTTTAAAACATATATTTCTTCTCTCTCCCTCTCCCTCTCTCTCTTTCTCTATGCGATGAATGAATGCGAGAAACGAGTTTCCTGCGAACAACTTTTCTCTCAACAACTCTATCTAGTAGTCGCCGTGTGAACCTTTTGATCGACAACCCAAGGCGAAGAAGAACACAGAAATCAAAAACGAAGTAGAAGAAAAAACGATGGGGGAAAAAATATGCTTCATGCTTCTTCAAAGTTGAAGGAAAAACAAAGATGAAAAATCCTTTATAAGACACTTTATCAGAAAAAGACAAATAGCATTTCTGCTCTTTTTAAGCTGGGAAGTTCTGCAGAGTTAACTATCTTCTAAGGACCCTATTTGACGTATCCTGGCTAATGGAAGTTCTCTACCAGAGTAAACTATCTTGTAAGGACCCTATAAAACGTTTTCTGGTAGGCTTAGGTAAGGTTTGACACTCAAGTCCAAGTCACATAGCTTAGTATTCTTCCGGTTCATGCTCTTCAGGCATCCTAAAAAGCCTTCATGACATTGCCTATAGTTTATTGGAGTTGAATATCATGTATTGCGTCCTTAACATTCTATTTCACATCGGAAACAATAATTTGATCCAACTTTAGAAAGCAATAATAATTATCATAATTGAAAAATGATACATGCCGCTATAGCCAATCAACTAACAAATCATTTAACCACTGGTCATATTCCACCAATACGCCCGCTAGATGGTTTAACACATCTGATTCGATTTGATCGCTTCCAGTCAATAATACCACGTGACTTTGGAGATGAAACAAGCGGCGGATCATTAATCTTATGAGAGGGGGGGCTCGACGTACGTGGGCCAGCTGGTACACAGGGGGCGTCGTAAAAACACCGGCGTCGCGACGCTACTGAAAGTTATGGCGCCTGCAAGGTATGCTACTGGCATTATCGACAAACATATACAGAAGATACTTATAGTTATTTTCTTCTTTATTAAAGCAGAGGTATGCTTTGTTCCGGTTCGAAATGCAGGACCATCAATGATAATAGATAGAGGAGACGTGCGGTCGGATCCGGGGGAAAATGCGGTGAAGATTTTGCCACGTTTGAAACGTAAATAAATATTCGGAAAATATTTTTCAAATCCATAATTATTTGAATAATCACCAAGAAAAGTATCCGTAAATGCGATTATATATTTTGACTTATATTTGTGTACTTGCTAAAAAAAATGTTCAAATATATTGAAGAAGGTTTGTTTATTCTGTTAAGATTTAAGATAGGTCAGAGAGATAGCTTATTTCAGTCATAAACGATGTACAATAGATCGACATGCACTATGGCCACCGCATTCAAAATAACTGTTTATTTGTATTCGTTATGGGCTTCGAACGCCGATTTTAAGTTATATAGTATAGTAAGCCTATATTAGTTTTATATATAAAAGTTATATAGTAGTAGTTCTCTCTCTCTCTCTCTCTCTCTCTCTCTCTCTCTCTCTCTCTCTCTCTCTCTCTCTATTGCTCGTTCGATAATACAATACATTTTGAATAATATACAACATGATTAACCTCCATAACAATTTTCTTCAGTATAATGGATAACGTTTTAATTCCATAGTTAAATATCAGACAAAGTTTGAATTAATTCAACTATTACTCCTTTTAACCCCCACCCACTCCTAACCCATCCACCACTCCAAGTTCTTCCGACCGACGCCAGGTTTTTGACAAGTAGGACGTACCAATACAGAATAATTAAATGTGTCGTGCTGAAAACTTGTGATACAATATTAATTGGATCAATTATTTCTGTTAGCGGTTTTCTGTATAGTTTTATTAAGTTGCTAATACCACGCCACGATGCTGCGCCCCGCAGCTACTGCGCATGTTTCTGACAGATACGGTTAGTCAACTGTAATTTGACAAGCATTTGAGGAAAAAGTTCTTATTCCGGATATAATTGGAATATTGTTTCAGACGAATATACTTTTATTAAACCCAAATCAGTATGATTTGTTAAGTGAAGATTATTTAATGCTCAAAATCATTCACGATTTCAGTGAATATGTGAACACAATTTGGAATATCATTGACAAACTCGTATAATACGAAAAAAAATCACAAATTGTTCTTCATCTATTGATTCACTCATTCAAATATTGTTCAAATATTGTTTATTAATTGTTTGCCTAACGACCCCACCAATAGTTGGGTTATTTGAGGTTACGAATGAGAAGTTATTGATGAAATTATATATTGTTTTGTGTCTGAGAGTCTACTTTTCGCGATATTGTATCAAGGTCACAAAATATGGGGTTTATCATTTTCACACGATACATCGACTAAATGGAAAATCACAATTGATGTTAATGTTATAGAAACTTGACACTTTGCAACTTGCTAGAAATATTGATGGAAATGCAGTTGACCAATCTCTCACCCGTAGCGCTACTGCAAGACGAAAGGTACTGGAAGGAGCAAATTTTGAGCACTATTACAATAATTATGTTCGGGAAAGATGTTACAATGTTGATATTTGAGAAGTATCTCTAAATGAGCGTCTACATAATTTTCTCACAATAGTGAGCCTCATTATACTATTGAGGGTTAAATACTCTCACGCCACTATCGTATATACATAGTTAAATATATATAAGCAATAATACAAAACAATCTCGGTTATTGATAGGTATGAAGATTATGTACAGCGAATATATTTTGGGGATTAGGCTTCTTTCAAGTCTCAAATGACTGTATGTTTGCTATAGAGATTAAACACATTGTTGTTTATCCATGACAACAATGAGTGACATCGGTTTTACGGGAAGTGTATTCTTGTCACATTCACTCAGTGTACAGCTTCAAAGACTGTATTTACCGACTGTGCATTCTCGTGTGGAGAAGAAACACAAGCATGTAATTCATTACGACGTCGATCAGTGCAGTTGTCTGATTCGATATCAAGAGTCGTTTAACTCGACGCCCGGTGATTAGAGCGTCGCGGCGCTGTAGAACAGCTGACATGGCGTCGTTATTTGATGACGTAACAATGGGGTGATGAGGATTTAATGGCAGACAACGAGATGCGAAACATAGATAAAGTGATGGATGAAAGAGGAGAAGTTCCGATACAAATCCGAAATGAAACGCATTACATAAAAACAGGAATCTAATGGTTTTTGGATTGTAAAAGGAAATCATCCTAAAAACAACCATCCATTTTTTTTATTGATTGTAGAAATTAATGTTATTTCATATGTTATTGAATTATGAATCAATATTACACAATATTTTATGAATTAAAAATTAAAAATAATGGTATAATATAGGTCTACTCACTGATCTACAACAGTCACTATAGGCCTTCTCCTCGAAGTACTGTACAGATCTGAATCCTTGGCAAGTTTTTAATGTTCAACAAAAATGGCGAATTGAAAAAAAAATATGTTGAGCGGACTTTATTTCCAAACTTGATAATGAGTAGAATGAAGATTTTCTTAGAATACAAAACTTACTTTCCAGAAAACATCTATTCTCAAATAAGCAAAAATAATTGATTAGTCTGAAATCTTTCACGTTTGGAAAGCTCTCAAAGAACAGAAAACACTCATAGTTGAGATTTGTCTATACTTGTATACACGAATGAAGAAGGCCGTCTACCAACATGACAAACACATCACTATCATTCATTCATGTTGGATTTAACGACGCTCTAAAATGATAAATAATATATATTGGCGTCGGATGAATGATGAATGAGATGTTGGGCTTACGAAATGAAGGTATATCTGAGGTTATTGGCAGGATAGTGGGAAACAAAAAAAAAACTCTATCAAGATTCAATGGGCGGTGGCGGGTTTCGAACTGCGGTCCAATATTCATCTCATCTTCCGGGTCACATGGAGCGAACGTGGTAGCACTGAGCTACATTGTTTTGGTTATGTCATCGTACTATATATATGGCTGTGATATAAATGTGATAAATGATATAAATGTGATAAAGGCTGTGATAAATGATCCTACAGAACAAAATTAATGATTGAAAACACAACTATATCTCTCAAAAGCTGTTGAAATATAGATTTTTTTTTCTAAATTACCGAAAATTTTACCATTATCCAGTTTCTCCTAGATTACCATCTTCTTCCGTGGATACAAGTATAGTAACATTATGCACTTGCAACGATATCGAGCGCGCTCCATATCGTCTCTAAGACAACAACCCCCTCCTCTTTCCACTTCCTCGCACCCCCCTGAACAACAAACTCACACACTTTATCTTCCCAAGCAGCTTTCTTTGTGTAGTTAATTAAAATACGAGATGGTACTTAAAATTAGCGTGGTACTGATGAGAAGTATATGACATGCCGATCGGACGTTCCTGCTACTTGATTACTATTACCGTCTGGGTGTTTCGAACCGTTTATCAACACGGATTGAGGGATACACTTGGATGGGATTAAAGTAAACGCTAAACGAAATATCAACACTGTAAATAAACGTTCATTACGCAGTGATATCTAAAAGCTTTGTAATATATTTTTTTAAGTACCATATAAAAGTTGGTGTTAAGAGTTATCTCTATACCCTCAGTTCCCCTTAAACTCTTTACTATCCACCAAACCCTCTACCCCCACCATGCAGTCCTCACTAAAAGGATCAATTGTGTTGCTAATGTGTAAGCGTGCGCTTCCGTAATGTGATAATATGAAAATGTTCAGTGGGAACATTGCTCAACTAACCCAAATTTATTGAATGGAGTTTAGTATAAAAATAAATTAAAGTTCATTTGATACTCAATTTTCTGAATTATCAGGGAAATGATTATGATACCAGTTTAATAGTTTCAATTCTCAGGACTACATTCGATGCTCGGGTCCTGTTAAAGTTCATCACCATTTCACAAAACGTTTAATTGTATTTATGGTATTACCAACATTTTTATATCTTCCGTCTATACGTTTATATATGAAAAATGTGTATTAGTATTATTATCCAAAGCATTATGAAGTATTCCAACATTTCACGATAAGATGAGTATTTTTCCAATGAATTCAATTCTTTCAATTAGGCCTATTACCAGGTCACATGCAATCTGACTGAACGGGATTCGCGAAGGGTAATTCACGCAAGTGTCTATTCTCCTGCTGGTGTGGGGAACAAGCTGGGGGTGGGGGGAGAATTTTGCACGTATAACACAACACACAATATACGTCATAATGTCTGTATAGATATCCAGCCTCCAATAGTTAACCTAGCGTACCAAGCAGAACAATGTTCGTTCGACTCACTCTTGTTTCTCTATCACTAAGCTTCTTAAGTTCTAACAATTGTCGTAAACTTTAAGAGTACATATGACGATATGCAAAACTGAAATTAATTTAATGATGTTAGCAAAACACAGGCAAGCTACTTGACATAGATTTTCAGGCAGAGTCTTGAATGAACTGTTTCTGGAGAGCAACAATTATATGAAAACGAGAGAATTGAAGACATTTCTTGTAGTTACTTGACTACTTGACTTTGATTTCTAGGCAGTCCTGACTGAACTGTGTCAGGAGAGCAACATATACATGAAAACGATAAAATTGAAAACAATTATCAAAGCTCATGACTTCAACAATTGTTATTTCCTCACCAAACACATCAACATTACGAGATTATTACTATTGAAGAATAGAAACTTTCGATTTCAGTATTCAAACAGCAATAGCGCAATGCAGTCCATTCAATTCATAGTCAATGGCCATGTAGGCCTATACGGTTACTTTCAAGCGAAAGAAAGAATGAAAGTAACTGTAATATTATTTGATGATTTAGTGTTTCACTGGTATTAAAAGTTAGGTGCAACACTCGCTAGTCTTTTCATTTCGCTGTAGTGTTTGTGAAGATTCAATATGTTGTAAAAGTAGTTCCATACATCGCATTACACTCCTTGCAATGAAACGATCTTACTATTGGATTTTTTTATATCACTATAAAGACTGAGTCAACGAGTTAATCGATAATGAAGTTTGTATTACTTTGCTGTGATGGTATATAAATTGGAACTCAATAATAAATGAGATGAACTCATTTCGTATTTTGGTTACAATATTGGGTACACATTTAGGCCTGGTCTTAGGATCTCCATTCAAATATGTAAGTACTACTTCAATTTTTGAGTGTTTCATGAGACGCCTTCGGTTTTTAAATGGTACTTAAAATCACTAAAGGCTGGTTCTAAAGGAAGTATTTTCAATTACAATACATATAATACATATATTATCCATCTTTTTTCAATTATCTCTTTCTCTTTACTCATTTTCATTTCTAGTTCCAAGTTTTGATATTTTCTATTTTTGTATAATGTGCAAATCTTTGAAAAAGTAAATCAAATCATATCAAATCATTCTCTGTGGCCCTATATATATATATATATATATATATATATATATATATATATATATATATATATATATATATATATATATATATATATATATATATATATATATATATATAATATATATAAATATATATAGATATTTAATTCGTAAAATGAAAGAATTTCGAGAACCATTTTCTTCAAGAATGGGTTGTAGTATTAACGTGTGTTTGTGATTGTGAGTTGACATCTTACCTTGCAATACGGTATACCTTGTTATGACATGTATGCAATAGAATGCCTCGCGTGTATTGTGTGTGGTAGACAATCAGGAGGTTATGATTAGAGACGTGCTGTGCATTCACTGAGCTTCAAACCACGGTCTTTCAAGAGACAGTTAGCTCCAGTAATGTCTTAGTAGAGATAATTTGTAATTACTGAACCAAATACGCTAATATGTCTTCAGTATTATATTCATCCCCAAGTTCGGTTCTATGAATCGAACATATCAAACTGCAGTACGATAACATTGTACCGGTTTATATTACACAGTTTTTACCGGAAGTACCGGTTTCGTTTTATTGTCAAAATTTTGTGGACAGAATACTCCAACTTACTGTACTGATGAGATACTATTTCTGATGGAAATTGAAACTATAAGGCTGCTATTCTATTTGATTCATGGAGTAGCTTTTATGTATAACTGCATTGCGAGGTCTATTTTTATCTCGTACGTATGTAGCCCCTACTTGAGTTATATTCCAATGAAACTGTTTAATAATCTGCATAAAACAATAAATTATAATTCTTCTTGCCACATTACTGAAATCTCGTTGTTTTCCTATGACAAAAAGAAAACAAAGAGAGCTCTATAATTCATAATTCTGCATTTGTGCGGTGCACTCAGCCGCCATATTCTATCATAATATCGAACATAGTTTTAAGAGAAGAGTTAATTAAAATACGTCACACCTCATAACCTTTAAGAAGATGATATTTTCAAAACATTTCCATTAAATTGAGAATTTAATATAGAATATTTTATTTCAATATACATGCTGGAAATAATATAACAACTGTCAAAGCCCACTTGAAAATGTACATAAAAGGTCAGGAATATAAGAAAAGACGGTAGAAAACTATAACGTAACGCAATCTTGCACACATTTGGCGAGGACTATGGAACTCGGCTGGACCCTTACCGCGACTGCCACTTAAAATAACGTCCTAGACCAATAGCTAGCTCTAAAGGACCAAGAACTTTGATTGGTTATTGTTCACTAGGCGACCTAAATACTATGAAATACAAGATGATAACAAAGTCACGGTCTCCTGGACTGCGATAATCTGCCGTACTTCGTAGCCCCAATACTAGGATTTTGTGTTTACAACAATGAAATACACAAGGACTGCAGGACACGGTGTCATAGAATTTAACTCTAGGCCTATACTGTTGAATAAAACGAATAAAAGGCATAAGTTGCACATCATTTTTCGGAATGCAATTGAACAACTAGTCTATAGGTGAGGCAAAATTGTTCTATCCTTTAATCGCCGTTGTTAGATCAAGATGTACGACGATATGCAGAAACCACAGTTTCCAAACACACATTTACATGGATTTGATGAACCTTACAAAACTGTTCGCAGACGAATGAATCAATACATGAGAGAAACACTATCTGTTTTTAAATTGGGTTTAATGACGCACGGTACTGATCAATGTGATCTGTTGACGTTTCAATTATAATTTATCCCAATCTTGGAATAACTAACCAATAACCTTCGATAATTTAAATTCGAAATTACGTACTGACCCTGTTCGAAAATGGCTAAACACTGGATAAACATTATATATAGTTATGAAAATGACGTTGATTTAACACTCCCTCTAAACCCCCTCCCCCACCACCATCCCTTACCACAATTATTCACTAGTTTGCATGGTCGACATGTCAACACAGCAATACACTCATTTCACAGTTCATAAAGCCGCCTGCAATGCACTCCGTTGACAGACACACTACCATATACAAAAGAGCTCTTACTCACTTTTAGGACATGGACAAACAAGGTGGGAGAATACGATTTCGTAGCGGCAATTTGTCGGATCAGTAGTTAGATTAGAACTGTGGTTTTAGGTAAATCAGTTAAAGTTTGGTAAGTCAAGTTGAGTTAAATCAGCTGATATTTGGTGAATTGAGGTCAATTTAGTGCGCACAACAAAAACACTTTCCGCGGAGACATGGTCCAGTGGTCCGATGAATCAAAGTCGTCTCTTATTCTCGTCTATAATGAACAACGTGACACAAGACGATCGGCTTCATTTGACATCACGTAGTGTCATGTTCTCACGTCACATTATATATGTATACTCCTGCTAGTATACGTCACGAGAGAGAGAGAGTGAGAGTGAGAAAGGGAAATATATATATATATATATATATACAGAGAGAGAGAGAGAGAGAGAGAGAGAGAGAGAGAGAGAGAGAGAGAGAGAGAGAGAGAGAGAGAGAGAGAGAGAGAGAGAGAGATGTGAGTGAGAATGAGGGAGGGGGGAAGATGAAGGAAAAGCCAGAAGAATTTGAAGAAGAAAGTGCGCTGAGTAGATCGATCTTAGGGTGGACATCAGAATCGACAATTGCAGGAACAAAGGTTAGTGTCAATTACAAACTGTCCTAAATAACACAAGTACTGGTGAAAGTCTTTATTACTTAAGACCCAGTCCCACTTGAATCTATAGTCTATCTTATTTTGTAAAAAAAAATGTTCAAGTATTCATCATTGTGAAGATATTACTTTCAGCTAGACTTTAGTCTCATTGAATGTTTTCATGAGTGCTCGTCATCTAAGTCTGTGACGTCATCGGGGTTGTAGGAAAGCGAGCGACCGCGGTCGACCGTAAAGCGGCCAAGCAAGCTAGATAGGCATACCGAATCAACACAGTGCGTATGGAAACAGATTTTGAAAAAAAAGGTCACTAAAAGCATACGCATTGTCCATGTACTATTCCCAACATTGTAACTAGATTTTGTTTTTCAGGTACCACCGACAGCGTGGTCCTTTCGTCACTCATTTTCCAATTCTATGCGGAATGATTTGGTATAGATAATTAAAAGAGTCTATCATATTTTGTTCAACAAATCGGTTAAATTCAAGAATTTGATAGGTTTGTAAATACATTTCGAATCATCTCACAATATTTTAATTGAAGATGTATCCATGGACAACTGTCGTCTGACAGATTAGTATTTATCACAACCAATAGGAATGTATTTCACAGTGAGAATTTCATCACGTGTATCGCATCGAGGTTTAATTTGTTAGAATGTGGATAAATAAGCTTGAGTGAGAAGTGTGATGACCTATTCGCAAGCGGGTCAGAACATTTCTTCGCTTCTTGAATTTTGAATAGAGGAATCCCATGGTTCAATAAAAGAATTGATATTTTTTATCCTGGGTGCGACAGCGGCTGTTCTCCTACAGCTTGGTCATTTCGTCACCTATGTTCCAAGTTCACAGTCATAACATGTTCCTTAATAATTATTGAAGAAACACTATATTGGTGGAGGTGCCATAATATATGTTGGAAAAGAACATGAAACAATCGCTAGATCTTGACTGTACATACTGTACTTTGAATTTGTAATAATTGAAATAACGCGTTACAGAAAATTAAATAATGAACAAATATGATGTTTGACTATACTTGATATTGTCATATTCCAGTTGTTATTACATCAAAGTTAGACAACAATGATCCACCCAAATGATGTTCTCTAATCACAACTTCAATGTTAGTTTGTTTTTTCCAGTATTTTCTAGTTGATGTGATAACTTGACAAACGCGATATCTCTGTACTTGATTATCTATTGATCAGCTTACTTTTTATAAAAATGACGGATAATGAAACTTCTTAAGAATGGTCTATTTACAGATTTAGTTGATCAAATTGATTCTGATGTAAACCCAAACGATTTGCTTGATGCAGCAAAGTATTGGAACATTGTAATAGAGTATGGTAGTGTACTTTTGAAGAGACGAACCTTCAGTCCCAGGTGCCTTGCATTATAATAATACATTGTTAACATTGTTCAGCTCCCCCAACGGCTATCACACAAAGTTGTCGCTGCAATCGAGATCAATTCGGTCGATAATATAGACTACTGCATTGATCTCGTGATTGGTGAGCGGTGTGGGATTCGAACACGCGTGCAGCAGGGTGATTAGCTGCTGGGGGAATTAGTGACCGGTAGGTTGGTGTTGTGTGGGCACAGATTGATGGTGCATGTGATGGCTGGTAGAAATGACCCAGAGGGAAGACCAAATCAAATGAAATGTCAAGTTCCGTGCTATTTGTTAACCGTCGGGTTATGGCCTATAACGGTGAAACCGTAGGTCGTGAATATTTGATCGTGTTGACTAGGGAAATACATTAACCTACCAGTTCCATTTTAGATTGAAACCATCTAATATACACATCGCACGGAGCCTATTTTGTGAGCACACATTTCTATTTACAATTCTGGAATTCCTATTAAATTCAGAATTATGAGTTATTTTTCAATTTATCTGAAAGTATTATTGTAATTGAACATAATATTGAACAAAGAATGGACATAATTGACATCCTAATAAGAAACATCGAAAAGTACTACAATTTCGTACAGTGAAGAATCAGTAAAGAATCAAAGAACATAAGCCTATAATAGGTGTTCTTTAATCTGTGGTATTGTTCTACATAGAAAATTAGTATCAGTACTGAATAATGCATAATCTTCTTATCTCTTACTCCCTCTCTCTCTTTCTCTCTCTCTTTCTCTCTCTCTCTCTCTATCTATCTCTCTCTCTCTCTCTCTCTCTATCTCTCTCTCTCTCTCTCTCTTT
The DNA here is from genome assembly GCA_907164805.1 of Brachyptera putata. Lineage (NCBI taxonomy): Eukaryota > Metazoa > Arthropoda > Insecta > Plecoptera > Taeniopterygidae > Brachyptera > Brachyptera putata. The sequence continues at coordinate 24,997,004 of OU015462.1, read as the reverse complement.
CTCTCTCCCTAATGCCACCATTGTTACCAACCTATGGTCGCATAACACCATGCATGGAACGTTTATTCAGTATGTGACCGCTCGGTATCGAACCCCGGGGTTTGACAATGACGACATAATGGCGTGAACAACAGTACAATGTAGTGTCCCCACGGAGCAGTGATTGCCATGGGGACCGAACAAACAGCTGATATCATATTGAGAGGTAAATGGAGTTATTGACTGAATATTATGATCGTGAACACAAAACCAATGAATAGAAATGCTGTCATGTTACCAACTGAACGAACAAAACATTAATACCGAAAGGCCCCCAAGTTATTTATATTCACTCTCGTGCTATTTTTCACGAAAATCGAATGAAAGTAATCGAAATGGTTATATACTTTCCCCAATGGATAGATCAAATGGATATTTGCCAGGGTGCCCTAACTAGGAAGAGTTGGAGTAAACGAATTAATATACTGCTGTCGTGATTGGAAATTGTTTTTCAATTATTTCGACAATGTGACACCACTCAAAAGATGAAAACATGTGTTGTTTTGATTCGATAAACTAGAGTTAAATCAGGTTAGGAATAATATAATATCTTACGTTTTGAAAAATAAAATCATTCTAAATTACTTTTCTCTTCCACAAATACACGAAGTCAGAAGAGACACACGCAGTGTAGCACGTGATATTTTAAAACGCTCTTATCAGAAGAGTAACGTCTCGATACTCTATACGACAGGTTGTTTGGAAGGCTGTGAAAGCGTCTCAGTGGACAGGCACGTGCCGAGGCGTGACTCGAAGAGGCAGTGGAATCATGACTCTGTGGATATAGACGGCAGTGGGTGGATAGAACGCAAATCACGAAGAGGAGAGAGAAAGACGATATATTTTTTTAAAGTTTCAAACTCGACCACAAGTTGTATTATCTATCATATGCTTATGAGTGGATTTTCTAAAATTTCTATTGTATTATCTATAATATGCTTATGAGTGGATTTTCTAAAATTTCTGTGGTACCTCACTTTTTGTTCGGTTTTGTTAAATCATTAATAGGATTGTGCCCTTCAGTTTTATTCATCAAATTTTAACGTGACTCTTTTCAGTCGGCACTGATTGGTCTCAAAATATAAAAAAAACACTCAATTGGCAATCTATATACATCATCAATCTATACCCATAGACATATATCTATGCTATATCGATCTATAGGATACAATCTGTTACACTCACATAGGCTCATCAATCTTCAATAATCAATCTATAAACAATCCATAGGCTTATCACCACACATTGTTGTAACAAGTGGGAAGCAATATTCCCCAAATTGTGTTCTCCAAAGCACAGCTTCAATTTTTTTGTCCTCCCTCAACTTTACCAATGGTTCACACTGGCTATCTGGGTTTCGAGAAGCTAAAACATATCAAAATAGCAGTGTCTCATGAGGTTTGGCTGAGAATCCCGGCAATCATTGTTTCCGTAGGAAAAAATCCGAAGTCAACTCCCAGCATCAACTGAACTAAGATTTTCAATTAGTTATCATGATTCTCACCGAGACTGGCACTAGAAATAATGTCCTAGCCCTAGCTAGCGCTAGAACTAGAACTTTCATTGGACCATGTTTACTATACTAGGCAAACGCATTGCACGATCAGCGAGATAGCTATACAGTAAAGTCTAAAACTCTACACACCTTGATCATATAAAATATACTTCATTTGATATCAACGAATTCAGGGAGCCGTGGATCTATCCTGCAACATTTTCTCTCATTATTTCTATCTATTCGATGAATAAAGAACATGTATTACATTTTCTTCGAAATGGCGAGTTCGAATTGCATACAAATTTTTAATTATGTGTATCACTTCCGTTTTTACATTTGAGAAAAATTTGAAATATATTGATGAGATTTTATTTTTAAATTTTTTTCCGCTCAGCCTAATCTTAAGCTGGCCTTCCATGAACGCGGTATTCGCTTAGCGAATTCGCTAAGCGTTGTTTTTAGCTTGGATACCGTGCCGCCATGCGCCGCTCTCTTCAATGATTGGTCGTTTTTTCAACATGGCGGCTAAAAAAACCGCTTAGCGAATTCGCTAAGCGAATACCGCGTTCATGGAAGGCCAGCTTTATGAGGTTTTAAGAAACTTTGAGATGATGGTCCTAGAAAATGGTCGAACAGATTTGTCCCAAAAACTACAGAGTTCTAAGTTGGACAAGTTTGAGTATACAGAAAAAGTTCCATGTTGATCAGTCAAACCCTACTACCTGTGCAGTGCTTACAAAAAAAACACACATAAAGCTCCGTGAGAGTTGAGTGGAAATCTTCCCTAACGCTCATCTAATTAGAGCAAATAATTTGATAGCAGAATATAATAGCAACGTCATCGTAAGAACTTGTTACATTCAGTAGCCCCCCTCATGAGCAGGGCTATGATTTTGTGCTGACAACAAAGGATTATACAACGAATGGACATGTTGACATGGCTTATATTAACCAATCCAAGTCCCTGTCTGTTGAAGCTAGCTAGGTCTGGAGGACATTATTCCACGTGGCACTCGCGGTAAGGGTCCAGAATGTGAATTTCAAGAAGTAATGAAATAGCATGAGAGTAATAACGGCCTTGTTGGTAATTAGATGAGCGTAGCGAAGATTTTCACTCAAGTCTTACGGAGCTTTGTCTGTGCGTTTTTTTGTTTTTTTTTGAATGTTTGTAAACACTGCACAGGTCGCAGGGTTTGACCGATCGACATGAAACTTTTTTTTTGTATGCAAACTTATCCAACTTAGAACTGTATAGTTCTGAGGTCCAATCGGTTGGACCATTTTTGAGAAACATCATTTAGAAGTTTCTAAAACCCCCATAAGATTTGGCTGGGCGGAAAAGAATTGAAAAAAAAATCTCTCCAATACAATTCAAATTTTCCACAAATGTAAACACAAGAATAATATACACGAACAAAAATTTGGTTTGATATTCGGACCAGCCGTTTTGGAGAAAATAATATACTAAATGTATTTTATTCATCGAAAAGATAGAAATATTAGTTGAAAAATGTTGAATTGTCGAAGTCACGGCTTTCTAGATTCAATTGACATTGGATGAAGTTCATTTCAAATGATCAAGGTTTGTAGAGTTTTCGATTATACTTTATACAGACATCTCGCTCATCGTACAACGCACATCCTGCGTTTGCCTAGTAATATTCAACAATGAGTTAAGTAGTTTCACGACAAATGAATACTTGTTAGATGAGCGTAGCGAAGATTTTCACTCAAGTCTTACGGAACTTTGTCTGTGCGTTTTTTTTTTTTTTTTGTTTGTAAACACTGCACAGGTCGCAGGGTTTGACCGATCGACATGAAACTTTTTTTTTATATGCAGACTTATCCAACTTAGAACTGTATAGTTTTGAGTTCTAATCGGTTGTACCATTTTTGAGAAACATCATTTAGAAGTTTCTAAAAACCCAATAAGATTTGGCTGAGCGGAAAAAAATGAAAAATAAAATCTCTTCAATATGATTCAAATTTCCCACAAATGTGAACACAAGAATAATATACATGAAGAAAAATTTGGTTTGATATTCGGACCAGCCGTTTTGGAGAAAATAATATAATGAATGTATTTTATTCATCGGAAAGATAGAAATATTAGTTGAAAAATGTTGCATTGTCGAAGTCACGGCTTTCTAGATTCATTGACATCGGATGAAGTTCATTTCAAATGATCAAGGTTTGTAGAGTTTTAGATTATACTTTATATAGACATCTCGCTCATCGTACAACGCACATCCTGCGTTTGCCTAGTAATAATTCATTTTACTCATTGTTGTCTTTTATGTTAAGTATAAGTAGAGAGTCCATACATTATGGGTACTCTAAGTATAAGTATAAGTATTGCACTTGCAATCAAACCCAAACGCACATCAAACTCGCTATCATATCAGAGTAAAGAACAAATAGTGGAATAGCAAATGAAATATATCTACACATAGAATGATGAGTATAAAGTGGAAATGACTAGGCCTATACATACATAAATGAATTAGAATATGAAAAAAGAATCAGGATTCAATGTTCAATGTTACAGTTTTAAGAGTTTATGTTTGATCGATAATAAAGAAACATAAATACATATTTCGTACTAGAATATCTCTAGTTTCATGAAACGGAATGGTGGAAAAGTTTTACCCATCTTGGACTGAATCATGCTTTGTGTGCTCTGGCAGAACAAGCTGTAGTCTAATTCATGCTACATGAATGTAAAACGATCAAACGAAGTGAAGTGATGTGGCTTTATTAAATGAGGTGCAGCTTCATTGTAAGAGGTACTTTCAAGTCAGTAACGTTTCGTGTTCCATCAACAAAGATGAGCACACTTTTAATGGAATTAAATTGTTTCATTCCGTACTGACTAAAGAATATGCGATTTACTATGACCTTAATATATTTCATAAACCTGATGTAATTTGGCGAGACACTAGTATTTAAAGATTTTATTATTAGATGAGCGTAGCGAAGATTTTCACTGAACTCTTACGGAACTTTTTCTGTGCGTTTTTTTTTTGTTTGTTTGTTTGTAAACACTGCACAGGTCGCAGGGTTTGACCGATCGACATGAAACTTTTTTTTTACATGCAAACTTATCCAACTTAGAACTGTATAGTTTTGAGGTCTAATCGGTTGTACCATTTTTGAGAAACATCATTTAGAAGTTTCTAAAAACCCCATAAGATTTGGCTGGGCGGAAAAAAATGAAAAATAAAATCTCTTCAATATGATTCAAATTTCCCACAAATGTGAACACAAGAATAATATACATGAAGAAAAATTTGGTTTGATATTCGGACCAGCCGTTTTGGAGAAAATAATATAAAAAATGTATTTTATTCATCGAAAAGATAGAAATATTAGTTGAAAAATGTTGCATTGTCGAAGTCACGGCTTTCTAGATTCATTGACATCGGATGAAGTTCATTTCAAATGATCAAGGTTTGTAGAGTTTTCGATGCTACTTTATATAGACATCTCGCTCATCGTACAACGCACATCCTGCGTTTTCCTAGTACTTTATATAGACATCTTGCTCATCGTACAACGCACATCCTGCGTGTGCCTAGTTAGATGAGCGTAGCGAAGATTTTCACTCAAGTCCCACGGAGCTTTGTCTGTGCGTTTTTTTTTGTTTGTAAACACTGCACAGGTCGCAGGGTTTGACCGATCGACATGAAACTTTTGATTGATATGCGAACTTATCCAACTTAGAACTGTATAGTTTTGAGGTCTAATCGGTTGTACCATTTTTGAGAAACATCATTTAGAAGTTCCTAAAAAACCCATAAGATTTGGCTGAGCGGAAAAAAATGAAAAATAAAATCTCTTCAATATGATTCAAATTTTCCACAAAAGTTAACACAATAATAATATACATGAACAAAAATTTGGTTCGATATTCGGATCAGCCGTTTTGGAGAAAATAATATCATAAATGTATTTTATTCATCGAAAAGATAGAAATATTAGTTTTAAAATGTTGCATTGTCGAAGTCACGGCTTTCTAGATTCATTGACATCGGATGAAGTTCATTTCAAATGATCAAGGTTTGTAGACTTCTCGATTATACTTCATATAGACATCTCGCTCATCGTACAACGCACATCCTGCGTTTGCCTAGTTTTATTCATTCATACTGAGTCTAGCGAAGCACGTTAATGATAACTAAGATCTATTGGCATCGGTGAATGACGAATGATTTGATGGAAAGATGAGATGAAAGCTTATTTCATTATGTGTTCTTGAATAGTGTTAAAGACTCGGTCGTGGCATGTCGTTTAGGAACCATCCCAGTGTGAACCTAAACGAAAGAGCTAGAAACCACATTTTACCTCTGTCAAAATGGAGGACCATAGCGGGAATCATACTTCGATTTCCTGAATGACGGTTCAGCGTGCTAGCCACTGGTCCACCCGTCTCTCATGCATTCATATAGATGTTCCTTCAGAACTTTTTCAAAATTAATACGTTATGAAATAATGAACAAAATCCATGCTATCTTCTCTTAAAAGCGTAATTTTGTGAAACCAATTTTATATTATGAACAAGATAACGGTACTGTTTCATTCAAGATGTTATTATATTTGCTTTAGAATTTGCTCTAACATTGAATGCAATGCCATCAAACATATAAAATGAGATGGTACTAGTGAGAACGAGAATGATCTATATTCTTATTAGATGAGCGTAGCGAAGATTTTCACTGAACTCTTACGGAACTTTGTCTGTGCGTTTTTTTTTTTTTTTTGTTTGTTTGTTTGTAAGCACTGCACAGGTCGAAGGGTTTGACCGATCGACATGAAACTTTTTTTTTATATGCAAACTTATCCAACTTAGAACTGTATAGTTTTGAGGTCTAATCGGTTGGACCATTTTTGAGAAACATCATTTAGAAGTTTCTAAAAACCCCATGAGATTTGGCTGAGCGGAAAAATTGAAAAAAAATCTCTCCAATATGATTCAAATTCTCCACAAATGTGAACACAAGAATAATATACATGAATAAAAATTTGGTTTGATATTCGGACCAGCCGTTTTGGAGAAAATAATATAATAAATGTATTTTATTCATCGGAAAGATAGAAATATTAGTTGAAAAATGTTGCATTGTCGAAGTCACGGCTTTCTAGATTCATTGACATCGGATGAAGTTCATTTCAAATGATCAAGGTTTGTAGTTTTCGATTATACCCTATATAGACATCTCGCTCATCGTACAACGCACATCCTGCGTTTGCCTAGTGAATAAACACATAGTATAGCGGAGGTTTTTAACTTTTCAACTTGAATGAAAGAATACAGTTAATGAATTACACGAAATAGATCTACAGAACTTGGTTTAAAAAAGTTGACCATATACTTGCGTATTCACATCCACTGCTTCCAAGAGTTACTGTTAATAATATATCTCACTCGTATTCCCACCATTTGTATAGTTGCTCAAATTCTTGAACTATAATATTCGATGTAATAGCTACACTAGAACCGCTCAAGCCTTCCAGATCATTGTCTACAACTAACAAACATGCATGCACTGAAAGTTGAAAATATTCTGTTCGTGCAGTTGATTTGAAGAACTTGTCAGAAGTAGTATAGAAAAGAAGTAAGCACAATTCAATATTGATATAAATTCATTCAAAATGCCCTGTTGTTTGTAGTTTTGCTACAACAGTTCGCCGGTCCCACTCTTAGGCCTAGTATACCAAGTCCAGTATTACTTTATCTGAGAGTTTTGGTGAAAACAAACAACATGCGTAGCCGTGGAGATGAACATTTCAAACTGTCAGTTAGAGCTACTTCCACTCTGGTAATTCGGGCACTTACCCAATGGCACTCACTAGATAATTTCTAGGACTATAGATATCTACGATGGATAAGCAACTAGGACTTCTCCCATGTTCTTTCAGTTGACGATCTCCAGTGCTAAGAAACTTTTCGACGCCACCTAGATCGCCTATATGAGCTAGATACAGGGCTCTGGTAGCCTGAGTAGTCGATCTCAGTGGCTTAGATCCGTTTCGTAGATCAAGAACAACGTCGCTCACAGTTGCGTATCCATCGTAGTTAGCTATGATCCTCGATAATATACAGAAACGCAGAAAAAATCAGTTAGAGCCATCTAGAAAGCGTGACTTTCGCCTAAAAAGGTAAATCACGTTCTTTGCATGCCATCAGTATAACCATCTTATTACCTTATCTCTGGTTTTGATAATGGAAATGTTTACTATTGTCTAACGCTTCGAGATATTCCCGTTCAATTTCACAGCCCCGTGCACCGACGCCTTCCCCCCTGACGTCGGCGTCGTCTAGCGATTGGGAAATCAAGCGTCGCACCGTTCTCTCTTTTGTCGCTAGAGAGATGTACGTCGTTATATATACGACACGTGATCAAAACAATCGGTTATGTAAATCGCATGTATAGCACGTCTGGTTCGAACGTAAGTCTTCTCTATTAGATAACTAAGGTGAATGAGGGTGTCGATCGAATATTGTGATGTTGTACAGAGTCCCTTATGTAGTATAGGTTCATCTCTGTACAAACATTCGATATCATACAATTATCATATCTATCAAACATCTCAAATTATAAATGAAAAGAAGTATTGGGAGATGTCAACAATACTTCTTGTTGTAAATGAAGTTAAAAGCAACAGATTCAGGATATTGTAAGATGCTTCGTTACATAGAATGATACAGTAACACGAAATTGAGAAGAGAAAGAGCAAAGAGAGAAGAGAACAAGAGCGATTTTTGTTCGTTAGTGAATTCTGTTTCATAGAACAGAGAGTTATTTAATTATTTTTAAAATTTAAACAGTCAATTATTTTGAGAAAAAAGTCACCTCTCTAAAATCTTCTGTTACTACTTACACAAAAGTAGTCTACGAGAAACCTCTTCTTCTCATATCAGAGAACATACCCTTAGCTATATCTCCAAAATGATTAAAACTTTACCGTATTTTGTTTGATACTTTACTCTGCTTAGCGACTTACACAAAACATGAAATAAAGATACAACATGTGAATAGCTTGATATTGTCAGAACAGAAAAATATGATAATAGAAAAAGTATTCACTATAGACCTACTATTCACTTCACTATCACTAACTGAATTGTACATAAGACACTCCTGGAAGAAATTAAAGCACTAAAGACCTCCAAATTGAAAACTGAAAAAAACTTCTTACATGGGTTCCTACGAACCCAACTTCGTGGGACGAAATGACCACAACCTCAAAATAAACCTATCAAGACATAACACCATCATAGGCCTCCAATCTTTTCTCGGTAGATCCATTCGTCTCTGGAACGATCTCCCACAAGTAAAAATGGAAATCTTACCAAAATACTCTGCTTTCAACACTATTTTATTGAATCTCTAGACTCACATTCCAAAATTACACCTAACTACTTTTTTTTTCTTTTGTCTTTACTTATTTTCTCTTTTTGCTCTACTCAAATTTTTATAAACTGTATACTTAAACTAAAAATTCGCCATTGTTGAAATAAGAATAGTATTTAGAATAAACTGCCACCGGACCAATGGTCCAAAGCTTTGATGAAAATAAATGAAAATGAATTAATAAACTTACTCAACTGCTTTCCAACACCCAACCTTCTTGTCCATGTGAAGAAAAATCCTTTCCGATCAGATGACACATCTTGTCTGGAATCTGCTGCCACATCCAACGACCCCCAGCTTACTCTGAGATGTGAAGCGGCATCAAATTATCAAATTCAGTCAGAACTCATCGCTCTATATATCATACACACTATATAATATAAAAATTATATTACCATATACACACATATATACAATATATATATATATATATATATATATATATATATATATATATATATATATATATATATATATATATATATATATACAATTTCAACAATTTCACAAAATCATATTTTCAATTTCACTATAAGATATAATATGGAGCTATATATAATATATAATATACTATAATACATATAGTATACACGTATATGAATATAGTATATATATATATATATATATATATATATATATATATATATATATATATATATATATACAATATTCATATACGTATATACTATATGTATTATAGTATATTATATATTATATATAGCTCCATATTATATCTTATAGTGAAATTGAAAATTTAATTTTGTGAAATTGTTTTTATATAATATCTGCAACGAGGTTATATAAACTCAAGGTACACACAAACAAATCTCTCGTTGTGAATTAATTCTGTCTTTTCTCGACTTTTGTCGTAGGCCTATATTGTTTTTTGTTCATGAAAATGAAATACAGACTATATTATACTTCCTCCATTTTTCACCGAGTTCATTTTTTGTCTCTTTTGTTTATATCATTTGTTGAGCCCAAGTTATTTAGACCTATAGTAAATGAAAACATGAACAGAAAATAATAACATTATTGGATCAATAGTATGGTTCAATATTTTGTTCAGAACATAAAAGGGCATATGCCCTTATTTCCATTAACAATTTTACTAAATTGACCTCAAAGAATGCCCAAGAAAAATAAACTTTATCACCCCACATAAAAATTCAACCGATTTTGATATTGAGTGGAGTAAACAATCATTCCAATTATATCGACATCTCAACTCGACGAATTCGATGAAACATTATGAAACATGGACCGCAGAAAGGAGCTTGAATATGTAATATTTCAGCGTTCATCCATCAACAATGAAACCTGTATCGTTTTCCTAGTTAATAAAACATTCGAATAACGATGACGCAGTTAAGCTTCTCTGGGACTGGATGAGATTTAAACGACCTAACAATATACTTACAGTATTATTATAATGGCCAATTACTGTATATTGTTAGCTAATCTAACTAACAATTCTTCCCAAGCCTGCAAGTGAATGATGGTGGAGGTGCCGATCGACCGTCTTTCCTATTTGGCAAGAAGAACGGTTTGACATTTCGATCTATCATGTCTTCGTTGAATTCACAGTGGTTATAATGAGATGTGTGTCAATACCTTATTCCAACTTGATAGAATTCTGTTGAGAAGAAGTCGATTTGAGCTCAGATAAACGATGGTGTGCGTGTTCTGCGTTCATTGCATTGTCAAATATTGTATATGTTTGGTCAATTTATATATTATAAATACACATATATATATATATATATATATATATATAAATATATATATATATATATATATATATATATATATATATATATATATATATATATATATATATATATATATATATATATATATATATATATATATATATATATATGCATAGTATGTATTATAAAGTTTTATTATATAGGGCTCACGGAATTTTTACTCTGACTTGAAGGAAAACACGTTGACTACTGAAAAGTGGAGGAAATAGAATTACATCACAATAACTAAAATATTATACAGAAGTTCGATATTCATTTCTCAAGGTATAATACCATCAAAATTACCATTCCTTGTTTTCATTTATAAAGAAATAAACTAGTGCTTCATTTGAACGAGATATTCAGAAATCATGGTGGAGGTGCCGGGTTCTGTGAAATTTTAAAAAAAATTCATAGTTACTTAGGTCCGTGAACCTGTCCCCCCGAATCGAGCACTAATTATGAAACTTGGTCAGGATTTAGTGCTCAATTAGTGCTATCGTTTTGTCAAGTATTAGAATTAGTGCTCCGATAGTTCCCGAGATAATAGCATTTGTTTGTGGGGGGGGGTCAAGTTCACGCTCCCCCCCACCCCCACAAACAAATGCTATTATCTCGGGAACTATCGGAGCACTAATTCTAATACTTGACAAATCGATAGCACTAATTGAGCACTAAATCCTGATCAAGTTTCATAATTAGTGCTCGAGTGGGGGGGGGACAGGTTCACGGACCTTAGTTACTTCCTCCATTCTATGTTTCTAAGTACACATCATGTTAATATTCACGCGATATGAAGTAATATATGCATATATCTCCAGGTATATACGTAAAATTATCACACAATTCTTTGAGAGCAGCCTAGTCTAAATAGTTTATTAAAAATGTATATGTTTCTGAATTTTCTTCAAGGGTTTAGACAAATATTATATTCTCAAGTATTTATGAAATTTGCTTCTCTGATTATACTCAATCATTCATCACAGCTCCACATTGATATCCTGACTGAAGCTGATATTGTATTCTATTTTCACGTTTCTCTCATCAAATTATCCCAAGACAAAAGCCAGTTTAACACAGTATCTCAATGTACAAAGAATACTGTCATCACGACTGTTTAAAACGAAGTCGTTCAGTATACGTCTTAGTTCTGTACAATAATAATATCACCATGGGGTTAAACTTGTCACTTGTCACGGCCATCTTGGCGGTAAATTAGGATCAGGATGGCGGTGGTGGTGGCGGGCGTGCTGCCGCCTAGCGGATGATTTGTATAGTCAGGTTAACTGAAATATAGCTCGTCTTAAAGCACCTGCATGTATAGCTAAAGACTGCAATATTTAATAAAATTGGTATGAGAATCTAATAAAAGTTAGAATATATATGTCTTATATCTAAGGAGCTGATGAATTAAAGTCATAGTTCTGTTCTTTGTTGCATTTGCTAGATTTGAAATAGTTTGATTTGGATATTTTGATGGCTAGTTTCAATTCGATGTTGCAATCAGGTCTACTGTTCATGACATTCAAGCTCTATAAATGTGATTATTGGAAATTTTGAAACCAAATATGAGAGCTGAATGGATTCTCAAAATTTTGTTACTTCTTCATGCATATTGTTACAATAGAAACTAGTTGTATTGTATAGTTTTTGATGTGCTTTGTCATGTGGTATGAGTTATGATGCTATGTGTATGGTATGTGTATGGTATGTGTATTATGTTTTATGGAAAATGTGTTATGTTATATGTTATTTTATATTATGCCATTCATTTCATTCACATATTTATTTTATATCATTGTTATTGTAATATCATTTGAAAGTATCAGAAGTAGCCTAATGACCACAAACTATAAAACTCAAAATTTATGCAAAGCAACCGAGTAACGGAATTTCGTTTTCATGATGTTCATACAATTTGAAGCAAAACACTTTCGAATCTTGAAACAAATATTATAAAAAATAACGCTAAAATGAGAATGATAAGGACGATTTTTCAATTTGAATCAGGCCTACTTTGTATCTCATTTTGTTGCAGGCTTCCATTTATTTAGAATGAGTCAGTTTCTGTCACCCCGAGCGTACGACGTGCACAACAAGAAGAAGAAAGAAGTCACGACGGGGTGGTTTAGGAGCGGTAAGAGAAGAGGGTTATTTGTTCGTAGCACAGCACTTGTTTAAACAGTCTTCATTAAAACTTGTTCTTCTTCCTCTTCTTCCTTGTCAAACCCATGACGTTCACTATAATACACGACATTTCATTCATTCAGTCAAGCTATTCAATTTTCTCATTTCATTCTACGCGTTGACATTCCCGCTATACACCGTGTCAGAGTATTAAACACTCATGGACAACCTAAGTACACCAATTACAGTTACTGTGCTGACGTTGTGTTTAGACAGTGCTTTGTGTCGACAGTGATACAAGGTATAGCTTGAGGAAACACGGAGATGTGAATAATCAGAATAATGAGACAATTTACTTGAATTATGGAGGAGCATTTATAATTCAAGCAGAATTCTTGGATATAATTATATATAATACTGAGCGTTTTTTTACGTGAATCGATAATATTAATGTATGAATTGATGATTGCAATAATAACGAAAATATCGAAGGAATGATATTATTTATTCCGATTATCAATAGACAAGCATCATATTCAAAATTAAGATCTTCATTGTGGATTTTCAATTTTTATGTGAGGTATCTACTACTTGTCCGTCAAGTTTGAGAAACCCCACTTCACATGTGATTACATGGAAACAAATTAATTTCATATCAACAATTTTGTTTAAATTTTGCATTGAAAGAGAGAGAAAGAGAGAGAGAGAGAGAGAAAGAGAAAGAGATAGAGATAGACCTATGCTCAGTCCCAATACTGAAATGAATATAACACCCATAACTCATCCTTACAAGTGGTGCTAACAATTATCTTAATACTCATCTAAATGAATGTATTCTCGCATTTCTGATTGCCGTAATAATCCCGTCTTGTAGTACCATAACAAGATAAGCCTAGTATTTATAATAGTTAATATATTAATAATTAAATACTTGCGTGCTCTTGAGAACACTTGCTCGTACAAGAAGCTGGGAAGAATACACCACACAGAGAAGAAGACGGTATTTAGGGTAGTTAGGCAGGTATCCAAGACATATTCCATGATTAATTATCCCGCGTTTTCTGTTTAACGAGAGTATAGGGTGGATTCACCGGTGGTACTAATAAGTCGCCTTGCGGCTCTCCCACCCCCGCCCCACCACCATCCCCTCACATGCCGAGTGGTATTTATGTTGCGGCCCGCGACACCCATTTGTCACACCCTTAGACACTAGTTGTGTGCGGGCCGAGGGGGGGATGGTGGGAAATTCACTTACAAAACACATTATTTACTTGATGTTTGTGAATGAGGAATGGTGGGTGGTGGGGGTGGTGGGGTGGTGGGGGTGGTGTGGGTGGGGGAATTGGAGGGTGGGGATGTCACAAGTGTTTGACAGAGTAAACAATCGATGGACATGTTGTAGAATCATCAGCGTGAAAACAAGGTCATGCAGCTTTTGATTTGTTTCCCAGATGAAAGAAGTCACTAAGTGGTTTTAATGAAGGGTATTTGTACAATCGTAGTTCTAGAGAATGAAGGAGAATAACTTATACTAGCATAGCTTATTATAGTCTCTGATTCAATTATTCCTTTTATAGTTATTTATTTTCTGTATTTGTTTAACTAGGCCTATGTAATTATAAGTTAACACATATTGACGATATTCTGCTGTATAATTAGGCCTACTCAATACACACACGTTAGAATAAAATGTTTCATGATGAGTTGATAACTATTTGTGTTGTTTCATTTATATCTTATTCATGAGGTTGCAATATCAACAATAGTTATGTACCGGTTTATGGGATTCAAGTTTTAATAATATATAGGGCTACAACATGCATAAAAATGTAATCTTTGATTGATAGAATGATTTAGCAATGTAAAAACCCCAAAAATAATGTGGAGTCTTTTCGTTAAGCTCATTATAGCGAAGTCTATGTACTGATTTATTCTCCTATCAAGGAAACATAAATCTCGATAGAAAAAAACCTTCAATATATAATAAAATAAATGTTGGTGGAGGAACCGGGTTTAAAAAAAACTCCACTCAAAATATTTCACCATAAAAAAAAATCCTATTAAATTATCATAATGTATGACATTAGCATCCATAACAACTTCCCTCCTAAGCGCTTGCCAAGTCTTTTTATCTTCCCCCTTCTCTTTCACTCTCTCCCTCTCTCTCTCTCTCTCTCTCTCTCTCACTCTTTCCCCCACGGAGTTGATATTACTACAACTGCTACCTCTTGTACATTAAGTGAATTACAAATCTCACAGAGCACAATTACAAGCCTCGCCTGTATTATGACGTCACGCCCACCCCTCCCCCTTTCCCCACCCCCCTCACCTGAACGCTGGAATAAAAGAGACATAAGAAACACCACTTCTATCATGCGAGAGATAAGGATAGAGAAAGTTGTTCTCTAGTCGGTAATAAAGGAGACTGTTAGAGCCGACATTACAGGCAAACAGGGTGCCAGATTAAAATAAAATTTACATCACTTCTAACTGTTATTATTCCTTGGTGAATGCATGCAAAATTATAAATACAAAAGCGATTCGTTTTGTTTTAAGAGTGAGAGGGTATCTTGCATTATAATACTCCTATTAAAGATTTCCCTGCTAGATAGTGGAGACAAATAGAAGACATGTTTAACAAGTGAAATTATATCTTTTATTAAGAAAACAATGATCAAATAGGAGTTTAAACGGTTTTAATTGTTATCACTTCTATGAGAGGGTCAAGTATGAGATTAGCTGTGATGTATTAATTATGGTATGATAGCTATTAACCTCTCTCAATGACTGTGCATGCATTTCAAAGTAGTTCACTGAAAAATACGATACAATGATGACACACGTTAATAATAATTCACGCTCAAATTAAAAATTATATATTCCGCGCTAATATGAAATAACTATATATATATATATATATATATATATATATATATATATATATATATATACATATATATATATATATATATATATATATATTCTCTATCTATAAAAATCGGCACACACATATATATATATATATATATATATATATATATATATATATATATATATATATATATATATTATAACGCTAATGTCAATATATGAAGATTTGACCACTTTGGAATCTGAACTCAGGTCTCAGAACCTAAAGCTCTATCCGCTGAGCTATAGGCCAGCACTCAGATTCAAGTCAAACCGACACAGTCAAGTCAAGACAACACAATCATAGGACGAGACACATTCGAAAAACCACTCTCATGGGCTGTGTCTTTACAGATCAACAGATACCAAGGTGTAACGACGACTGCACGTTACCAAAAGTCCTTGCGCTTCCTTTTCAATCATTACTCAGATAAACCTATGACTACCAATAACGTAACGTTATTGCTAGTCATAGGATAAACCATATCACACGGTGATTGAGAAGAACGAATGGATTGGTTGTAATTGTGTATCCATACGCAGAAGACCCATCGCAAATCGTCTAGTTGAATAGATTCTACTTGACTCCTATTGAAACAGTTTCAAATGCTCGGATTACAATCATCGACACGTGATATGATTCGGTCATTATGAGACTGCCAAATAGTACGCCAAATAAACAGCTGATTTCATTGACCAGTAACTTCATTGCAGCAATATAGGATGGCCATCTTTGAGTTTGCCGTGAACCACTCGATCAACCAGCAGAGGTGTGTGAAATAGGTTAATTGGCTTGTATAGTGATCTTGAGGCCTCATTGTATTCATTCGTAATCAACCACCTTGTAATACGAGCTTTAGGACGTGTTTTGAACAACACTCCTCCATGAATGCGATCCATTACCGATGTGTATGAACGTTTGTGTCAAACCATAGAAAATGCGCCCAAAACTTGTGGCAATGTACAACTGTTACACCATGGAATCTGTTGATTAGATGAGCGTTAGCGAAGATTTCCATGCAACTCTTAACGAGCTTTGTCTGTCCGTTTTTTTTTTTTTGTTTGTTTGTGGGCACTGCACAGGTTGCAGGGTTTGATCGATTGACATGAAACTTTTTTTTATACGCAAACTCATTCAACTTAGAACTGTATAGTTTTGGGGTCAAATCGGTTGGACCATTTTTGAGAAACATCATGTCGAAGTATCTGAAAACCCCATAAGATAAGGCTGAGCGGAAAAAATTGAAAAATAAAATCTCATCAATATAATTCAAATTTTCCCCAAATGTGAACACGGAAGTGATACACATAATTAAGAATTCGTATCCAATTCAGACCAGCCGTTTCGAAGGAAATAATGTAATACATTCTCTTCATTTATCGAATAAATAGAAATAAAATAGCAGAAAAATGCTGCAGTGATAGTCACGGCACCTCAGATTCATTGGTATTAAATAAAATATATTTTATATGATCAAGGTGTGTAGAGTTTTCGATTATACTCAATATAGACATCTCGCTCATCTTACAACGCATATTCTGCGTTTGCCTAGCGTGTAAAGACACAGTCCATGAGGGTCGTTCCTCAGATTGGTTTTGTCGTATCAATGTGTCGTTTGTTCGACTTGAATCTGCATGGGTGGTGGCTCAGCTCAGTGGGTAGAGCTTTCAGTATCAACCAAGAGATCCTTGATTTATGTCTCAGAATCGGAACATTTCTACCATTCAACATCAACGTTGATATATATCGGTATTGGATCGCATCCATTAAAAAAATGATGTTCAGTAAATACATGTACGGATATTTTGTGCTTGCTATTTCATATTTTACGATTTCCTACCATTCATATAAGGTATTGTTCATTCATTTCCGATCCATTTGATTGACCCTATACAAACAGTACCATCCTTATACATTGCAGTAGATATTGTGAAAAATACAATTAATCGGATTGAAGTATAATGAAGCTCACACAAATCACACTAAATTAATAATCCTACTTGAAAGTTCAACTCAAAGGGAAGGGAGAGTTAATATAAAAGTGCGTGTCAATTGACTTGTCAACTTATTGCGCATGCGTGGGCGTCAGGTTGTGAACGAGCCACCGATAGAGCTAGCTTGGGGCGCGTCACGTCAGGCTGCGCTAGTGTTGCCCACGCAGCACTAAATTACGCTACGTGACAAAGCTAGCGGCTAATTTATTAGTCGCACCGCGTTAGCTTGGACAGATGGTTCGGCATTAGGTTGCCTGCCTGTTTGCTTGCCTGCCTGCTTCGTGCTTCACGCAAAGATGGGTTTATCTTTCCTTTTAATTGACTTTTATATCGACAGTTGAACTGGGAATCGTTGTCGTTACTTGAGACATATTGCTACATTACAAGAAGCCGCTTGACATTTTGCTATTCATATTAATCCTGTTTTCGTTTGTTTTACTTCATCTACTTTCTAGATGTATTTTTCTACAGATAAGGTTGATATTTATGAATGCACGTCAGTCTTTATAAGAACTATATTATGCACAACGTTACCAATTGATAAATAACTAAAAATGAATGTTATTTTTATTTCACACCCTCAAGACATTATGAACTGTCGCCAACTCCCTCTCTTCATATCTCTACTAAAAATGTTTGATGTACTTGCCGACATTGTTGCCAGGTAGTGCCAAGCCAATCAGCACCCCCACTACGACAAACATGTGAATCATGTCAACACCGCTTTTTCACATCACCAACAGTCAATCATTGATCGGATGAAAAACCTGAAACGAACAAAATCATTGTAAGATTATTTAATAGAATGGAATTTCTCCTGTGCATGCGCGATGACTATAGTACTTTCAATAATATTCAACATTAGCTGCCCTAACTGCTACTGTTCAATAGCTTCTCAAATGCTTTTTTAATGCTTGGTTTTTAAATGTACATTCGAATATTCTTCATCTTCTGATTTTAAAGCTAATTGCCAGCTAAATCTTACTTATTGATGGGCTAAACATAGGCTCAATCTTTCCGTATTATTGGAATCGGCTGATCTGTAGGTTACATAGTGAGTTGTTTGCAGGTGATCATATGGAAATTACAAATACAAGCAAGGTCTGTTCGACCCGAACCGCGTACTCTACGGTTCAATAGGGGAGCAATTGCGTGAAGATAGACAATGGCCAAACTTTATTGTTATGCCAGCAAGTATAGAGAGATCGTACGTGTACATTAATAAACTCGAAGAAAAGTTGTGTTGAAAACCGACATAAAAGATCTGGGTAGTAAACTACTGATAACACATAAATAAGATAATTGGAACGGATATAAATTTGACCTGCACCGAAGTATCCGAGAGGGATAAGTATCCGAGAGGTGAACCGTAACGAAAATCCCAAGATAAACTTCTTGTCTTCAAATGAAACAAGTAATACAAACTTTTGGAGGAGAAATCAAAAAGACAAAATAATGGTCTGGAAAAGTGAAGCTTTATAGCCATAAAATACCAGAAGTTGATAAGAAAAGAACTAGAAACTTATACATGTGTTTTGACGGTCGAAACTCTTGTCCGTTAATGCTTGTTGATATAAGAGATATGTGATCAATAATATCATAATTCGTGTGAACGATGTGGACGAAAATAAACTTTGAGTAATAATTAAGATCTTTCAAGTTAGTTTCTTTCTCAAGTAATTCACTTCTTATATTTTTCGTCACTCATCAGAAACTCAACCTTTCTCTTACTTACTCTTATCCCCCCTTCCCCTTCCCCTTAGTCTTTCTTTCAGTAGAAAAGTTTGATCTCTAATGAGAAGATACTTGACTGTTCATTAACCCCTCACTCTCCCCTTGCTTCTCCAACTAACAAGAGCCACAGCATACTAGATTCAAGACTGTCATCAGTCCCAGTCTTTGGTTCATTATCGAATGACGGTGGCGACATAATTAAGCCTGGCGGTGGATAGAGTAACGAGATCGTTATATAGTGACGACACAAATGTTTCAACATTCATTTATTTATTCATTTTTATTAATTCTCTGTAGAATTTTGTGGTAAGTTTTGAGTTCATATAGTTGGTAATGACGATGGTTGTTTGTTCAAAACCTCCTAAAATACACTAAAACTCATTCTATGTATTACACTCGGAATCACAGCCGACTTGACATTAGTTTCTATAGGAGAGCTTATAGTCGTCCAGCCAGAAAGGCGGTACACATATATCTTGGTATATGAATGGAATTATATACGTATTTGGGCTATAATTTCGTATAGTCTAAATACAAAGCATTGTTATTGACATTTTAACATTTCCTTACTTATACACGACACTACAGCTTAACAGGTATGACGTTTTTCTAGGAAAAAATGGAGATAAAACTTCGTGTGTGAAAATATACTGAACATATAATATAATAAAATTAATAATTTATCTTTGTCCCAATTAGTACTGTCCACCCACGTGTTGACTCCGCCTTCATTGAAACAGTCCCGTGGGTGTGCCGGGGGTGTCAGATAAAGCCCGTCATTCTCGCTGTGAGGCAGCAAGCGGCGGCGTCGGCGGTGGCGGCGGCAGCAGTGAGATTCCTCGAAGATAAACCGCCTCCTACAACCTCTCGACTCTCATAAATACACTCCTACCAACCTCGATACGAAGTTACAACCCGGTATTAACTATTTTATGGTTGCTATGTTAAGCTCAGTTTCTAAAAGAGGAGGTGATATGGCTTTAACAATGTTGTCGCGTACTTAAGATCAACAAGGTATTGACGACGTTATACGATCCTTGGATTATGTTGTCTAGAGTGGACAGGTTTGACCATAGGCTTCAAATCTGATCGGTTTATACTGAGTCAAACAGTGCTTTAAGAAATTGATCTTTCACACAATAAGTAATGTTCAAAAGTCTATCTCAATAAATTGATTCGAATATTTGCGAAAAATATCAATATAGGCCTATGTGCAACAATTCCAGTTTACAATGGAACTCTATATACAGATAAAATAACTAGAAGCTCCGTTGTAGAATTTTACTCTACTTTGCCTCCAACTTCTAAATGTGTGTACCTACATTTTATTATTGCATTATTTCCAAGAGGTGACAATCCACGAAAGACGAATGAGAAAAATGTCATTGAAAGTTTCCAGCCTCTAGAATTATTCCTGGGCTTTAGATCATCTCATCTCTCTCTTTCCCTCAGGATCATCTGCTCATCTCTCGTCTCGTATCCCGAGTACTGTACAAGTCAATATAACAACAAGGATTAGGTTTGTCGCCAACGTGCTAGATCCCGTAGCGGCTACACGTTCCATTATCGTGACGTCACTGGTTGGTTTTATGACCGAGGATTGGATGCTCATGTAAGCCAATCACATGATTCACATGAGGTGGTGACGTCAGTAGGTGAGATAAGAACAACCGCGAGGTAAATCATAGCACTACGGGGTCTATAGAAGGGAAGGGAAGAAAGGAGGTTACAGAATGGTGCCCAACGATACGGTCTTGAGTTCGTATGTTTTTTTCAATGTAAGCTATTAAACTTGAATATTATTTGAAATAACGTATTTTCTGAATTTTTGCATCAAGGATTGAAATGGCTGTTCCAGAACATAATTTTGAAATAATTTCTTTTCAGAAACTTCATTCTTCAGTTAGCATCTGTCGTTCACTTTTCACATATTTTTGTCATTTTATCATCGTAGGAATGAATTTCAACGTGCATCCGTTTTTCCGGTTTCAATTGAACCTATTATACATGAATAACGCCAATAACACTAATCGTTGTAGTGTGAACATACCAACATATTATGTCGATGAAAAAGTTGGAGGAAGGAATTGAACTCTTGACTGCTTGTCATAGCTTGGAGACATATATTCGTAAACACATTCATATGATCAAAATGAAAAATGGAGAATGGAGAGTGAAAAAATTACAGCAGGAGTAAGTATTGCATTTTATTCGACGAAATTTGTTTTCAAGATTTTCACCACTTCTGAGTAAATCCAATAGAATCCTTATCAGTTCTATCTTCAGTATTTCTCAAAATTGGTTGACTCGATTAGGCCTATATTTGAAAAAAATTGGCAACTATAATTCTGAGATAGTTACTTATATCTGGAGGTGATTGATTCGCGAGTTTTATGTGCGTATCACTCACTGATAAGTAACATTCACATAAACAATACTTTCACAATTGCATGCGAATTGATTATTTGCTAATGATCATTAATGTCACTCTTCGATGCCGAAATGGTAGTACACTTAATTAATCACCCTCTCCTCACCTTCGACAAGAAAATAATCTCCCTTTTTTCAACTACATTGAAGTCAATTAACTTATTTACACCCCTTTCATTCATTTCTACATCTTATCTTGTATTTCATTATTCTACTCCCTATTATTCAACAGCTTAAAACATCTACAGGTCTATTCATACCTACACTCAGACACAATGGATGTCCCGATCAACCGTCTCTCATATTCTCTAACATCACCGCTTTGGTGCTTCGATCTGCTTGATTTCATTTCTCGAGTAATGTTTGAGTTTTTCATATGCTACGAGATAAAGATATGTTTTCTAATTAGTGTGAGTCGAGCTCTGAGAGCTACGGGGGCTCTCAATGGCAGCACAAAGGAGCTAATATATTGAACTTTGCATGAGAATAGATGAAAGGAAATCAAAAGTGATAATGAAACTTGTGTATTGAAGACTTTCTCTGTCTCTGGCTCTTGCGTGGGTGAGTAATGGGGAGCGAGTGAAAGGTGAGAGTCGAGGTTGGACTTCAGGAGGAAGCGGAGTGATTAAGTGAAAGATAAGAAGGAGTGTATTAATGAACAATAGTGCATTGTGAAAACATGTATAATGCGTTTAGGGTTGATTTAAACCTCAAGTGCGTGTGATGGGACAAAGTATATTGTAGGAATAGAAGTCTGATAACACAAGTTCAACATCAGATGTGGTTTATTGATTGACTATTTTCAATTAACAGTCGAACAGCTTACATACAAAATCAAAGTTTCGTCATCAGATTTGAATACAAAATATTTTGGTGAGGGAAATGGACTTTTCAACAATTAAAGTTTGAAGCACGAAATTATGTAAACAATTCACTGAATAATATATAGCATCAGAGAATGATTTGAAAATTCTCCAATGGAAATCACCAATGTGCTGAAAGTTTCGAATCAGTGGTTTTTAATCAATCTGATTGGAAGATATCACTTTTCTTGTCACTTCATCAATTTTAGATAGCTTTTGAATTTGGAATTCTGTGTTGCCTATATACAATATAGGCACACATTGATTCGGTCCGAACTAATCCAAGCAAATTTCTAGCAAATTCAATCATATATATTGTAATAATGTATTGTGCGGAATGAGCAGTTTTTGAGTGTTACCAAATAACGTGATTACTATTATTACTTGCATGTGCTTCATGAAAATACGAATCAATAAACAATTTAATTCGCGATTCCATTTTTTTTATAACCACTATAATTAGACTACTGTGTGATATGAACGAAGATGTAGAAATTGAATGAGTTCTACTGTTGAATAAAATGAGTGTAATCATCAGAATTAGTCATTGGTTCCAAAATATTCAAATAATCAAAATTCTGTATGGAAAAAACACGTATGAAACTGTCTTTAACTACAACTTGTTCCAAACGTGATTCATTGCTTCTCTAAAAGCCTCCAAACACGCATAAATATCAGATCGTAAGTTTATAGCTGTTGTTACGAGTATCTCAAAACATTTTCTCCGTTGCCTTCTTGTTAGAAGTAGCTGGACACAAACTCTACACACAGAATTAGCCACTAGATTGAATCAGGCACTAAGTGCTATCGCCAGCAATGTTTTTTACCAACTTGATAAATATCCGCTCGACTAGACGGTATAGCCGCGTTCAGTCCGCAAGAAAAGAAGTCACATGGGAGGAAATTCTAGCTGATAAAATGCCGAGCCTGTTTGTTTTGTGAACTTGCATGGTTGCCATGCTGGTAATTCATATAGATAGTTTTTTAATAAGGGTACCCTCATAAAAACAGCCACAGGATGAAAGTGAAAATACATGAAATGTGTACGAAATTGAGAGAGTTTTTTGTATTAAAGTAGAAATTATCATGTAAATCGTGCACATAACGAGAGACTCGGTTGAATATATAAAAACTTTCAGCTCAGATATTTGAGGTCGAGAAAAAAGAACGAGTTTTATAATAGTAAGGATATCTGTAGATCCTTAGTTTATAATGTTTTCAAACGAGTTCATACGTGTTGAAGTGAGTTAGTTTACTAGATAATTTATCGAGTTTTCTTCATGTCAATGAAGCAATGGAATTATTCTATAACATTCTCGGATTTGAATTCAATAATTAACTTCTTGAAGTTTAGCTGTATAGTTTTGAAAGACTGAGATACCGTAATACACGTTTTAAGATCATGAAAATTAATGGAATATCATCTCAAGTCCGCAAGTGCACAAACTTTATAGCATTAAAGTTCTCTTATTGATGTGCAATCATTCATTTGGAAGGTGAGGTGGTCTTATAAAGTTGAAAACGAATCATTGTGTGTTGTTCGTATAATAGATTATTTATATTTCATCCAATAATAATCAGAAAAAAGGAGGCTTCTTTCGATAAATATATATATATATATATAATTACACATTGCTTCAGGATTTTAACGCGTATTATAAAAACAAGGACAAATCTAAATATGAAATTGATTTAGTAATTAATAATTATTAAATCAATTTCATATTTAGATTTGTCCTTGTTTTTATAATACGCGTTAAAACCCTGAAGCAATGTGTAATTATATATATATATATATATATATATATATATATATATATATATATATATATATATATATATATATATATAAATATATATATATATCATCGATGGTGAAATGAGATCGTGATAACTGAATATAAATATCCATTACTTATTAATACCACTCAACGTTTCAATTGCGATGTAACAGCTTCTTACAAAAATTCGTGATATATGTGTTATACATATGGAACAACTACACATAATATCGTTCCTCAGCTCACTCATCCTATTTACGCTGTTATCGCGTTTTTCTAACAACATCGTCAAAGTTAGTTACACATCACAGTGTGTACTCCAATTCAGTTGTGTACCATATCTATACTCTCCTCTGATTTCAACCCTACATCGTTCGATTTCGTATAAAAAACCCCTATAAAATAATCATTATAATTTTCCATTTCAATTGAAAACTGAGTTTCGATATTGAATAATGTATCTCTTCTTCTATTCATGTAGATCGCGTCACATGGTAATGTTTTCCACTGAACAATACTCGGAGTTATAACTAATTAACGCTACCGAGTCTATTGTCAATATTAAATTAACTCCCCGCTAATCTTGGAGGAGGCGAGCCTTGGGCGAGATTTGAGAGAAGAGATAATTCAGTTACGAGTTGACTTGGGAGGCGTTACCCCCTCCCAACCACTATACTCTCTTCATTAAGCGCGATTAACATAGTCGAACGATTTATCAGGGCAACAAAGTTTCGAGTGAGGCCTCCTTCCTCATCCCCTCCATCTATTTTTAGTGTGCCACCGCTGTTATTGGTTTCGCCTGTGTTACGACCCAGTGTTGTGGAGGTTGATATAAATGGAATGATATTGCTACTGGTAATATACATACAATGCTAAATTAGCTATATAGCCCTAGAAACTGTCCTATTTAGGTAATAATTCCAGAATTGGTAGATTCTTCTTTGTCTCACACACTATTCACAACCCCCTAAAATTACATAACTTACACTTTTAAATGCAAACAATACAAATTTCAAATCGGAAGTTTTCATTTCTGCGTGACAGTCGATATACATATTGATTTCCACATTTTCAAGAATTTAACTTTTATCTTGGTCAGAGAGCTAAATCTTAAACCTTTAGAACTCTATGTATGCTTCTTCTAAGTTGTAATGGGCGACATGTTTACAATCCCTATCGGACTTACCATCTTCAGTCAAGCCGACGCTCAGTGAAGACGCTACATGCACATGCAAAACATTCAGTACAGTATTAATACTCTGAGAAAAGTTGGCTGTGCAGTCTTTTGACGCTCAATTTGTCGGTCAATTTGGTCGGTGACGATCTTCAGTGAAGCCGAAATAGGTTCAAAAAAGCCAATGATGATACAGTTTTTCGACGCTCAGTTTGTTGGTAAATGTAGTTGTGCGACTCCTAATAAAGCTGTAGGGCCTATAATAGGCTCAGAGGAGCCGGCAATGTAGTTTTATATCATTCAGTTTGTTGCTAAATGTAGCTGTGTAACTCAGAGTCTAGTTGCAATATGCTCATCAATTACTTGTTAAATGCAGTTGTATGCACAGTAAAGTTAACGCTCATTGAGTTGTGAGTCATGTCGGTAAATGCAGTTGTCGGTGAAAGTAGTTGTATAAAGAAGTCGAGCTCTTCAAGACAGTTTTTCCACATCAAGTGAAACCGTAGTAAGAAGTTATTATCATGTTTTAATTACAGCCCGAGGAAGTTCACTCGTAGCGCCTCTTTATCGCAATCAAACCTGCCGACTCGAAACTACCGCTCAGCAATGTCGCAACATATAACAAAACACCTGTTCGAAACTTGAAGCCCGAAAACCTTATACACACTGAGACGTCGTGGAACGTCTGATCGTCCATGTATAAACATACCAGAAGACGCGGGTAGACCCTCACGGAGAGGTACACTCTCAAGAAGAGACGTTTGCGAGACGATTACGAACGTTAACTAGAAACGTTGTTATTTTTATTGTTATTATTACCAGTTATAACTAAGTAGACTGATCTAGCTGTAAAATGGCTCCACTTAAGGGGTAGGTTTCATAAGTGTACTGCTATGTCGTTTAGATTTATCAAGCAACTGTAATAACCGCCCTAATCAGATCGTAATTCTGAGATGCTACTGAGTTTTACTTGTGGTAAGCATAAACGTAGCGAAGATGAACATTCAACTTGTGGTGAGAAAAAGGCCCAATGATGTTTTCATTACTGCTTTGCGTCTGTTCACTTAGTTACAAGAATTGATCCACATTGGATAATTGTCCTATAATCATTTCTCCGCATATTAAATCAGATACTGGACGGAATATAGGAACTGAAACGTAGCCTCACGGATATATATATATTCCGTTCAACAATGTTCAGTACAAAAAATAGTAGTATCGCGCAGTTTCTAATATAGTTCCTGATATAGTTTCTAATATTATTATATTGGTGTATCATAATATTGCATACTATACGTATATAAGTATACGTATATAGCACAGTTCTTTTATCATTAACCTCTGACATATTTAATATATATTCAGCTAATACGAAATAACATTCTTTTTTTTCCAGTATGACATAGTTTTTCCAGCTGTGTTAGTGTGTAGTTTGTAGATCGATACGTCGGATTGTAACTAAAACAGGATTTACGGCTTTCATATGTTTTCTAAACCAACCAGATCACCCAGGGGAAATTTGGCACAAATTATTTCAATTTCCAAACACGATCCCAACAAAATCAACAAGTCCACGCTACTTGTTTATCCTCTACTTGTTCGTGTTTTGTGCTGAATATTATGCTACATTATAATCTGCGTCCACAAACAATCGTTCGGTTTAATTGAAATATACTTCACATAATTAGACAATTAAATTTAATTGTAACAAAACTGAAAATCTTGTATGTCATGAAATTAGTTTGCAAAGTCAATGCTACATATTGACTATATTTGGAAATAATGTAATGATGAAGGAATTATGTGTATTTGATATATTTTTTATGGAGTCCAAAAAGTGACATGTTAATATATCCGGAAACTACATAGATGGATAGACAGTGACGAAAGGGTCACTTCATGTCCTGATTATTGGAATCGTTGCGGATGAGTATGTAGACATGCTCGTCTTACTATCCGTCTAGGGGGCGTTTGGCACCAAGCAAGGCCAAAAAGGACCCCATGGATGCAGAAAATCTTTGGTTTGTCAAAAAAATACTCAGATTTCGAATATATGTTCCGTAAGACACGATTTTGTGGAGCGTTCGCCCTTCAAGACGCATTTTACCCAAAATAAGTATTTTTTTACTTGGAATGGTCCATGCGCGATATTGGTATCAAAAGAAATGGAATAAAAATACCGAGATCATGGAACCCAATGATGTAATAGGCCTACACGTTTTCAGATGGTTCGGACTCGAAAACCAATTTTGGATTGAAAAAAATTGAGCTTAGACCTATAGTGTTGAAAAAAAAATGAATGAAAAAAAAGATAATTATTATGTATGAAGATCACTGCTAATGTTTGTAATTTGCTGAGTGCTAGGTGTACATTTTAATCTGAATATTGTGAGAAGATGTCCCATAATAATACATTTCTCTACAATAAACAAATTCAACTGTGTATCATGACCTAATCTTTTTCTGTTTCTAATCTGATCATTATTCCGGAGTCCTGAAAATAACCTGTATGAAGGAAAAAATCACAGCTTGATTCTCAGCATTTCTTAAGACAATGATTCTGCACAATTTCCCAACTCACTACCGAGAATGAACGAGCTTTCCGAGCTGTAAATCGTCGCCATCTTTATGTCCGGTGAGTTTAATTTTCTTTTGTGTGATTGATGAGTAAAGAAGTGTCTACGTGGAGTCGTAGACTATGAGAGAGAGATAGATAGAGATAGACAGAGTGAGAGAGAATTAAAGAGTTGATCCCAGTTGTCAACTTGGTAATGCGATAAAATGTCAACAGAGCCCGCTATCTTCGCTAACCAACTGTTGGTAACGATTGAAAAGTCTCGAAAGAAGGAAAAACGCTATTCTGTGCCGGTGGAAGGGGATTATATTGTTCACATATTGAATATTATATCTGTTCAGGCGAATTCTATTAACCGATTTATATCTTCGCAAACTAAGACATTTCATTATTATGGTTTTATAACTTATCAATATTGCCGGCTAAATCTAAGACAATTGTAAATATATGTAATAAAAATAAATAAATTGTTATATATGGAAACTGGATAATAATACAGGCATGATTATCAGGGTACAAAAACAATTGGGACAGAGAATGAAACTACATTCAATGAACCATAACGTAATAGCATAATATAAAATAAAACAAGTGATTGGTTCGAAATAATATCTCAATTGAATCACGAGACAATGAGTATATAATATTTTTCACTTAGACAGGACTGTATTACACAGATCAATTTGTCTGTATGTACTTTGACCACCTGTAATTTAAATTGAACACTCTAACAGACTTTACCAATCTTCGAGTTAAGTAATGTGTCCGGTTGCAATACAGCCTCGTTAAACGTTACATGCCAGATGAGGGGTCGAGACTCTCATACGTTAGTGTTTGTGAATAGGGGAGACGTTCAGTCGTAGCCACAAACACAATCACCAAGCATTTATATATTTTATTGTCCTGACGAGAGCAATTGGATGATACAGCTCACGTGATCAAATGTTGCACGTGACATCTGGACTGTGATTGGTCAATGTATCGTTGCACGGATTATTGTTTTGAGAAGTGAGTAGCAACATCAATTGACTATATTCCAAGTTCATAACCATCATGATCTCAAGCGCCTAAATTATAAGAAATATTTGTAAAATTGTTCATTAATTTTAGTTCTTAATGAGAGTCGATTATTAAAAGGTCAATCATTGGAAATAATGAAACTCCCTTATATTTTTTCAAGTCGCCGCTGTTTGTGATGGGCATAGATGAAGTAATCTGAATCAATGATTCAAAAATCTCAATTGAAAGTAATTTTACACTCTTCAGTACTTGCAGATAAAATTGAATGAAACTTTCTAGTTGAGGTGTTAAGATCGCCCTTGTGGTGCCCCGTCCAAGGTATTCTATATTTCATCCATATCCTCAATCAGGGAATAATGATTTGGTATTGAGTTTCGATGTTGTTAAAAAAACTGTCAGTTTCCTAGTTCTCAGTGTTGCCATAGTAACAATTGAGAACTATTCACTTGAGACTTATCCACAATATATAGAGAATAAACTATTCTCAGAACAAAAATGGAGCAATATTCAATTTTTTTATATAGCTTTTCCATTATTTAATCAAATCAAGTGTACAGTAAAATACACTTGAAACATCATGACTTACAATTAAACAAGCACAAGTTCTATGAATTTTGAATAAACAAAAATCCTGTCAACTTGTCAAAGTTTTCGTATTAAAAGTTTAATACTTGAATACCAAATAACATAACTAACTGTAGATGTAGTAGATTACACAGTTTTATATTCTATAGTTTTGTTTGTAAATACAAAACTATATTTGCTATTTTCTTTCAAGTTTCGAAAGCATAAATCTCCAACCAGTATTGTTCCGTTTTAATAAACCGGCACAACGTTTCTTAGTTATTAAAATCATAAATTCTCGCTGTTATCAATTTCATATAACCTGGTCCACTTTTTACAAATTGCTATTATTAAATTTTATTACTCGATAAAACTGAAAACTTAATAAAGTAGATAATAATTCGGTACAATGGAATAAATCATGACATAAATATTTTTACAAATTTCACTATGACATAAGCGACGTCTCTGTACTAGAAGTTAGAATTTCGGATGACACCAATGATAATAAAGACTTTTCATCTGACCTGAACTTGAATTATTGTGCTTATTTGGGAATACCATCCGAAACTAAAAGTTGGAAAAATACAAGACACATATTCAACATATCACGTATGAATACATAATTTCCAAGACACTGTTAACGGTTACCGATATTATTGACCTGATACGGTCCATTCCAACCATTCCAACCAATCGACAAACAATCGAACTTGACAACAATTAAACACCATGTCCTGAGTTGGTAATAATCAGTATGCATAAGCGTCGTCGTCGCGTCGACCCCCAAGGCATCGCGACGCCTGATTGAGAAGTTAGACGTTGAACTTGTGATAGAGCGAGTAAATCAGCTACACAATACGCGCATGAGATAGCTAGAGTTCGATATCTTGCGGAGTGCATTGATAATTAGATGAAGTGAGGAGTTAGAGGAAAGCGGATGTAAGAGCAAACCGGAAGATGAAGAAGACCGGATGTGGAAGGAGACCGGATGTTGAGGGGGAGTTGATATTTTTTGTTCGATATTAGGGTAAAAGTCTACAGGAATAATTTCCAATTGCGATAATAAATTTCAAGAACACTCAACAATTCCATGAAACCAATCAGTAACTATAGATCTTTGACTGCTATGAAACTTCTTGTGCACAATACTATGAGTCTACAATAATGGTACATAAAATTTCATGTGAATAATTTTAAAATCCATTAAAACGTATCAAGTTTTTGAATAATGAAATAGTTATAATAATTCATGAAAACTCATATGAAAAATATACTTCCAAAGCAGAAGTAAAAAGTTAACTACCGGAAATTGTATCTCCCACTGAAAACTGCATTTTTAACTAGCATGTTTCCGAAACGGCTGTTCTGCCGGTAATCCACACGCGGCATTCCTCCACAACTTTACATATCACATAAAACTCTCATCGTATGAGCCACCGGCAATCGACTTATTGGCAAGAGATTTATTGACGTGCTACCGATTGACGGACGACCGACAGTCTCAGCTGGATGTTGTATCATTGTCGGTTGGTAGTGTCGACTTGTCGTCGTACAAGGGCCTAAGTAAGACTAGTTGCAAGCGATGAAAGTTCGGTCGGTAAAGTTGGTTATCTTTTTAACGGCGTTCTTGAGACGCATAGCCTTAAATAAGTTGGGAAGTTTCATTAGACGTGTGCAAGATGGGGGAAAGCGCTAACTGTCGAGAACAGTAGAAATACAACACTGCGTCATCTTATTCCGTGGAAAACGTTCCATTGATATGAGGGAAGTTATTTTTAGCAGGATCCCTGCGTTATATTGATTTTCTTTTCCATTGTGAAATATCTATTCATATTCATATTCATTTTGAATTTAATATCTCCAATATATAATCAAGTTAACATAGAATACTCAATTTCAACATATATATATATATATATATATATATATATATATATATATATATATATATATATATATATATATATATATATATATGTGTGTATATATATACACATATTGTTTTTCTTGGTGATATTGTGATATATTTAATAGTCCGGTAGAAAAAATTCAAATAATGAAAATAAGAATCATCCCGATCATCGTTATTTATTGGATCAATATATAGGTACGGTAACATTGATTGAATAATCAAGTTTTAAGGTTAAAAATACTTGGGCATTTCTTTCCAATATATATATTCATTCATGCACACACGGTACAACGAGGTAAAAAGCTAAACAAGTTTGGTAATAATTCATACCTCTCTCTACGTGGTAATAAACTGTAAACACAGTAACTTATCATACTATATAACATTCGACGTGGTAATGAATTTATCCTCTCGGCTCCTGATTTTTCATTGGAAAAATTACACGGATATGCATTTTAGTCTGATATTCTATTATTTTCATTCTAGTGGCTCGAAACATGAAATCGTTAGTATCAAACAGTGAGAAGAACGTTTGATCGGAGGCACCAAATCGTAGCACGTGATATTTCCGCGGCTTAAACCACATCTGCCGTATTTATATCATCATTAGCCACCGAACAATAGTATAGGCTCACGCCCACTTTCTGTTTCACTAAATTACTATACTGACCTCTCGATATATTTTTACAAGAGAACGCTATGTAGCATTTTGAATAAAACACAAAAAAAAGAAAAACATGGCGGCATGGTGAATAATTATTATACGTTCGATTCGCTTACATTGGATAAATAGTATAGTCTATTCTGAACGCATTTTCTATGTATATATTAGAATTGTCACTGAGTAAAATTGAATGTGGAATAAGTAACGACCTCTGGCAAATATACGTCGATATGGGGGAGATTTGGGAGGGAGGGTCTGAACCTCTACCTATATCGTGCTCTATGAACTACGTGTTTATATATATATATATATATATATATATATATATATATATATATATATATATATATACACATATACATATACACACACATACACACACAGATATGCGCGTGGCTTTGCCAATTACATTTTATAATGTTCACCGGATGAATGTTGAATATTTTCATATGTTCGATGAGAGAGATCGGGCCGCACCAGAGTCTGGTTCAGTAACTCGTAAGTCTAGGCATCGTCGTAGATAGAATTATGTTGGAGTGAGTGAGCTTGCTGAATTGTTCAAGTATTGCCTTGCTAATGTCAAAATTGAAAGTGGGTTTATTTGATTGCTTACAAAATGAATACGTGAATCATAGTCCGGTCTCCTGATGAGTGATGGTTCAGTGTGCTAGTCACTCGACCACTCGCCCTAGTATATATATATATATATATATATATATATATATATATATATATATATTTTTAATATGTATATAATATATATATGTATATACTATTAATGAGTATTTTGTACTCGAATATACTTTTGTGAAATAGCTAAAGCTGGTAGGTATATTTTCATGACATTTACATGACTAGTAAATGAGAAGGCTTACGAAAGTTCGCCACGATCTAAGAAGATTTGAGACCTCATATCAGCCACATTTTTCTCATTATAGACGTGCTATATTCCGAGTTTCAATACTTCTAGTCTGTCCGCTCTATAATATGTATGCGATAAGATAATGCACTACACATCGGGGTTGATGACAATTGCGATTTAGCAGTTCCGTCAGGATACCACGGCAACCAGGTATAAGTTGGGTGAAAATAAAGAATACCGTAGTCACGATGTAGTGATACCAACAGACTTCATCATCATCATAATATAATGAAGATGTACCGACTCGCGTCTTCAAAGTGAAATATTTCCGAGGTCAGAATCTGAGTCCATGGTCCTATTTGCCTGTAGCGCAACTCTCGCTGTTACAAACAACAATGCTGATCCATTCAATACACGGCTCAGAGGAATTATTTTATTCGAGGTGGCATTTGTTTTTCCCGAAAATTATAGATTTTGTAAGTTCATTTCATTTTCATTTTTTATTTACCATTGATTTGAACAGAGTACAAATATAGGCTTAAAACTAAACTAAAAATACTTAATCTATGGGGAGGTG
This sequence comes from Brachyptera putata, assembly GCA_907164805.1. Taxonomy (NCBI): domain Eukaryota; kingdom Metazoa; phylum Arthropoda; class Insecta; order Plecoptera; family Taeniopterygidae; genus Brachyptera; species Brachyptera putata. The sequence goes on along the minus strand of OU015462.1, from coordinate 24,963,110 downwards.
AGGTATTCATTTATATTATAGTAGGGGTTGACATTGAGGAATTTATTTAGTGATGATTTGAAAGAACTAATTGAGGGGGAGGACTTTATTGGAGCTGGTAGTTTATTGAAAAGAGTGGAGCATAGACGTTGGGGGCATTTAGATGATAGAGAGAAGTTGTGAGGAGTGATAAAAATGTTTGATTTTGTTCTGGTGGAGTGAGAGTGTATCGATGAGTTTGGGAGGAAAATTTCGGGGTGCAGCCAGACATATAATGCTGCTGCTTGAATTAGCGCCGAGGGAAGTGTGAGAATGCCGAGAGAAATGAAGTATGGTTTACATGATTGGCGACGTGATAATCCTGCCAGTATTCTAATAGCTCGTTTCTGGAGGATGAAGATGCGGTTAGATTGTGATGAGGATCCCCAGAAAATGATGCCATACGAGATGAGGGAGTGAATGTGGGCGTGGTAGACAGATAGGAGTGTAGGGGGATTGACAAGGAGCTTTAGTTTGCGAAGCATGAAGCAACCGCTGATAATTTTGGAGGAAATTTGATGTACATGAGGTGACCAGTCGAGGGTGTCTGTGATAGTAAGTCCTAGGAATTTAGTGGTGGGGGTGGAGGCTATGCTTTTACGATTTAGTCGGATGAGAGGACTGAAATTAGTGGGAGTGTATTTGGAGTGGAAATTCAAATATACTGTTTTAGATAGGTTCAAAGCAAGACTGTTATTTAGGCAGAAAGAAGACATTGCAGACACTTGGGTATTAGCTGTCTGGATCAAAGAGAAAATGGAGGATTTAGGAGAAGTGAGTAGGTGGCTGGTGTCATCAGCATAGATAGATAGGGTTCCTTCGGAGAGGTGGGACGGGAGGTCATTGATATAGAGAAGGAAGAGTAGGGGACCTAGTACGGATCCTTGGGGGACGCCGTTGTGGATGAGAAGAGGTTCAGAGAAGTGGGGGATACTAGAATTGGCTGAGTTTACTTTCACCATTTGGGTGCGACATGAAAGAAATGAAGCAATCCAATCATGTGCCTTACCACGGATGCCGAGAGGTAGGAGCTTGGATAAGAGAAGGGAGTGGTCAATCGTGTCGAAGGCTTTGCTGAGGTCATAGAATATGCCTATAGCATTGTCTCGACGGTCAAGAGAAGCATAGAGTTCGGTGAGGAAGGAAAAGATTGCTGTGGAGGTGGATCTGTTGGAGCGAAATCCATGTTGACAGTTAGACAGGATATTATGTTTATTGAGGAAGGATATGAGACGGTCGTGCATAATGTACTCAAGTAGTTTGGAGAAGGAGGAGAGGAGAGAAATGGGGCGATAATTGGTGTGATCATTTTTGTTTCCTTTTTTGTGAATTGGTAAGATTATTGCAGCTTTGAGCTGAGAAGGGAAGGAGCCTGTAGATAGGGATAAATTGATGATATGTGACAAAGGGAGTGCGAGGTGGTTGATTGATCTGGCGATAATAAAGCCAGGAATCCCATCTGCACCACTTGAATTCTTAGAACTGAGTTGTCGGGAAATATGAATGATTTCATTGGGGTTGGTGGGAAAGAGTACGATGGTACTAGTGATGGAGTTAACTTGTCGAGTAGATGGTACAGAAGGGGTTTGTATAGATGGAAGTCTGCTGGAATTTACGAAGTAGGAGTTCATGAAGTTTGAAAGTGTGATAGGGTCATTCTCTTTGCGTCCATTAATGAGTAGAGAGAGGTAAGTGGGCGGTACCGGAGCTTTGGTTTGTGATTTGATTATGAACCAAGATGATTTACATTTGTTGTTGGAGGAGGCTATGGTGTTATCATTGAAGGAACGTTTTGAGTCACGGAGTGAGCGAGAGAATGCCTTTTTAGAGAGAAGATATTGGATCTTCAGTTCTTTATCGGAAGGAAAGAGTTTACAACGGGAATGTAGCTTTCTGAGTTCGTATGATTGGGTGCGGAGTGCAGGAGTTATCCAGGGAGTAGATTTGACTTTGCGCATTTTTTTCATCTGTAGGGGGAAGGAGGAATTAAAGTGGGTTAGGAAGGTAGTTTGGAAGGATAAGTAGGTAGAGTCTATGTCAGATGTACAGTATAAAGATGTCCATTGTTCGGTACTTAGAAGATGAAGGAAGAGAGCAATATTATACTCACTGTAGGTACGTTTATGAATGAACTTATTTGAGGGTGGAGGATCAGGTGATTTGGGTTTGAGATGAAGAGCAAGATGGTCAGAGATTCCTGTGTCGTGGGTGGAGGAGATGAATAGTGCAGGGTCGAGGGTGGTGAAGATGTTGTCAATGAGAGTTGCACTTGAAGATGTGATGCGGGTTGGAGTTAAAATCGTTTCATGGAGGTTGAAAGTGTGGAGGATGTCTAGGAGTTGATTTTTTTGAGTGCTGGGTAGGAGAAGGTTGATGTTGAAGTCACCACACAAGAATACTTCAGCTTTTGGAAGGCGTTTGGTGACAGCAATTAGGGTGGAATCAAGCTTGTCAATGAAGGTAGTGAAGTTTCCTGTGGGAGATCGGTATATTGATAATATAATGTGGGTTAATCCTGGATACGAGACGGTAATGCCTGTGCATTCAAACGTTCTGTCTTCACAATTCATGTGGATGTCAGGAATCACAGATATGTTGAGATGCGATTTTGTTATGATTGCTACTCCACCGTAGCTATGAGAGGACGATAATGAGGAGGATCGATGATATATGCTAGCGTTACAGTAGTTTAGTATACAGAGGGGAAAAGTGGAAGGAAGCCAGTGTTCAGCAATACAGAGGATATCAGGGGAAAATGTTGATAAATGTAATTCTAATTCTTCTAATTTATTCATAAGGGATTGAATGTTAAGGAATGAAATATGAGGTAGGTTTGACGTAGTATGGCTTGCTTGATTTTGATTTCGCTCTTGTTGATTTGACTTGTTCCTCTTGTTTGCTATCGTTGATGTAGCTGCACTGGACAAGTTCGAAAATGGAGTTCAGTGGTTTTTGATGATGAAGATTCAAAGTTCTTTATTGGAATATTTTTTGTTGGCAAGTTCTCTGGTAAGTTCTTCAGGCAAGTTGAATAATTGGAAGGAGACACTGAGTTGTAGTTGGCTGAGCGCACTCGAGTGCTGGTTCCGTTGACTTCAGCTTGCTCAAGAAACTTGAAAAGATGGGGAAACTCATGTTGTATTGTGATTGTGGGATTGTAAGGCGTAATTTTGTAGTTGTTGCGGTTAGTGATTTGATGTGTCATTAACGTTGGTTTTTTAATAATTAGGCTCATTAGTGAAGGGATTGACTTTGGGATCGGACAGGCTTGTCTTATCTTTGGGTGAGATTGTTTGACTGCAACATTTATGGTTGGGTCACACTTTTTCACACACTGTAAGATTCTCTCACATATCGCAATTTTTCCTTGGTAGTTGAGATGAAGTCCATGTCTCGTATAATGAGATCGAGGTAGGTCTGAAGTTCTTAGTACTGGAATTGATGGAAACTCATTCGCTAGTTTGCGGATCATATCGTTAACTGCAACTACTTTGTGATTCAACAATGGTTTGTCATATCGATAGGGAATATCCATCAGTATGATCTTTGTATTAGGGTTTAGTTTAGATACATTTGAAATTTTTTTAATAGCATTTGCAATGAAAGATTGATCATATTTGCCATTCACGGTTTCGATGTTATTTGAACCACCAGCAATAACAATGTAGTCCGGTACTGGCCAAGCTTTTGGATTCACTCTCAGGTTTCGTTCGAAGTCATGTAGAATCTCCGACAATTTTGCGTTGGGCTTCATGAAGCTTCTTATCATTGATGTGGGTAACATGACTTCAAGTATATCCCTACACTTCCTGATATGACTATCACCAAGAAGCAGGAGGTGTTTCTGAACCACTACTGAGTTGTGTTCGGTTTTCCTAAAAGTCTCAATTATTGCCTCAAGTTCTTTTGCTCGGCTAAACCATTCTTCTCTTTCGGTTAGGGCATTTTTTTTCTCCCAAACACTTCTCGCTAGATTCTCGGTTAACTGACAAACGGTGAGATGCTCCCTGTTCAAACCACTTTTATATTTCGCATTAATATCTGTCAAGACCTCAATTTCATTCTGGAATACTATTTTGTATTTTTCACAATCATGTCTATCAGCAAATTGGTTTCGATTATCTATATTTGATTGGTTTGTACTGATATGTGTGCCATTAGTTTCATCCAAATTGATAGTTTCACTATTGATTATTGATTCTTCAAGTTGTTTAATGTTGAATTCCAATTGTCCAATTTTGGTTTCCAGGAGAGAAACATATTTTTTACCCACACGAATGACATATTCAGGGCTGGACTTATCATATTTTACATTCTTCCCTCTCTTTTTGCACATTTGTCGAGGTCTACGAATAATCATAGATGGGTCTTTTATTACTATTGGGGATATGTTAGTCTTATTGCTGCTTGTCTTGGCAATATCTGGATGAGAACGAGACATATGGATAGTCAACCCTCTTGGCATATATACACCATCACAGTGAGGGCATTTAGCTGTTCTAACATTTTTATGAGAGCTTCCTTCTTGAAACGTTTGGGATACCAATTTCTTGTCATGTGACTCAGAGTTTTGAAGGTTTTCGATATCAGTGCTTCCATTTCTCGAGTCTAAATTGCATGCCTGTGAGGTGGGCGTAGGTATGGAATATGAGGGTTGCAGAGATTGTGATGTGGTTTGATTTGAATTAATTAATAAAGCACTGGATTGAAATCCATCAGTCTCTTCATTTCCTTTTAGCCACTTACTGCAGAAATCAGGGATATTTGATTTTTTCTTGGAGAGGGTTGAAAATAATATCTCCAACAGCTCACGCTGTGATACAGTTCTCTTCTTACAAACTCCCAACTTTCTTAGCACGAGTATTATATCGTACTCTTTATTATGAGTCAATATTTTTAAAACTTTCTCGAAAAGATGATGGTGGGCTGAACCTGCCATTTAGGCTTTAATTATATTGCTTCAATTACTTATTACTCACTTATAACTTATGAATCAAAAAGTATCTTCGATTGATAACATCAAATATGATGACATTGAATGGACATTTCCAATGTAGCCTATGGAAACGGTGTAAACAAATCTCATAAAATGGCTTATTTTTTACCTCAAACTTTCCTGTTACAAAACCATCGATTCCAATCCTTCTTCCAAAAGCAAAATGTTCCTTATCTACACGCTTGTACAGAATTTGTTACACTTTCCACTGGTATGCACAAAAATATAATCGACAAATTAAAATATAATCGACAAAGATTGTTACCGGTATACCGTACCAACGCTTTTCTTACAAATGAGACCGTTGTCTCTGATTTGACCACAAGAAACCACAAATGCTTTCCATGTTATTAATATAGGAGTAGGTGCACCTTTTTTATATTATGATGAATTTGTTGATATCACTAAATTGTGTTGTAGTTGTGATTGTAGGATACAATTTGGGGCCAACGGTTGTCCGCTTATTACAACAATATGTATATAGTCTCAAACCAAACTCATTGTTGAAACAATTGAAGTCACCCCACTGCCTTCTCTATGCAAAGTCAACTAGCTTCTTTTTTGAGAAGGAATTACTTCACCAGCAATAGTCGGCAGTGAAAGCAAAGACAAACACTATACTAAAAGACAGTATGAGCCAATGGCAACACGATAATGAAAACTTTTTTGCTCAGTACTTTCATCCAATCATTCTTATATTATCATCTGGATCTGTCATCTAATCCCCCCACCCACGTCTTCAATTAGTATGAATATCCAGCCGTTAATCGCTACTCAAACTCGAGCTCTAGCATTAGTACCGTTGGTCGAGATGGGTTCTAGCGCCAAGTCACACTACTTGCAAAGGTAGGCGAGAGGATTAGAGGTGTGTACAGGAAATGTATTCTCACTCTGCCATAATCGTGATCTGTCTTAATGGTATATATTTATTGAATACTGTAAAAGTTGTAGGAAAGCTGCTATAGAAGTAAACTGAAGAATCTACAGAAATTAATAGAGAAGAAGCGCTCGCAAATTAAAATAATGACATTTATTTCAGAATCGTTTTGCTATATGTTGCCGGTCATATTTCAATCAAGAGCGCATTTTTTTGTCAATTTTACCGGCAAATTACACATGCCTATTCGACCACTGCTACACGAAGTAAACACAAATTCTATCGCCACGGGTGTAAATCAAATTTGTTCTCAAGAAATCTAACTATACATATTTCAAGTGTTCAATCCTTGAAATCGTGACGATAATTTTTATAATTACAAAATTCCTCACTATAATTAAGTTGGTAGACGTCCATCTTCTTCGGTGAATACAAAACTTCATCTTTTTTAATTTCGTGACATTCTTATCTTGCACTTCGTGTCACGTGGTTGTTATTCGTGATCGAACGATTCCTCTATATCAGTTTAAATTTGCTAACACCTCTTATTGCTTTATTCTCACTGTACGAACTGACTAGACAACAATACATCAATGATAACAGAAAATAATAAAATGATTCGTTTGAAGTATAAATATTCACATTTATTTTGCAGACGAAACGAGACGATTCAAGTTATTCATCACCGACTCGACTCAGTTTCAAGTTGTTGTTCTATTGTAAAACATAGATACATCATACAGAGTAAAAAAGCTCAATTATTCACGAGTCGATCGAGGTTCTTCATCTAAAAGCTTTATTAAAACAATAATCCATAAATATTATTCCATTGACGATCTGATATAATTATTTTCCCAGTGTTTTATCCAATAGAATGAAGAACGGAGCATTTCTTGGGTTTTGGTTCTTAGAAATGAGAGTTTTCTGTACCCCACAACTTGAACTTTATTTTTACTTGTTTTCGAATTGAATTATTCATACCATACCTTTTTTATTCATAGATATTATTCTCTGACCTGGAAACGTTTGAACAGAACTGTTTCTGGGCTATTTACATGAAAAAAATAATTCTATTTTAGAAAACACGGTGAATATTATCTTGAGAAAAAAATAGAATGAATTCATGTTTCAAATTATTTGTTCACGTGCAAAAAAATATTATAATAATTACTGTGGAGTATTCTATTTCTAACACACTATTCCTTTTTTATGTTATACTAATTTCATAACTCACACGAAACAAAGTGAATCATCTTGATAATTTTAGATTTTTTATTTTATTCTGCTCATCTATCCAGATTAAAATCATGCCGTACAGTAATCAAACTATATGCAGATATTCTCATCGAACTATAAATATCACTATAAATCATTCACTATGATGTGAATTATTTATTATTAACATATTGCTTATCCCTTATCAAGTAATACTATAGTATTTCAATACAATTTTTTATATCAGTTGTCCAAGCTATTTTTCGAAAATGAGCCTAGAACACTGAATGAATGTTATTAATAATGAATACCACATGTAGCGATTGATATAACTCTGATTTATGAGGTAGCAATTTAAAATTTTTGTATCTTTTCTAGAAAATTCAACCTGACATAATGTTTCTAGTTTGATTGCTTCCCAGAAATGTATCCTTGATTTCGGACATGTCATATAGTCACCAATATTATTTTGTCATGTCTTCGGACATCGCCAACACCGTGTTACCAACTTATACAAAAGACTGGCTCGTCTTTTCTTCCTTGCCAGGCGACATTTCAATATTTCATTTTAAATAGAATGCTGTTCTTTTCCTTATTCGTCGATACGAATATAATGTGAGAAACTCATTTCAACGGCCATCTCTCTCCACCCTAACAGACGTCTCGTTTTCATAGAGAGATATTTTATTAAAATTCCTCTTTTTTTCTCTTTTCATTTTTATCTGTAGTTATACAATTTTTAAATAATATAAGACGACGCATGCATGCACTGACAATTTAATTAATTTTAACATCTGAAAAAAGCATACCCTTTAGTAGATAATTCAGTGTAAGATTTTGTTGATGACAAGGAACTTTCAGTTAATCTTTCATAAAAATGGAAGCGCTAAAGTTTTCTGCTTGAAAAGTGAAAAGAGAGTTTATTAATAAAGTGTTTTTGATTGAATAATGCCTTTCATTTGAAGTGAAAAAGTCAAGGATAAAGTGAGATGTAATTGAGTGAGAGGAAGCAAGTAACTCACTCACAGTGTTATATATTAACTTATGAAAAAACCTCGGAGAATTTGTACTCCTCTAAACATGTCAATAAATACAATTTTCACTTTGAATACTACAAACAATTTCAGGAATATTGGTCTTATCTTCAGTCTTAACGAAAGACTTGATTAATGAAACAATACGAATCATGAATCGAATCGCTGGCAATAGTAGGCTGTACCAGAATTCAGACACGTTTCAAATGTGTGCTACTAATGTATATTTTATGAGTTTATTCGAATTCATTCTGCCCAGAACAAAAAAATCACGAGTCATTCAATATGTGATAACCAATTCAACCACTTCAACCAATTCAAATTTACGTGATGAAAATCCTTCACTTTTTTGTCTTACTTATGCCTTATTTTTATTTCTGACTCGACTCTAACTAATTTTTGAAAGTCATGACATGAAATTGTTCATTTCAAGGAATCTATATATCTTTATATTGTTGATTCTTCATCAATGATAGAATTACATTATTACAACTCGCACTACATTTTATAATCAATAATTCGAGGCAGATATTCAATTGATCTCTGATCTCATCACGTGAACCTAAAATAATGATTATAAAATACATGGGTAATGATAAGAAAAACAGAAATCATACTAGTCATAATAAAGTCACACAATGTCAATGGATTGCAATATTCATAATAAATTAGTTGAAATTACTAATTTCATTTGATATAACTGCGATTATTCCGCCTAACATGATATTCCTACTTTTATTCTTGATATCAACACCGATGAGTCCTCATTTAATGTCAGTTTTAATTAAAAGGAATAATGAAAAATACGGCGGAATGTTATTTTTATTTTTATTAATAATATTTTTTCATTAATTCTGAACTTATTATGTTACTATAGTTTGTTGAATGCATAACATCATTTTTTATCGCCTTTTTGGTGCCCTGTCCTCGTCGTAACCATCCTATCATATCAGACCTCATCCTCAACGAGAGAACAGTGAGTTTGTGTCAATTTTCAATATTAAGAATTAAGAAAATGAAAAGTTATCTCTACTTTTTGACCTCGGATCCGATGAGGATAAAAACATAACCACAAAAATTACATCACAATCTAGTAACACAATACACCCGGATATATTGTCTCTCTTCCTGCTGCATGATCAAACAACTAATCGAATAAAACCACCTCAACTCCCGTCACGATCCTTTCGAACTTCTTTACTTCATCTCATCGCTCTTATTACTCCTATTACTCCTGTTACTCCCATTACTCTGCTGGTTGCAACCGCATTGGTTTCTAATCGCACGAACAACGGATAGCAGCTGTGAGTTAATCGGATTAGAAGCGCTTTGCTAAGTCATTGACAAGAGTCGTGAGAGCTTGTAAACCATACATCGGACAGGTAACTAAATACGATCTCATCATCGTAATTCAGGTAATTAGTAATGCGTATTTGAATTTGTTGAAATTATTTTGTTCGATATTTGAATATTTTACTGGCGGCTTCAACCGATTGTTTTTTGGAATATAATTTAAATTATTGAATCAGTAAGAATTATATATTCTGTAGAAAATATATCAAGGGAGAGTATAATTAATGGGTGATATTATCGAAACTTCTTCATATACCGGTAATATGAGACTTGCTATTGCCTTGAATAATGTATAGAATATCAAGTTTCAATTTAATTGAGAGGTATTATATTTTTCTCATTATTTTGATGTTTGTTATACACAAGACTTATTCCCATTATTATGAATTATTACGAGTTTTGAGTCGAAGTTCTCAATTAGGATTTATTTATTCCCATGAATAAATTTGAACGGTAATGATCTTCGAAGCAGGATTATCCCAACCTTAGTATCTCAAACAAATTATTCGATGACCAATTCTATCTTATCGATTGTATTTATTCTATCGGGCCATAAAATTAATCTCAGTCATATCCGGAAAGTGGTGAAGATTGATAATCGCAATAGTTTCTATTTTATTTGCTATGGCAACGCTAGTGAGTTCATACATATTGCTAAATTAATTACATCTAATTGGTGTGTCGATCTTAATCCCGCTCGTGGTGGAAAAATATTTTCCCAATTTTAATTTCTCATTTCTCATTATATTGAATGAGTGGCTATTTGAGAAATATTAATTGCAAAAATATGTATAGCTTATTACAGTATTTTTTTTTGGTATGATGTCATTTTCTGTAGAACTATCTCAATACATAGTCATAATTGATGTACTCACTTGACTTTCTCAAAAGTGAGTTTACGTGTTCTCACGTGAACGAAGCGCCGCGACGTCTCGTGAGCGTCGTCCGGCACGCGAAGGTAGACGCTAGGTACGAACGCTAGCAAGACCCGGCGTCAACTGAACCAGTCACGCGCGCCGCGCCGCGCTCCGCGAGAGATGCTGCGAGATGATCTAGTAGAGAGACACCTAGCGGCACGCATCCGCAACAAATGACAGGTGACAAGGGAATCAAATCTTCAACAAGTTGCTGCTGACAACCTGTCACACGCGAGAGCGAGAGAGAGAGAGAGAGAGAGAGAGAGAGAATTTTAATTCATGATATTGAAACTTTTTCCATCTATATTGATGACGAAATTTTTGAATATGATTGCAATCAATAATCGTTCATGATGTAAGATTTCTGGAATAATACATTATGTACGCGTTCTTGACGTTTCCATTATTGTGCAACTTTCACGTCAAAGTCACAAACTGACTTGTCTTCTGTTTTTCTATCTCATTCGCCTGAATATGCATAAGGTTTACTAAACATTGATTGATGTTCAGTTGTTTCTTTACTGTGATGAAAATAACTAGGAAAACGCCATATGTGCGTTGTAAGACGAGCGGATAGTAATAGTATTGGTAAAAATGGGTAAAAACTGCTTCGAGTGGTACCAATTTAGTACATTTTATGTTTTTTCTTCGAAATGGCTGACCCGATCAAGCTGAATTTTTTTAGAAATGTGTACCAAAATGTAATTCAACTTCAAGCGAAATTTCATTTTTTCGGAAAATAAAAATATTTTCCTTCTTTTCCGCCATGTTATTCTAGTGGGAATTTTTGAAATTTCTTAAATTCCTAAAAAAAAAGTTACTCCCCGATAATGCCACAAAACTATACAGATCTAAGTTAGATGAGGAACCATATTGAAAAAAAGTTTGAGGTTGATAGATATAGCCGTTTGACCTGTGGAGAACCGACAAAAAAACATAAAAAAACATAAAAAAAAAAAAAAAAAAAACATAAAAACGAACACCAATTTTTTTCAGTATGTCAAATTGAATCCTCGCTAAAGCTCGTCTAATCAAGTTGTTTCAAATTATTTCATTTATATTTGGATTAAGGACTCACTGAAATAAAATTCAAGATCTATTGACTTGAAAATGAAGGAACAATACACGATAATTTATCTCGTTAACATATAATGCACATTCTTATTTTCAATGAGCATGCAAGTTTGTATCTCGACATGTAATTATACCAACGTTTGACTAATCAGAATTATCAAACACATTATTTTTGAATATTCGAATTTATCCTTCCAATCTTTAGTCTATTCACTGAGATTTCAGTATACTTATTCATATTGTTCGCATCAACACAATATACACAGAAATATATGAATTGAATCCATCCAGAGCACACTTTGGGAAATACGAATATATATCTTCCAAGAGATAAATTTGATATTTCGAGAGGTGAAGAAAGTCAAGATGATTAAAAAAGAGAGAACTCACGTCTTTTTATGCACGCGATTTAAAAAATATTTCTATCACGGTTCTATTCAGATTACCATATTTATATGTATACGTATTATATTTCTTCTACAACGGACTCCTTATTGGTGCTATCAAATTTCTATCCTATGATTTGTGGTCGCCTTCGTTGAGTTCAATAACAGGTTGATAATATTGATTTTTGTATATTCTAATTCTATCTGCAGTCATTGCATTTTATTGTTTCGTTCTTATTTTTTTAACCAATACCACATTTCACTTCCACTATTTTCTCCACTTGAACTATTTATTAGTAAATAGGCAACGACATAATAAGGAATAGATTGTGAATGACGAATTAAACGCACGAAAGTCAAATTTGTTCGAATAAGTTCGACTGACTCATCTCCATACATCTCACGTTGGTTGGCTGTTTTACTGGAGTATTGCTAGGTGTGCGTCGATTCGATAGCGTACACACTACCAGTGAAAAGCGTCGAGACGCTGGATATAACATTCACAGATTCTCTCTACTTATACACGAAGTTCGACAAGAGATAAAACATAGAGGCGTCTTCGGGATTTCTAAAGAGGCGTCGGAAGCGTCGTGTTTTGAAGATGCTTGTCAAATGAGAGTAGGAGATTAGTTTCACGAGTTGGCTGATTTGATTTCAAATATCCTGAATCAATTTATGTGCTGTACGATTGAAATTTCTATGCCCGTTCCACATGTAAGATGCAGTATCACCTTGTAGATGAGCGTCAACGAAGACACAAACATGTTGAAACAACATCATACGAAGGTGAGAAATAGTTGCTCGTTAATGGGATTTTTATTGGTCGAGTTACACAGGTCAAAGTAGAAACCAATTAACTTCGAAAAGTTTCACCTGATTGGAGTGTGATACAAGATCGTGTGATACGTGTGATTCTGTGTAGTTCCTGAGCAAAATATTGAGACGACTATTTCATTGAGACAATGTGAAGATAAATTATGTGACGGAAAACATTTGTATACGAACTAATAACTAGGAAAACGCCTTATATGCGTTGTGAGATGAGCTTAGACGTATGGAAATGTGGAATTGAGAACATTTGGTCAGCTCAATGTACATATACAGGCCATGGATCACTTCAAAGGTTTAAAAACCGCGGCTGTCTGTTGGTATATAAACCTAAACCAAGGTATATATGCCAACAGACAGCCGCGGTTCTTAAACCTTTGAAGTGATCCATGGCCTGTATATGTACATTGAGCTGACCAAATGTTCTTAATTCTACATTTCCATACTTCTAAGCTCATCTCACAACGCATATAAGGCGTTTTCCTAGTAGTTCCTTAATTGCTTTCTTAATTGCTTTTATTGATGTGTAAAAAAGTACATTAAAAATGCGTTCTTTTCTTTATTTCACATCCGATTGTCTCACAAATCGCTTAAAATATGTATGATAGATCTTTCCACATTCAGTATAAATTTGAGAGCTCTTGGAAAATTTTGGTTTTCCAAGTATTTTTCCCCGACCTTTTCTTATGGGGAATTTACATACTTTCAAATTTTTTCTGGAGACACCGTTTGACCGATTTTTCTGAAAAACAACCCAACCTATTCTGGTATAAAACCAATTTAGGAAAAAAGTTTCGAGTTGATTGAAACTTTTTCCTGACCTGTATGCCACGTACAAAACTACAAAAAAAAAAACAAAAAAAAAAACATAAAAACCAAGCTCAAAATTTTTCGGTATATGGAATGAAAATCTTCGCTACGGTCATCTAATAATACACCTCACTCATCTCACAGTGTCATCACACTCATCACAAATTTGTGATATTTTTTAGTGCGAAAAATACACGTTATTCCGCATTGCCTGGTCCTGTCCCCTAAATGGTTGACGTGGGCATACTTGGGTATCCACGCAAGAAGAAGGTTGTCCACCAACAATACAGAATCAAATCACCGTTTATTTTTGAATGAATGTAGTCATTATATAATGCAGAGTATTTTCCCCCCATCTATCAATAATTGATATTTTTCCGATTGGTCCTTTCTCACAAACAAGCCTTTTTGGATTATATGCGTTTTATTTCATCCAATATTATTGCTTTTCAACTCCATTAATCAATTATTTACCGCACTAGAATACTATATATAGGCCTATGTAGAATCACATCATGTAAACTTAATCACCCTTTGTTTTCGAACTTATTGTTGATATTCATGATTATGATTATTATTAGGTTGACTTCGTCCTGCGGGATTGTACAATTCCTGTAGGTTTTACCGTTATTTATTTGTGAGACGACCTCTTTCTTTCGTGGATACAAAAAGTTTACTAACTAAACAAATTGAATTGTTCGAATCCAGACTGATCAGACCTCCCCTTTTGAGGCTAATCATTCGAAACGAACCCAGTCATTCATCGAAACCATAATCCCTCTCTCCTCATCCCGACTCTCGTACTCTCTTCACATTACCAAACTTATTTTTTTCAGATAACTGAGAACTATTTCTCTCAAGTAATTTATTTTATCATAGTGTTTTGACCTCTTCTTGTAAGGGCGTAACGCTCGACCAAGGCTTACCATGCATAGACAGGCTAAAAGCAGTGCATATAATGGTTGATAGGGTGCGCTGCCGTCTCCCTAAGACGACACCAGATAACGCGTTATCAGCTGTTAGAGCGGGGAGGGGTATATTGTCTACCCCCACACCTCTACACCTCTACCCCCGGGGTAGGCAAGCCACATAAACTAGGCGGTAGCATGGAAACTCCATTACCCTTCCCCTCCAACCGCCTCGAGTCGCGTCGTTCACTCGTAAATCTGACGACCTTCACACAAGAATAAATCAGTTTTTTCACTCTTTATTATTCCTTTTCAACATATTTATGGAGCTTTTTTAATGTTACAAATCAGCATATGAAATATATGCATCTACAACAATGAACCCTTCGTATACGTCTGTAATTAGTTCTAGGTTTACGTTATGTGTTTATTGTAATCCTGCTGAACGACCTCACCAACAGCTACGTCGAACGGGGGTACGAATGAGTGGAGTGGATGACAATGAAACGATAAATTGATCATGAGTGAATGAAAGTTCACAAAAACCTATGCCTTGAGCGGGATTCTAACCTACGCCCGACCTGATGTCAGTATCTACCACAGTGCGATAGCTGACTGAGTCACGGTTTGTGGCTCGGTTTACAGTTTGTTTGATGTAGTTCGGTGATGATGGCATCAATCCACATATTCTCACAATTCACAATTGGTTTTAGCTGGAGGTCTAGCTTCTATATTCTACATATTATGATATTCTATTTCTGAATAGAGGATGGAGGCATATTCTTTCAATCACTCAAATTATACAATAATATAAAATTACTGGTATCACAATAAAGTCAATACTTTCGAATGAATCTGCAACGCAATTTAGTTCATTTTGAAGATTTTAAATTCACTAGTTTCAAATGTCATAGAGGGGTGATTGCAAGAATCATTTTTATACAAATAAAAATATGAGTGTTGGATATGGCTAAAATCATTGGAGTAATGAACTGATTGTTTTTTGAGAGGTTATCGATTAATTCTGTAATTATAATCTCATGGAAGTAGATTTAATTCATGGTTTTACATTGTTTTCAAGTTCCTATTTACACGTTTGAGCAATGTTTGCGTGGATGTATAAGGAAGTGGAATGTAAGGGAATGTGTGGGGTTGGAGGGGTGAGGGGTTTGACAACGTGACACGATCAGCTGGCATCATCCAACTCATGTTCTTATCAAGTCTACTTTACCGACTTATTTAAATGTCAACACTTTATAATTAACCCCCACTCCTTTCACCGGCACCAAACCTGACACCATCTCTCAATCTCTCTCTTTCTCTTTCTTTCTCTCTCTCGCGCTGTCTCGCTCGCTCGAGTGCGCGAAACTTGCAGATCGTTTTCAATAGAGACACAGGACAAAAGATGTCTCTTCTTCTTTTATTAACTCAGTGTTCTCGACTCAATCTTGATAAACATGATGAAAAGTAACAGAATACGGAGAATTCTATAAGAATCTTGTTTACAAAAAAAATAAGGATACATTTGTTGTTTTAATTTAATCAAATTGGGATATTTTGTTCTCAATACACTGCATAATGTGAAGCAGATTTCTTCATGCATTTCTACATATAGTCAAAACGGTAGATATATAATATTACTCTTTTTCAAGCATTATGAAAAAAATACTGATATTACTCGAACAAATTATATCTACATATTGTAAACAAATATTGCCACAAAGTGTCTTCATAAACAAAGAGTTTAGTTCAATTAATTGTAACCAAATAATGATGCGATAAATGTAAAATAACAATGAGTGTAGGGACGTTTACATCAAATTATGATGAAGCAAAATGTGTCTCATTTGAGAAACAGAATTGCATCCACATCTACTGATTCGTAATGCCGTTTGTCAGAATGTTCTAGTAATTCATGATCTGATTGTTTGCATTGGAATTTGCCTTCAATATAATGTTGAACAAAATAAGTTATGTGATAAAATAATAATTAATTCCAATGTATATTGAATACCACTTTCGTCTTAAGCTTGACACTGTGAGCTTAATCCTTAGCTTGACCCAACTGTAGTTTCTACTGGAACTTTTGAAAAAGTGTTATTGTATCGTACTGAGAATAACTTTTCAAAAATTATTGGGAGACACGACAACGAATGAAATTCAGGCCACGTTTTGATTGATTGCCACAGCTTAAGACAACAATGATTATCGAAATGAAAAGGTGATGATATGTTTTGTACTGAAACATCTATTGATTTGAACATAAAAGCGATTTGAAGTGATTAACCGTAGAATTTTCCCCTCAGTGTTCCGATCATGAAGCGTATTCTCAAAAGTCTAGCCCACAACGTCTCATCCAGTATACACTATACTATATCTCGTGTGCTATGTCATGAAGCAACACAATTATGCAAATTTATCTCAGGAAATCTCGCGTTTCACGAGAGGCGGTGTGTGATATATGCTTCTAAGATGTACGTACTTCCCATTAATACGCGTTCACGCACTCTGAAAGAGTTATACGCAGATTACTTCACTCTGGCGCGTGCTCGGTAACACTCGTTAAGAGGACTCGAGATGTTTTTTTAAGAGCAGAAAGATGGATTTGAGCAAAAAGATACAAATTTTGTATTCTCTTCATAAATTCGATGATGAGCATTCTTCAATGTGTTTCAACCCAGAACAAATTTCTTTATAGTTGTAAAATGAAAATGATTACATTGTAGTTTCCCTATTTTGATTTGAAAATGATAATAATAGTATAAATAAGTCGGGTCTATAGTCACTCTGTAGTACCGTCGTTCACCGCTAAGAGTGCACAAAATCGTTTCCGCGATTCCGCCACAGTTGACGTTAAAATGGATGCTTGCCTGGTTGTTTTCCAAGTCCTCACCTTGACTGCTAGCAGCGCTCTAAAAATGAGAGCGACAAACGACGTAACTTCAGGTGATAATCAGAGATTTTTCATTCTCATCACGTGACTTGGAGCCTACATGAGACGTCTCGCGTGTATCTTTAGTCAATGATATTAGTCGAAGATAACAGGCAAGCGTGGGATCGTCGTGATCTTCAGGGGAGGTTCTTATTCCAGATATTGTATAATTGTATACACACAAAGCTGATATAGTGCACTATATAATGTCCATGTGCCCACTTGTTAGTATACTCACCGTTTGCCTCGCTAATTGATACGACTGTAGAACAATTGTACTTAAGAAGTTGGAGTAGGCCTATAACAAGTATCATGTTTGGGACTAAATTAACCTCTTCGGTCTGGTAATGGTCGAAGGTGGGAAACACCCGTGCATTAGTGGGGTTAGATAGAGCAGACGGGCACACGGCACCCTCTACGGGGATACAAGTTTATGTATCGGTGCTGATACTGTATAACACTGCAATGATTATTAATATAATTTCTCAATGATTCATTTTCGTCAAAATATTTTTTTCATGCGAATTGTTATCATGTGTTTGAAAGTGAAGCACGTGTAGTAGACGTATGTATGGTTTTGGAATAGTTTTTACTGAATGATAACAAATGGAGGTAAATTTATAACCGACATAAACGTGAGAATTAATGTTTATATGATGATTTTACTTGTACCCGTTCACATGTCCTTGTTGAGCAGTAAACGCATGACCCGAAGCAACAAAATGCATGATATCTCAAAACCTCACCGTTGATATCGTGTTCTAAAATCAAACCAATCTGATTTGAGTTTTCTCCTTCTATTTCACCATATTCATTTAATATAGGCATAGGCCCATATGTGCGTGTAAGAATTTCTTCCATTGAGTATTGAAATAATACAGTTTCCACTGAGTCAATAATAGAATTGATCACTTTGAAGAAACTTGAAATGTAAATTTTGAAAATTAAAAATGAAAAATGAATAATACATGGATTAATAATGACTAAATTATCTCATTTACTCCTGAACGCAGCCCGCAGAGTAGCGGTCGCGATAGCATTGACATGAACGGCACTGCCAACTGTGCACCGTTAAATCCGTGCATCACACCACTGCTTCTCTCTGTAATTCAATCTAAAATCAGAATGTTTTGTGAATATTTTCGCAATGTTATTCTCATGGAATTTTAACAACTAGGAAACGAAGCATAAGCGCTGGGAGATGAGCGAGAATATGAATTGTACTGGCAATAAAAGATTAACTTGCACACACCTTGCTTCTGGATCTATTAACTCGGTGCCTACGTGAGTCACCTCCTGGATCCTTATTATGTAACAACTTCTTATAGCGATTGCATCTGTTACAGTGGAAACGGGACAGTTTTGATCTTTTGACATTTTGAAGTGAAGAATCCCATTTCGACTCAAAACCATTACATGGTCGACCAATTACATTTCGACCATTACATGGTTGAAACGGATACTGCGGGATTTGCGGGGCAGTAATGGGACATTCATGAGATTAGACCTAGATAAAATATGTAATCTTGAGTGTAGAGTATATAAGTGGTGTGGAAAGTGAAAAGGTATTTTTGATAGAATAAAAACAATTCACTCGCCATGTTAGTAGCTCTGATATGTTTTCCAAGATAATTGACAAATACTTTCATGTTATGTTACTTCTCGTCGTTTGACTTTCATGTTTTTATTATTTTCAACTTGTACGAACTAAGGTCACGGCCCACAAGATACTATTGCTGAATACAATTTCAAGTGTGTGAGTGTGTGTGTGTGTGTGTAAGTCTGTGTGAGTGAAGTCATGACAAAAGCTGCAGTGGTTCAGTCGTTGCTTATGTTTCACCTGAAAATAAGCGATATTTCGCACTTTTTCCAACTCCTATGATTTCTGATGAATGCATGTTTCCATCGGTGCTACAGAATACCGATTTCGATCACGGTTGCAACGGAACCAAATTGACATCGAAACGGTTTCTACTAGTCAAGCAACAGACAGAAGTTGAAGAATAAGGCTCCTGATAATATCAATCACTTCATAAACTTATTGGTTCAACCTGTGTGGATCATCTTCCAATAGCTTTCTTGTAAAAGAGCTCTTTTTTTCAATCGTTCAACCAAATACATGTTTTTCCAGGCTATATGATCTACTTATAAAAACCACGTCTCACGGCTTGACTGTGGTCACAAATACAAAGAAGTAAAGACGCAAGACGCGAATAAACAGAGACAAAGCAATGCACCTTTCACATAACTTTCCTATCTGGACGTCATACAAGCTCCAAGTTAAAGAGCCCTTGAAACTAGATACACTGACGATCCTTGAACCTACTGTATGTCAAAAATAGAATCATGAATATGACAAGGTCATCTCCCTCATCTGTATCCGAAGGTTCTTCCATATTTTACAGTCACTATATCATGGCAAAGGTGCAAATATTTGAGCAAACCTTTCTAATAAAAAATATGCAAATCTCAATGATATTCCAACTATTTGCCGGTTTAGTCCAATATTCTCGCACGTTAATTATGACGAACTATTACTCGACGTCAGATTAGTCGAGACCAATGACACATTTGATGAGGGCGCTGCGATCAATAGTTTCTTAACGAGTTTCACCGCACACGAGTTGGAAATCAGCAAATCTATTCATTACTGTTCGTAATAATGTCTCTCCGGAAGACTTACCGATGACGTCAGCATGTAAGAAAGTTTCGTGATCCTTTCGACAAACACACTGCCATGTCTTGATCCCTACGTCACGATATTGTCCTGGCTTGGTTCGGAAATATTCAGGCGAATCAATATCAAGACAATGAAATATTACTTGACTCCAGTTTATTATCCTTGCCAGCAGGTTGCAGCAATGTACCCATGCTTGGTAGCAAAAGTAACTTACAGTTGAAAAACGTTTCCGTCAAGTGACGTCACATATTCTTAAATATGCAGACAACAATGATTACAAATTGACAATAAACATTCACCATCTTTTATGGTTACTCAGTTTGCTGTATTGCATTGATAACGATAGTTTGTCATTCAGAAGTTATAACTAGACAGAGTACAATCTGGTTTCAGCGTTGAACTTGTACTAAAGTTAGAGTATAAGAAAATGTCACAATTGTCGTTTTGGGATGAGCGAGGCGGTACGGAGATGTACTAACTTGAACTATCAACAACGACCAAAACATTGCAACATTTCTGTTTATAGTCATAAAAGAAACCTTGACGCCAAGTAATTGTTCTCCAATTGGGGCTACAGTTGATAATCACATATGAAGAATCACAAAAATAAATAAAAGGGACACATTTTTTCAATATTGAAAATCAAATGGGTATTCTAGAAGATTCTATAGGCTTCCACTGATTTTTGACAACCTGTTTTAAAATTACTTCAAATTTCTCTACAGTATCTCATTGATATTTTGTGAGACTGAAATCCGTATGTTGCCCCAATAATTAGACGAGCTTTAGCGAGGATTCAATTTGACATACTGAAAAAAATTAGTGTTCGTTTTTATGTTTTTTTTTTTATGTTTTTTTGTCTGTTCTCCACAGGTCAAACGGCTACATCTATCAACCTCAAACTTTTTTTCAATATGGTTTCTCATCTAACTTAGATCTGTATAGTTTTGTGGCATTATCGGGGAGTAACCTTTTTTTTATGAATTTAAGAAATTTCAAACATTCACATTAGAATAACATGGCGGAAAAAAAAATATATTTTCCCAAAGAAATGAAATTTTGCGTGAAGTTGGAGTACATTCCGATACACATTTCTAAAAATTTTCAGCTTGATCGGGTCAGCCATTTTGAAGAAAACAAATAAAATGTGCTAAATTGGTACCACTCGAAGCAGTCCTTAACCATTACTACCCATACTATTACTATCCGCTCGTCTAACAACGCATATGGCGTTTTCCTAGTGTAGGCATTACGCTTGATTAAGTACACAGATCACTGTGCAGCGATCTAGCGATGCGTGTGAGTGTCAAACAAGTGGAGTGGAAGTGTTAAGCATGTTAACAACAGCTGATAGAGTGTTTTAAAACATGCGTAACATGATGCGTCTATGATTACGCTCATGACGCACTGACAAATGCACGCAATGTGTCCGGCCACATTGCAATGGATGCAAGACGCAATTAATGAAACATGTTATAGAAATGAATGTTAAATGAAATGAAAGCGTAATTAATTCATGATATTATTTTCAAATTTTAACGATCGCTTCCATGGATAATGAAATGGTGCTTTACGACTCTACCAATGACTAGGTTTCATTGGTGGATGTTGTGCTATTAATTTCAATATACCGTCTGAAAGGTACCTAATGTTTCATCCCATATAACCCAGCTGTCGATGGGATAGTTCAGCACTATTTTATATTTGAAATATCAAATATATATTGTTATTTTTACCCAAGTTATTTGGAAGGTTATTTCAACAAGAACATTTTGAGAGTTCATTCATTCGACAAGTAGTATTGAATAGCTTATTCATCAATTTTATTCTTATCGTTCGAGATGATGTACAATTATGAACATTCTTCACTATTACTTTTATTATTAACTATCGAAAAACCGTATCAGAATATATTTGTATAGATATCAATAAAAAAATGTATATTTGTATATAACCTTCAATATTATTACTGATTATTCATATTAATTACTGTTTTTCATAGTAATTGCTATATCAATCAGTTCAGGCTGACATTCCAGTTAATTGAACAAGCTGTTCTTGTGCAGTCAGACGCGAGTAAATAGTTGAACTGACCAATGAAATGTGTCATCACGTTGAGACGGCTGCAGCGTGAAATGAGTAGAAAATGCTTATCTGAGTGGAAAGTGTATGATGCTTATTGGGATTATTATTGACACAGAGTTCAAATGTAACTACTCTCCCCCCGCTCACCCCTTCCCCACCCTTGCCCTAAACCACCGTTACATGGACACATTGACGGATGCACACGTGGTAGTGGTGAACTAGAGCTCAATACAAACATATATACATACATATATTGATGATTGAAATTTATTTAAAGGGGTTCGGATGTTTGGTTTGACAGTTGCAAATACAAATAACTACACATAAAATACTTGTTCTGAATTGGAATGGATCAAATTTATGAAATTTCATCATGGTCAGAACGGCAAATACGGTGCCATTGCGTCCATATGGAGTACATGTGATCTGTTCTCTTGGAATAATTTTGAATATTTTTGATGTATTTTTTTTTCTGTTTGGTAAGCAAATATATAGTTTGTAGGTCAAAAACTGAGACGTAGTCCCTGGAAACATATTCACTCATGCAAATATACTGATTGAAAATCTAAGATTTATTTTTCTTTTCGACATAAATCCAGCTTGAGTTGAGCAATGAAAAATTCCACAACTTTTATCGAAAAATTTAGACCTAATATATTTTCAAAACCTTTCTAAAATGTATACTTTCCAGTAATGTTTTCACCAACTTGTTAACATGTTTTATCTTTTCGATAAAATAAATGTGATTAATCCAGCGAGTAAACCACTAACAACGCGGACCACATTAGGCTCGTAAAAGGGAATCCCCTCGCCCCTCATGACGTGTCATATGACTAAACCCCTACATATAAACTCGACAATAGCGGGTTATGATTGAGCAATGAAATTCCATACATATTCAATCGATCAATATTCTGGTTTATTCCAAGCCGATTGCGTTATTGGTTTTATATATTGTCTGGTTTCAACAGCTAATGGAATTATGGTGGGAATGATTGATTTATAACCATGCCAAATTGCATCGTGAATTCAGTTCATTAATCTCATTCACGAATGAGGTGGTATTATTAGGTTGATAAACCGTTCTAGAATTATACAAACTGCGAAAAAGACACATCCATACGACTTTTAATTTTCTAATATAAGGCTATATGATTTCATGAAATCATGTAGATTTTCTATCGTCAAAACGACAATTGAACGAAATGTTGTTATTGTGACATTTTCTGTGACATTCTCTCATCAGTTATAACTTGAATTGGATAAACTCGCAAAACCAGATGGAAAGAAGCGAAACATATTATGATTCCTTTTCAAATCAGCCAAACTAATTAGCCAACTAATTAGCCAAACTAGGATTCATTCACAAATTTCTCTGTGTTTTAAAGCAACCATTAAAAAATAAGATGAGTAGGTCCGAATGAAAATTGAATTATGCATATATTCGAGCATACATTTTTCATATAATCATATAATCATTTAATTTTTGATTATTATATTGAAATCCCAGTGTGCAATCATAATGCTTTCCTCTATCAGGTTTCACTCACGATATTACATACACACTATCATGATTATCATTGGTGGGAGTGCCAGGTTTGGTACATACGGCGCTGTGTTGCGGTTGATAGAAGAAATAAAATCTACTTTATCTACTTGTCGTTTTCGTACGGTGCTGACTCCTGCAGCGACGCCTGGAAGCTTCAACATGACAAGTTCGCTCTTTTCCCTCTAGTCCGCTCTTGCTACTGCATCGTACGCTAGATTCAGTCACGCCACTGTTTGGAGAGTAAAACTGAATTAAAATTGGGGGTTGATAAAATGAGAGAACTTCCATTAAAAAGTGTAAGGTTAGCAGAAAAAGTGCAAATCAATTATAAATGAATAAACCAGAGAAGGTAATTACCATTGTGGATATTCATTTGAGCAAATCCCGCAAATATTAGCAATAATTTAGTGTATTAGAGCTAATAATAACAAATAATAGCCAATATTGGTGTGCATTAGTGCGAGGGTGAGAGAGAGGAGACGTATATGAGTTTTATTGTGTCTCAAACCAATAACATACCGGAAAAAGAGAGTTTGTTATTGCAAATTTTAATTGATACATTTTTCCGAAGAAACAATTACTGAATGAGATAGAGCAATCATTTTCCAAACTGACTCCAACTCACGACTATCAAATAATATCAAATAATAACAACTTATCTGCTCGTTGTAGATTTGGCCGAAGACACAGAATAATGCACGAAAAACTTGGCATTTGGAATATAGAATGTATCTCTCCGAGTGCAGGTAAATAGGAATTAGTCTCTTCATGGAACCATATTAGATGAGAAAATACATTATAAATCCTCCCACTTATGTTAACCGAAGGTTTTCCATTGAAACCCACTGGAACACATTTAATTTATGATCAAAAATTAAAATGCCTATACCGATAAAGTCCTACTGATGAGCCACGCGTACAGATCCTTTATGATAATATATCTACATATTGTATATATATTATAAAAGAGAGAGCAATGGCCATTCATACACATTTTTGGCAAAAACATGGCCGCCGATTTTTTTGAAGTTCATTCTCTGTCATATAACCTATAAGCAGGCTTATGTGATATTCACATGCACATGATAAAACAGTTTATAGATTTAATCCATTTTCAACTAACAATGCTCTATCAAAATGACTGATAATTTGATTATAGGGAGGTTTAATTGGCAAGAACATTGTCATCGCAGTCCTCTGAATAGTTTTATTTTTGGCTTGAAAGTCAATTGATGGAATCATACAAATACAAATTATTTTTTCGTGAGATCTAAGCATAATCAGGCAGACATTTTTTTGAAATATCTCTAATCCTACAATATAGTGTAATAAGTTGAAGCATAAGTAACCTGGCAATACTCAGCATCTTGCTACAACAGTTTCCCCTCCATCGTATATGAAGTTATTCTGATATCTCTTGAACTTTTATCTAACATTCTCAAATCTCCCCTAGAAGAGCATGTCTCATCATAACATCTGTCCGTCAACTTACAAACCTCGACATTTCATTATTCTTGTTTCCCTGACTGCCAACTGACCGGAAATTAAAGCTGCGTCAGACAATGCCGTCACGTTGGCCATCCTGCTAACGAGCTGCTGTCGATCAAATAGGTCTCTTCTGTGCCTAATATCAATCAAAGCCCGCCCGGCGCGTTTCCTAACGGCTAATAAACGTGGAACAAAAGGTCATGATCGTTAATTATCGATAACTGTTTTAATACCGTATTAACACTCACTCTGATATGTCATTTTAAACGGCGTTGTCATCGAAATAATACTGTTGAAAGGGACGTCGCTGTAAAGAGTTATTCAGTCATCTTTCACCTTTATAATATATCATGTAGATGCTATTTCGTTTCATTCCGCTGCTTTATATCTACAGAAGTGATTATATGGTCAACATAAATATATTTTCCGAATGGAAATACAAAATAACATTCATGAATGTTTGTTTTTTGTTGGATGTGCTTCAGCGATGATCTCCATCCTCTAGCACGAAGCTTTCTTTGTATGTTTTCTGTTCTTGTGTTTATTCACACTGTACAGATCGAACGGTTTGACTGATCAACATGCAACTGTCAAGGTTTGGTCAAATCGGTTGTACCACTTTTGAGAAAAACCATCACGGAATTTCGAGAAACCTTCTAATATTGCGCTGGGCGAGAATGTATAAGATAAACTAAATTAAAAAATTCGAATGTGACTAAATTCAAAAACAAGAAAAACATATTATTATACGTTCTATTTATATTATATTATTGTTCGAATTTTTATCTGGATGGGTATAGCCCTTTTGGAGAAAATGATCTATTTTATGAATATATTGCCTGAATTGAATTAAGCGAGAGATAATTTGTTATAGGTGACATCAAGTGACGTCACTAATTGTTGAAATAGACCAACAACAATGCCTATTAGTTGGATTCAACAAACCTGTTTGGTAGTTCACCAGTTCGCTATGTTGCCAAGGTAACGATTGTTAGTTATTTGCTACGTGACAGAAGCCCATAGGGAATCATGTTGCAGTGATTTACGGCTATCCAAACGTAATATTTCCAAGGCAGGGTGTGTAGAGTTATGAAGCTTATTTTATACAAGTCGAGCTGTGTAGAGCTTTGGAGACGTTTCGTACGAATATCTCGCTCGTCTTACAACGCATATCCTTCGACTGTTCAATTTAGTTAGATTAGATAAGTGAAGCGAATACCCAATTTGACTGTACTTGGAAAAATGTTTTTTTCTGGTTCGCCTTGTTTTTGTTCGCGCTGCAAAGATCACATGAAAGCAAAAATTAGTGTTGAAACTTGGGCTCCATATTTGTCATCTTTATAAAATCCTCATAGGAATAATCAAGAAGGGGAAATTTTGAGAATGGTTTTTCTTCGAATGAATCTTACTTTCACTGAATTTAGAAGGTGATTCACACCCTTCCTCATTTATCTCTCTAACATTTTCATATATACATTATTATATAACATATATAACATTATATATATATATATATATATATATATATATATATATATATATATATATGTATGTATATATGAAACAATTATATATATATATATAATATATAACATTATTCATATATATATACATCAGAAAAATAGAATAATTGGAAATGTTGTAAGTCCTCGCCACCGTCAACAGACAATTGCGAGTGTAATCATTAATAAATAAATAAATATAAGGATGATACACATAATTTTCTAATTCAATGAGAATAATTTCAATGGTAGTTTTCAAATCAATTAAAAAGCCATTGAGGTGATCAAAATGTGAAAGCAATTAGATCATGCAATGATTAAAAAAATAAGCAACAATTTTATAACAGGGAGGCCGTGACTTGATAGTTCCAAAACCAAGTTGTGTTCTATAAGTTCTATTACATCTCATATAAATAGGAATACATCGCATAAATACACTTATATCGCATAGAGATAGCTTATAAAATCGCATACTACGTCATTAAATACGTCATAAGACAGGAGAGTCTCTTTTCCTGATCTTACGGTCCATGGCAGTAACATCTTTAGAGACAGAGCAGCTCAACACTACATATTCTAAACGAATCAACAGGTGTTCACATATTTCCAATGCCTTTCTACGTCCAACTCTGTCTTTTCGAATTTATTTGCTGCGATATTATCAAATCTGTTCAATTAATCTAATGTAGATTGAACATAAATCTAGAATGTATGCTCATTGTCTGTTGTGACGCCTTTGAAAAAGTATACAACATACACGTAGAAACGTAGAATACACGTGGAATACATATTTCCTTAAAAAATCCCAAATGTTATGAATCAAAAATGTAGTTCAAAATTCAAAATTCAGTTCGAAAAGGAAGTGATATATGTTTCTTGAAAGAGTAATAGTGTAATGTACATGCCCGCAGAAGAAAGGTTCTTGTGTGCAGGCTGACCCAAATAAGACGGCATTTTGTCTAATTAACAGTCGAAACAGAACATAACTATTGACATGTGCTTTTGTGATGAGAAAGTGAACTAAGTGTTAATTCAACTTCTTCAGTACTTGCTATTTTTGAGCCAATTTTTGAGCCAATTTTTATCACAGTAAAATGTTTTTGTCACTACACTTTTGGATCACTCATTTCATCGTAGAACTATACTCAATCAATAACCTATGAGGTCACCCTCTTCAATAAAAAAAACGTTAACATAGTACCAACCAAACGACATTGCTCGCATGTCTAAGATACCATGGCTTTGTGCACAAGGTCACAACATTGTACAAACCACGGCCTGTACAATCCACAGTTCTTCCGCTCCATACAGGCATTCCACTGAGCAGTGGTGCCTGAGGCGACTGCAGCGCTCTAGCGGCAGGATCGTTAACTATAGTAGGTGGTATGCGATGTCATAACAGAGGTATGTTAATTGTGTCTTTAATGTCAAAAGCGGAGTTCAACTACAAAGTTAGTGAAATATTTCATAAAAGTTGGAATGCGTTTTTTCTGTTTTTAATTTCCGCCAGTTTTCAGAAAAGTTCAACTATCATACTTGTGGATACTATTTATAGAGTGAAAAACGGAGAGATTATTTATTCAATGAATTCATACCGGAGAAAAAATCACATGGTCTGTGAGATGTTATGGTTCATTTTTATTGTATTGAAAATTGAATTTATATTAGAAGTCTCGGAAATATTTTGTTATATTGATTGAAAAAGAAGTGGAATTACTAATGTGAGAGTGCCATTAAATGTGTCAGTTATGTGTTGTATCACAAAAGTTACCCATGCTACTTATTGTCACCAACACCCAGAATAAGTCTGACATGATAATACCGGATCCAAAACAAATAGAACTCCTAACGAATTGCCAAAATCCAATTCAGCAAGCTTTTAAGATGGTTGTATCATTTCGTAAACGAGAGTATTCCCAATGTATTTAAAACATATTTTCTGTATTGCAAAGATCGTCCTCGTAGTGCTTCGTTCAAGTAGTCCAACCTTATCATCATTAAGGTATACAACTAATTTCAGTCAAGTTTTCGATGTTTTTAGTTTATTTTTTGAAAAGTCTTGCTCTGCTGTTTGTGTTTGGATTTTCTGTTTTTTCAAGATGTATAATGTCTTCTGATGTTGCTGAAACCGCAATGTGGATAGGAAGCTTCGTGTCTGTATACTTGTAGCAACAATAAGTGTAACCATTGTAACAATGGAACAATGAGAAATACTTCAAGATTTGGTTTGAGTTTCCATCAACAAAATGAGTTTATCAACCCCACCATTTCCACGTTTATAAAGTAAAGATATCTGGGAGTCTTGTGATTGTTACGACACCAGCGTACAATTATATCTATCCAAAATGGCGAAAGATCGTGTAAAGTTCTCAAGTTTTCAAACCACAATCAAATTCTTGTTTTTATAAACACAATTAAGATCACGTCCGTGTTTGGTTGTCTTATATTGTCGCCAGCACCCTCGCTTGGTATGCGACGGAATGTTATACTATAATGCGACGCAACCCGCATTCCACAACCTGCCGCATACCACCCGACGTACACCACAAACACACACACACGCACCCATACTGCCAACATTCGAACAATACTATGGTAAACCCTCCGGCAGAAAACATTTTAAATTAAACAAGAAAAATACCGGGGTTGTCATTGCAAAGTTGGTACGCTTGCAGACATATGTGACGTGTAGTGTGGCAAAACACTCGTAATTTTTTCTATAGAGCAAAAATGGGAAGAAAAGACAATCTCTTCGATTTTGTGATTGATGTTCAAAACTTATTTGAAAGTTAAAGTTGCTTCCTCACAGGTTATACTTCTGAATTCAATAAGGAAGAATAAAACGTTATGAAACATTAATGAAAATGGGGTGTTCGCGCCATTCATTGCTTTATTTCTTTTCTCCCGACGCAATTCACGTTCGTGGTTCCAACTATGTGTTTCTCCTTCTGTTTAGTTTGTGTACGACCAGCCTGACTGGTTTTCACCCCCTTCCCCATTGCATGTCGCAATGATAAGTTAGTAAGTCACAGGTATTCCTTCGTGTAGTACGCATCGTTCAAGTTTCGCTACGTTATTATCTAGTTTTGGTCGTCTAGGCATTTTTCTAGTCCGGACGGACGTTCGTCTGTTCTTTTCTCCCCTTGAATATTCCTTTAGTTTTCCTACCTTCTCCTTCTCGATTTACACCTCAGCTCTCCGTTCTTCCGTTCTTATACTCTCGATTATTATTCTACATTTCGTTTGGGTGACATAGCAGCGCTTCAAATTGTAAGTCACTCTTTTCATTATTTTTCTATTCATCTTTTCAAAATACAGTCCACTCCCTTTTTCTGTTAGATTTCGGTCCAGCGCAAACATGGGGATTACCTAATTATATTTAAAGAAAATATTATTTATGATTCTACTTTTGTTAAGGTAATAACTTGACTTATCATAAAAGATGCAAGGAAATTAGTGGTGCATACAGAGACACTGAGTAGATGAATTAGGTGAACGACAATCGTGATACCAGGATCCGTAATATATAGGGTGTCCTTAAATTCTACTTCCATTATGATTTGTTCAAGCTCATGTAAGTTTCCAAAATGAAATAAAATGAATGAATTCAATAAAACGGCCTATGAGCTCTAGTGCCGACATCTCTCTTCATTTCCCTTGGTAGTGTCGAATTCGAAATATAATTCCCAATATTTATTTTTACTTTTTTCAACAAATTAGTTATAGTGGGCCTATATTGACAAGTCTGATATGAAAATCGTGAGTGCAATATGCATTTGAAATTGTTTCCTGGAAAGCTATTTTATCAAAAAATATATCATTAGGTAAACATTGATATGATTCTCGATAAATATTCATCATTTTTTTTCAGAAACACTTGTGGAACTCAAGTGTAACACCAAGTTAAATCTCGATGATCGGCAAATGAGAGGAACTCGGAAGTAAGTCCTTTGCTATATATACGTATTATATATCATGTAGTTGTGATGATCTATATACTTTTGCAGTTGTAAATTAATCTGATGAAAGTACGTGCTAAACATTGTACAATGTAGGCCTATGGTAAAGGCTTTTTGGTATCACCTATCCACCGGAACAATAAATGAGAATTAGTTTCAAGCACCGTACATCTATATAGGTAAATAAAATTGCGTTGAATAATAATATCAAATGTTCATCAACATATTATTCAAAGTACCAAGGAATTAATACAGTGACCTGTTTTACCGACTAATCTGTTATACCGAAACTGGATACAGTTACCTGTTGTGTGTATAATACGTCGTTATTACTAGTTTAATCTAATTGGTATATCTGGGGAATAATTAAAGTCAATTATCGGTCTGTTTGTTTACCATCCACCAGAGTAGAGCTAGCGCTCAAGTCGATGGTGGGTTTTTGAAACATCTGTTAACGCGACTGCTCTCAGTGGAGATACAAAAATTGCGTAATCAATTGAATGAATACTTTCACGTATATATTCTAGAAATGACAGTAATAATTTTATGAGCTGCAGCGAAGTCATCGATTGGTTCAAATCGAGTATGTCTATGTCTGTTCGTTTGTTTGTTTTTCTTGTTGCTATCCGCAGATCCTAGGATTATAGCTAAGTCAAGGGTTCGGCTATTATTTCTCCTTCTCTTCGATTTGTTTTATGTAATATTTATAAACACGGCATTTTATTGCAGTGGCGTAAGTCAGCCAAGCTATGTAAGGGATAATCATGTGGCCAGCAATCTCGTTTACTTGGTAGAATGTGTGAAAATAATTTGAAATATTAATAAGAGAACAATTTGTGAATTTTGTATAGTGTTAATGTATTATTCGATCTATTTAATATCACACTATTGACCTATTCATCGGGTTATTCTACATGTTCAATGTGTGGCATTACCTCTATTTCAAGTCGTCTCAAACAATATCTACATTCACAGCATTCACTGATTGATTCACTTCTAGATCACGTACACTTGCGGTCACATGAGGTGATCAATCTAGCCACACTGAAATACATCCTGAATACATTATACTGACATTATACGCACTAGAACTAAGAGACTATGCAGAATGACCAAATTCACGTGGAGTGGGCCCATATGAGAATATCAGCGTGGAAAATACATAGATTTGACATGAATTCAAATTTTAAATTCTGAATAATCTATTTTATGTGAGCGTGAGTGTACAATTAACAATAATTACCTTATACCATCGTGAAACCTCACTCCTTGTGCGGTATCTCTGAATTAAACCACCAACAATTGGCAGTATACTCACCCCAACTCCTGCGATAGGAGGACAATTACACAACATTTCTATGTCTTCACAAAAGTCTCAACTTTGTCGCAGATGAACGAGTACTAATCGCTTCAATTCTATTCCCCGTATAAGATAGACCTTGATTAACTCGTATCGCATAGCAGATTGTTTATAGTGTTATATTACATTGCAGGAATACCAATTGCTTATTCAGATGATGGAACATAATCCAAGTGAAGCATAGCTAGCATGGGGACTAATGAAACGAGTCGAGTATTGAAAAAAAAATATTACTCATCTTCTGAGCAGATTGGTGGTGGTTGATCATAATAAGTATCATTCGTGTACATTCGTGAACAGGAATTAAACAACAGTTTAAGATTCTTCCCAAACCGAATACAAAATTGGATTGGTGACAGCGAATTTGAACCAAATCGGGTCGATTTTGTGATCGAGCAGCGTTTGTGAAATGGATTATTGAAGTTTTGAAAATATTTATAAGAATATGCGATGAAGAAAGGTCAATACATCTTCATAAGAGATGTATATATATATATATATATATATATATTATATATTATATATATATATATATATATATATATATATATATATATATATATATATATATATATATAATCGAAAATTGGATGAAAGTGGATCAAGTAGTTACAAGATGTGTAGATTTCCATCACATATCAAAGATATATCACATTAATGTTGCCACGCAGGCCACGCTTGATATACTGCGTTCATCAGAGTTCAGTATGATGTTGAATAATATATGATACGCTAAACATAAAAGGGATATGTTTGAAATTGTCGAGACACTTACACATTGACCTGAGTACCATTTGTGAAAATAATCGAAAGGTGCACCAAAAAAAAAAGAGAATAAGAGAATAAGTCCACCAAGAATATATACCAAATACGAATACAGAGCGTTCTGATCAATGCAAGAGTAGTAATTTATAGTTATACAGAGCGAAAAAATTGAGTGAAATTCATAGTCGGTTAGTATTCTCTTAATTAGACATGTGTATTGGAGGGTTATAACTTGAGTATATGTGTAAATCTGATAGTCAATGTTATCGTGCGGCTATATTGCAATTCGTGACTTCTTTTCGTACTAATGTTATGAAATATTGATGAAATTCTTTGAAAATTTAATCAATATCGTTCCGTAAACGGATCTCACAAACAATTGAGTATTATTTGAAAATAAAATCGCAATTATTATTACCATGGACTTAATCTTTTTATTCAGCATTTTCATTTTCAACACCATTTAAAGGCCTTAGGCTTTTGTCCATACTAATAATTAAATTCCAATGAAAACATATTATAAGCTCGAACGATTTTGATAAAAAGTTGAACTCTATGATCAGTCGAAGTCATCCGTATTATTTGATCTGACTTTGGTATAAACGAACGTAAATATCTATACTGTAGATGTCGAAACAATATAATATTATATAGGAGTATAGTCGAATGCATCATAAAATCAGCAATAAGATAATACATCATGAATGCCAATTTGACTTGAGTTGGAAGATAGTAAAAATATTATTGTTTTCTCCTGTGAATACTATGTATTCACGAGCGATGAAGGCGCGAATTACTCGTCAGATAGTCTTGAAGGATAGAGGAAGGTGTCGCCCGTAACACGTTTCTAATAATATGGACACAACTATACTAAAAATTGATTATACCTGTTGATCGTTTCAATGAAATTAAATGACGTTGAATGAATGTTATTCGAATTCTTGCTTTTAGAACAGGTTATCCGGTATATTTCGAGCCATACATATATTTGTATCAATGTGCATGATTTTGTGAACCTTTTTTCAAAAAAAGTGGTTTCATTATATTCTTGAAGTTGTTCTTATGGGAATTATAATGATTTCGTATATGGTAACCTGTGTAATGCAAACAAATATGGATGCACAAAAGGGTCTTCAACTGTTGTTAAATTTAGTCTCCACCAATTAAATACCACATACTCTCATCGAGCTCACAAGCTGTAGTGATTCAACTGAGGAACCTAAAGTATAAATATGTCTTTCAATTCAGCGAGTGTGTTGATGCTTTGATTTTCTTTTAGATTTTGACTGATTTATCACTGCCCATTTATTGTTCTATGATATTTTCAATTATTCTGATATATATATATTCACGTTTTTCTTGCATCATCCGTTGGAACATCGAAATATACATCGTTTTCCTCGTAATATATCATGCAGTATTCGACATTCATAGGCAGTGTTTTGACAGTGATTGATTCTCCAGCCACCATGATCGCTAGTGTCACATCAAGCCTGTGGACCTATCAGAACGCTCGATACAAGATGCATGTGTTACAGGGTTTTACATGCATGTGAAACAACATTATCATATATAAACCTATTATTGATTGGTGGGAAAAAACAGATCCCTTTTGACAAAGACCAACTTTATCAAAGTTCTCGATATCTAATTAATAGTACTCAATTATTCTACGTATAATTTCAACGAGCCCTATCGGAGTGAGAATTTATCTATACTTCTATCATGAGTTTACTATTTTCAATCAGTTACATGAAAAGTCACTGATTCAATATTTGATTTTATATCACTTTCAGTCAATAGATTCGAATAAAATGATAAAATTATTTGATGTTGGTGAATAAGAATCTTCTCATTTCAAGTGCAAAGTGTTTTTGCGAGTGAGTAGGTCCACACACATTATTTTGTTAATTAGTTCATATGTGAAAGATACTTATCATTTTTATTGAAAACGTAAATACCGGTACTTATTATCTTGGTCTTCTCTGCATTGAATGTTGGTCAAATTGTGTCAAAAAGTAGTAGTGTGTGTAGAAAAATTAAGTTTTGTACTCCATGTGGTGGGCCTACTACTTCAAAGTGAGAAGTCAGATTGTTCTACAAATATGCACATAAATATCATTTTTTTTTTAAAGCGAATACCCCGTGTAATTGGTTTTCAATTTCGATCCAAGTACTGAATATTCTAGCCAGTATCTGTTTCACCTGTTTCCAATATTGATATATTACATTACCATCAATTCTGACGGCCATATCTTCTTTTCCTAAAAATACAATTTCTTACCTTTTACCCAAGGAACTCAACTCTTCATACAGGATTGATATCCACTGGAACTTTTTGTTATTCATGTGTCACGTATTCCTCTTAACTTCAGTCTCTCATGTTCACCCTCAGTTTTTCCTGTTCATCTTCAGCTTTTCCTATTTTCCTTCAGTTTTTCATGTTTTCTTGTCCAGCATTCGTATTGACTGAGCCCCTCGATAGTTAAGTGGAGTTAAGTAATTGGTTACTTCAGAATTGTCTGAGGGACGCCTTCATGACATAAACACGATAATAGAAGGTTTGAACAGAGGGGTGGGGGACGGAGAGCGCGTGAATAATGGTAAGCCAGATGGTCGACGAGATTGACCGGGACTCGAACCTGTCTCTTGAGAGAAAAGAGAGAGAATCAGAGCAGAAACAAAAGCCTAATTGAGACTATTTATTCCAAGAAATATATACATATATATATATATATATATATATATATATATATATATATATATATATATATATCAGAAAGTTAAGGTTTATATTGGAGTAAGACGCCAGACGAGAGAGGTTCCGACTCCTCTGTGGGCATGGCAGATTGTGAACATCCTTTTACTCATCTTTTACTCATCATTTTCACTCATACTTTGTTTTATACAGAATACATGCGTTGTTGGTCGATATGAGCACATTTATATGAAATGTGATGAAACCTGTTATATCCATCTCGAGATCCGAACAATTATGTCAGTGTCGTTCTGTTTTATTCATTAGTCATTCTAATTAATTTCTTTAATAATGAATAAGACCTTGTTTTAATCGTTATTGCTGAATTTTTTGACACTTGTTGCTTGAATTTAATTGGTATATTTTAGGAGCTTCGATCGATTGAAAAAATTGCATTGTATAGGTTGTTACATCGAAACGGCTGATCCAATTCGAATAAAATTCTGTAATAATAAGTTCGGGATTATTAGATGAGCGTAGCGAAGATTTTCACTCAAGTCTTACGAAGCTTTGTCTGTGCGTTTTTTTTTTTTTTTTTTTTTTTTTTTTTTTTTTTAAACACTGCACAGTTCGCAGGGTTTGACCGATCGACATGAAACTTTTTTTTTATATGCAAACTTATCCAACTTAAAACTGTATAGTTTTAAGGTCTAATCGGTTGGACCATTTTTGAGAAACATCATTTAGAAGTTTCTAAAAACCCCATAAGATTTGCCTGGGCGGAAAAAAATTGAAAAAAAAAATCTCTCCAATACGATTCAAACTTTCCACAAATGTGAATACAAGAATAATATACATTAATAAAAATTTGGTTTGATATTCGGACCAACCGTTTTGGAGAAAATAATATAATAAATGTATTTTATTCATAGAAAAGATAGAAATATTAGTTGAAAAATGTTGCATTGTCGAAGTCACGGCTTTCTAGATTCATTGACATCGGATGAAGTTCATTTCAAATGATCAAGATTTGTAGAGTTTTCGATTATACTTTATATAGACATCTCGCTCATCGTACAACGCACATCCTGCGTTTGCCTGGTTATATTAAAATTACGTGAGATTTCGAATTCTTTCGAAGGAATTTTTTTTCCGATAGATTCTCCTCTGGATTATACTTATATGTGTATTTCCGACACTTGTGCATGCCAAGTTTTATATTTATAACATTATAATATAAGAATTTGTATTTGCGTTCGACCTGTGGAGCATACAAAAAACATGTACTTTTTTAAGTACGGTGAAATTGAGTCTTCTCAATGCTCATGAATTGAACCGCCCACTCGTTTCCTCATGTAACCTATAACTGTTGGTGTAATCGTAATATATTTGAAAATATATTGAAGTCAAATCACTAGAAACAATTAGTTTCCTATAGTTTGATGTGATTGAAATGGGATACATCGATTGACAGGAACGATTTTGTCCTAGTGGATCCGTCTGTGATGTAATCAACCTTAGTAGAAGCGATGCACCATTCATCATATGACGTCACGTCATCATATGCCACCGCGGAGTGCATTCTAATTCTAATGAATGTATATCTGTGTATATATTGTTTGGAAATGCATTTCATGTAGATTCTTGCAATTACATTAAACCCTGAAATGTTACATCATCAATCGACAATTAATAACGAACATGAAAGAAGATTCATTCAATCGAGATGATGTTTTCAACATGCGGGGAAATTTGTTAAATTAATATTGTTTTTCATAGAAATGTTTTATCTTTGTACATCCAATATGACAGGACAATTGATTGACAGAATGTATGGATGTAAAGTATCAAGAGCGCGAGATTTCTTGTCCACATACTAGTTTACAGTTGTGAGAACTAATCTGTGAGCTGTACATTTGTAAATAATTCAACTTGTATAATTATAGACGAGTGATTCCAATCAGTCTCATCCAGAAGCAGCACGGTCTTCATCTTCATTCTGTTGATGACATCATTAAAGGGAATCACATAGCTGATCTTCAAATCACATTCAATAGCAATATCCACCAGCATGATACGGAATGTATAGACAAACTTCTCTTGCGCTCAATAACGCAATCAGAAACGGAATCAGGAATATAATACATTTTATTCAGATACAAAATTCACAATGAACTACTTATAAATGGAGAAAATGGCATTATAAATCGCTATGTAGAATATAGATTGGAAGTAATTCTTTCCATCCATATCACCTTCATGGTTTTGCAGACAGTGCCGTCTACCAGCAATATACGTATATACTCTTTACTTCAATTTGACAAAGGACTATTTCTTCTACTCCCATTCAATATGTTCACATTTCTTATGGAACACATTCACACTTCAGGCCGTTATTTAGACTCCACCGAGCATAATTCAATTCGTTCTCTAGTTTTATATTCTGCTGATTCTTTTATAATATGAACAATATTCAAGGTGTGTAGAGATAATTAATATAGATATCCCGCTAATCTTACAACCCATGGTCTGCGTTTGCCCAGTAGTCTACAATTATTATTATGGTGGAAGGGCCTAGTCTGTCAGTGCTGGCGCGACTGCTATTCTACGGGTTGTATTGCAAATGATGCTGTCGCGATCTACGCTCTGCGGGCTGCATTCAGGAGTAATAGCTACCGTTTTTCAACGTTTCTTTATTATCTCAAGTTTATTAGATTAGCGTTAGCGAAGACTTCCATCTCATAGTTATGGAGCTTTGTCCTATTTTTTGTTTGTTTTGTTTGTTTGTTTGTTTGTTTGTTTGTTTGTAAGCACTGCACAGGTCGCACGGTTTGACTGATCAACATGGAACTTGTTCTGTACAAATAGACTTATTCAACTTGAAGTATAGTTTCTGGGTCAAATCAATCCAACCATTTTTGAGATGAACCATCTCAAAGTAATAAAAAAGATGAGGCTAAGTCAAAAGATAAGAAAAATAAACCTCATTTTTTTTTCAAACTATCACTGAATGTGAACATCTTTTTAATGATACATATTATTACATCTTTGCATGTAACTTGGACCAGCCATTTCGAATAAAATTATTCAATAAATATTGTTATCCTTCGAACAGATATAAATGATGGAAGAGATATTTCAAAGATATTCACGGCTTTCTAGATTCGATAATTACTGTATGAAGTATATTTCATATGAGTTATATAGGTGTGTAGAGTTTTCGATTTTGCTTCATTAACATATCTCGCTCATCTTATACAACGGATATGCTGCGTTTTTCCAGTGTTAAAAATTATATGATGCATATAAGTGGATTAGTTCCTATCTAAACCTTCTTATAAGAATTTACATTAACTATAGCACTAGAATTACCATATCTCAAACTGTTCGGATAGATTTCTATTAAAACTGACGAATCGCGTATTTTGACGACCATGCGCACGTAAATAGATACCACTAGACTTTTCCCCTCTCTACTAGATTCACAGTTCGATATGTGTAACATTGGTGACAGTGTCAATCCAGTATTTCAATTGTACTCAAAGGGTTCCAATATTCGTTAATGGCTGGAGTTTGTTTCAAATGTTTTTATTTGGTGTAGTTCATTGACCCCAATAATTATCTGTCAAGTGCTCGAACAGCATCAATAATTATCCGATAGAGTGCTTATATATAATCACTCGGTATATATTCTTCGTGGCATCAATAAATACTGTCATGATATTCGTGGTAACAATGATTGTACACACGTTGGTATTCGAGAGCTCCAAAAAAAGGCCGCTATATGTTTTTCATGGTATCAATATCAATTCCAATTTCGATGTATTCATTTATTTCTTCGAACAGTAACATTTTGTACACTCTGTCATAAAGTATACATGTTATGAAATTAGTCAAAATATATTAAATATTTTAGTTATACTATAGTGAAGAAAGGAGAGAACAAATTTTAATCATTACAATGTCAATGTTATTAAAAATTAAAGATCAAATAATTCAAGATACAGTTGGATAAAATTACACTCACAATGGAATAGACTATGATGTGTTATTGACTTAGAGCCGGTTGTACCAAGTGTTGATTAGTGAATTAAGCAAAAATTAGCAAATTAACTTCTTATCACCCTTGGTTACTTATGTTATTTTTGTACCTTGAGTAATGATTCACATTCAATCAATATTCAATCTAATATTCTAATATTCATTCAATATTTAATCTAATTAATATTCAATCATCAGTTGGTACAATCGACTCTGAGTGATATAGGTACTCTCCCACTAAATATGAACATATGCCAACAAGGTAATTCATGAGTTCATTTTGAAAACAATTGGTTTCGGGTATAGATTTCATTGTTGGTGACAAGTTATTATATAAAACTGTTCCTGCGTAGATTGGGCACTTTTCATATAGCTTCAACTTCAAGTTATAGTGCTGGTGTAGTGTAGGAAATACGTTCATTTCACTCTCATACAGGAAAAATCCGGAGAATTTTTTAAATTGAGAAGTCGTTAGTAATTATCATTATTTCTGGTTACTATATAGTATATACCCATATAATAACTGTGATAACTATATAATATACCTTATTACTATAATAACCATTGGAACGGAACGAAGTAACTATACAGCGCGAGTTTTTCGTTTTTTCAATTCTATCCGATGGAAATGAAGTTCTCACAGAATTGCATGTGGCTTGATAGCACACATGTATATACCAAAGTTGAAGACATTTTGTCAGGTCAGTTGTGTAACAAATGGTTTTTGGATAAAATCGATTGAACCACGTTTGAGGAAATCCATCACAAAATATTGGCAACCTTGTTTAGATGAGCGTAGCGAATATTTTCATTCCATATACCGAAAAAATTTGGGCTTGGTTTTTATGTTTTTTTTTTTTTTGTTTTGTTTTTTTGTGTGTAATTTTGTACGCGGCATACAGGTCAGGAAAAAGTTTCAATCAACTCGAAACTTTTTTCCCGAATTGGTGTTATACCAGAATAGGTTGAGATTGTTTTTCAGAAAAAATCGGTCAAACGGTGTCTCCGGAAAAAATGTGGAAAGTACGGAAATTCCCCATAAGAATAGGCCGGGGAGAAATACTTGGAAAACCAAAATTTTCCGAAAGCTCTCAAATTTATACTGAATGTGGAAAGATCTATCATACCTATTTTAAGCGATTTGTGGAACAATCGGATGTGAAATAACGAAGAAAACGCATTTTTGATGTACTTTTTTACACATCAATAAAAGCAATTAAGAAAGCAATTAAGGAACTATTAAATGTGAGCAACAAGTGTCACCAATAAATTAAAACGTTTGAAATCTGTGATGGATATAAAGAAGGCATTGGTACCAATGTTGGGAAACCAAGGTCCATATACCAACAGACAGCCGCGGTTTTTAAACCTTTGAAGTGATCCATGGCCTGTATATTATGTACATTGAGCTGACCAAATGTTCTTAATTCTACATTTCCATACTTCTAAGCTCATCTCACAACGCATATAAGGCGTTTTCCTAGTGATATACAAAGGATGAAACTCGGAATGAAATATCGTCCACAAACAAACTTAAAAATTGTAATAATTATATATATATATATATATATATATATATATATATATATATATATATATATATATATATATATATATATATATAATTATTACAATTTTTAAGTTTGTTTGTGGACGATATTTCATTCCGAGTTCATATATATTGTATATATATATATATATACAATATATATATATATATTTTTATTATTTAAGCTCACGCTCAAAAGTTGAAGGGAAGAACCAATTGTGATCGAATTCGACATGCACACATATGTATTGTAAAGTTTTTCGGTTGAAAATTTTTGAGGAAATCAAAATCACGGAATTTTGAAAACTTATGAAAGTAAAGATCGAGAAAATTGGTGATTTTGTTTTAAAAAACTCAGACTGATCACCAGCTACAGTAGAAATATAAATTAAAATAATCAACAGATGAAATTGAGAAAATTATTGTGAGTGATCAACATAAGTTACAATTCGGCGGGGTGAATAACGGATGCAGTTATAATAGTGACATGTGACCAATAGATTCCAACTCGTGTTTGAGTACATTTCTAATGAATCCCTCACTCATCTTACAAAGTATATAAGAGGACTATTCATTGATGAATGTTGTGGAGTATAATTACGTTATCAGTTGTGATGGTCAGTTGCGTTGTTATGG
Organism: Brachyptera putata; assembly: GCA_907164805.1. Taxonomy (NCBI): domain Eukaryota; kingdom Metazoa; phylum Arthropoda; class Insecta; order Plecoptera; family Taeniopterygidae; genus Brachyptera; species Brachyptera putata. Next base: position 24,921,450 of record OU015462.1, on the reverse strand, counting down.
GGGAGGGTAATGATGAGGGCTGATCTCTGCATGGTGTCTAGCGTATATACATCACTGCCAAAAACATGCATTATAGGCAATGATTCGCGGAATGTGAAGGGGGATAATAGACGAATAATAGGGGGTGGTAAGAGAGAGTTTGATGCAACGTGATGTTGACAATCAATAGCCAATCAATGTTCGAGAAACTCAAGCAAAAGAAGAGGACCAAAGTTCGAGAAGAAACATCTGGGTTTCATGAACTGATATATTTGATTGTTAGCCGTTTTTACATCAGCGTTGTTGGTTCTAAATTCAGTATTTGTGAAAGCATTCGAGCCGGAAATCGAATATATAAATAATTCTAATAAAAGAGACCGGAAAGTAATCGATATTTTTATTTTTATAGAATGACAATGGAAAATATAAATATTTTTTCATGATTTAGAGCGATAAGGAAATAAATTTCATATAAAGCTTTGAACTGAATTTGAAACTTACATAAGAAATTGTTTTTTTCTTAGTCCCTGTTTCTAGTACTGTAGGTTAATTTCTAATCAGATAGAAAATCGTACGTTTTTCTACAACGAGTGAACTAGCAATAAAAATAACAGAAAGCTCTAACAGATTGAAAATTATATATTTCAAAATTCATCCCTCGTCAGATTTAACTGCTCGAGCTCATTGCAGATGAAAACCTTCTGTATAAGTAACGATCAATCCACTTGCAATCCGTTGCACTTAATGTCTGTTTCCGGTCTTGAGTTCGATTCCGGCTCACAACTCGCAATACACAATACATCTTCTGCGGCTGACGTATCCATTTTACCCTTCGCTTGGCATAACCAGACAGACCCAATTGTTTTGTCGTGAAAACTTTTAAATTCGTTTTTAATGGTATTTCCTCTCAGAATTTCAGTTGGTATTACTGACGGGAACAAAGTAAAATATCACTCAGTAATACCAATTTTCGAGAAGACAAATCATCAAAAGAGAAGTTTGTGAGAAGTTGATATACGAAAGTGGAAGCATTCAGCTTTTTTGAGTCAATTTGTGAAGAAAACAGAATTACACTGTATATTATAAAATAGAACATATCAATATTTATTTCGAGTTGATGTGATTCTATAAAAAAATAATACAGAATATTCAGACAACACCATTCAATGTATCCAAGCTTGGTCTTAGCAATTCCAGTCTGATTTATTCCAAGTGTTGGTGAGAACAAATTTGGGTAACTGTGGTGATAACCAGTCCCAGTCAGAGCTACTTCCACTTTGGTGATTCCTGGACTTGGAGAACCACTCAGCGCCTTTCTTGTCATCACCTGATAGCTATTGGACTAGGACTAACTGTATCATAAGAGAAGATGATTGTCTACTGACGCAACAAACACAAATATCACCGTCATATTTATATGTAGTTGTAGAAGTTCTATAGTTGATTTTTCATGACGAGAATTAGAATGAGAAACGTATTTCTAAATGTTTGAAAGCGTTAGTTGATTGAGTCTGTATCGTGAGCTACTTTAATATCAGGAACGTTTGTGCAATTATTCAGTATGCTAGACGAAATTCAATACTTCCGTGGATTATATTATTATTTTAATCAAACATTTGATCATGATTTTAGTTCCACTCGAGTGTTCACACATGATTTATTGCACTCAGAGCAGGTTTAACAATCATAGTTATAAGTACTAATCCTAACCATTAGTTGAAAATACGAGAATAGTATGTAACCAAGAGTGATGACAAATTAATCCACTTACTATCAATTCATGAAACTAGGCCTCAGTGAGATATATTCTCTCAATTTAATATTATAAATTATCATTATTTCATCTCTTGGCACTATTTCTCATCACTATCATTGACCGTTATGTATAATGAAATGTTTATATATTTTTTGAAGCAGCAATTGAATGAATAAATGCAGGAAAGCATGAAATAATATCAATTCTATAATTCTACGTGTATGTTGAGAATGAATTCAATTATTCAGTATATTGTTTCCATTTTACAACAGTTGATTTAATGAAGCTTGGCTACCTAATTTTTTATCACACTAGTCCTATCATATCTTAAAAGTAGCCCTCCAGTGAAACTGAACACGAAAACTTTCACATATAAGCCCCATAACTTACGAGTCGTTATTTGAACATATACTTGTATAACTACAGAAATAACATCTGAGGGAATTGTACATGGCATTTGTTCACATCTTTCATACAGTAAAGAAAGCATAAACGTTTCTCAAAACGTATGTGTGTCTACGTAGGATGAAACACTTCGATGGTGGAAATTTAATATGTTGTGAGCTCACAGGAAGTTAGAAACGTTTAATGAATTCAAATTTGAAGATTTAATCTCCAAAATGTGAGTATAATATTCATGCATAAGTTTACAGATCGTCACAACTTTTCATGAAAATTCATCAAGTTTTCACGAACTTGTATCTTAGTGAGGGAAAATCATAGCATTTTGGCACTTACGACATATTCTGTTGGTGCTTACGACAATTTGCACATCGTTGAAGATGACCTTCTGAATTGTATATATCACGGTAAAAAATGAAAAATGTCGCTTGACACCACCGATTGATTTTTAGATGAGGTGTGCATAACCATGAGATAAATTGTTGGAAACAGATAATTGAAAATGGAGTTTGGAATTTCGCCAATACTCGTTATGCTTTGTTCATTGTTGTTAGATGTTTGTATCTTTAATCCGTCTGCTCCATTTCTACATTTAATTAGCCCTGTACTGTCGACAGTAAATCTTAGGTTAATGGCAGAGAGAAAACCTCAACATAGTTGTACTCCATGCTCGGCATGGTTGCATGCTCTATGTGTCTTTTGATAATCCTTGTCTTAAGGTACTTAGTTTGAACTCGGGTCACGTTTATTCGTCTTCTGATTCTGACGTAATGCACTTCATGGCTAAGGATTGTATTGTGGAATAGTGTGACCAAAGAGTGAGTATATGTCGATAATGCGTCAATGATGGAAATGTATCATCAATATGATTTTCAGTTCTCACGAATTTACGAGTTATATTTATTTTTAGAAAATTCAACACCTTGTTCATCTACTACCAAACTAACCCAGTTTTACGTTCATTTCAGCATTTCCTTTCATACATAGAGTGATATTTCTGAATTATAACTTCAAGTTGAGATTTTATTGAAACTGATTTTCAATGAGAATAAACAAGCCAAGTTTATAAAACAATATTTATTATAAAATGAATTAATTTGATTTTATATGCATTTGTTAATGAGAAAATGACTATATTTTCAATGTTGATACATAATACCCCACATCCATGACACGCATAAGTAACAATAAGTATATTATTATCGCTTTGTGAACTGTCACAATCTGACACGAGATGGCAGTAGTAGGACGGCGCGGTAAAAGTAAGACTAAGCTACGACTTGACTCTGCTCTTAGTGGCCGTGTAAGGGGTGGATGAGATTTTGGCATGAAGGGTAGGGGAAGGAGACAACTTTGACAGTAATCTGCTGTCACGATCTCCAGCCATGCAGTCAAATGTCATCATTCGAAGTACAGGACGAAGAGATCTGACTCTCTTCTTGCGAAGAGGGAATGGAAGATGATTCAAAATGAATCTTAGTTTACAAAAAGTGAAATAAAGTGAACTTCTTAAATCAATCTAGATCTTGATTCAATTGTGGTGCAATTGAACTGGATTGAAATTGAAATTATGATTCAAATCAAAATTGTTATTCAACTGGGGCACATCTTCATCAATACTATGCATGATTCAAATCTCAGGTTGAAGTGTTCTTATTCGGTCAAATTTTCTTGAAACAAATTTACTAGAAATGTGCTCAATTATGAGTGGAAAACTTGAGGTGGGATTAAGAAGTTTAGTCAGTACATCATGAAGAAATAATTTATAATCAGTCAATTGTATTCATCTACTGATTCCCGTGGTTCTTCTCATTCGTGACATAGGTGGGCGTGTACATCGACCATGGCTAACCCTGCCACTTGAGTAGATTTTCAATGATGTAAAATTATATGTAACAATACATAGTAATTATGTTCGAGCGAACGTAGCAACAGACTTGACTTCTTTGACAGTCCCGACTTTTTTTTCCCATCTACATGCAGAGTATTCTCTGGACAAGTTGAAATTTATTTCGTGAAGGGAACAAAAACATTCGTCTGACACATCGTTGATTCTTGAGTATCGTTTTTTGATTGATTCGAGATTTTTAATTGCTGATAACCAACACCATTCACTCGATCAAATTGAAATCCACGAATAGACCAATAAAAGATGCAGGTTGGTGTTGTTGGTATTGAATTATTAAATAACTCGTCAATATTATTACAAAAAAGAGATCGTAAATGATATTCATTAAAAGTGTAATATTGTTGGTAGTTTGTGACTACAATTGACCCGCCATATTGAATTCTTCCATTAAATTCACTCGAAATAATTTACTCATTTAAAAGACATGAAATTAAAAGCTTCAATCCTATTCCATTCTCACTCTTACCTGCGAATATCTATCGATACTTGATATATTTACCAATGCTTGATTTATAGTTGTTGTTGTTTTTCCCGTTTCAGTTGTGCGTGAGAGATGCGTCGTGCTCAGGTGCCATGCTGATTGCCCTGAGTGACTGGGAAATATTCGAAAACCTCGATGTATAGATTTTTTTGTATTTACATTTTATCTTTCAAATAACCAATAAATAAACAGTAATTTTGTATCAAGTTTCGATGTTATTAAAAAAATAAATAACCAAGATGTGTGTCACTTACATTGATTTCGGCTAAAATGAAACAAATTTATTCGAGTTTCAAAAAGGGTTTTCGTAGTAGCGTGGACATAAAAAGTAACTACGAAGTGACCATCATCAGTCCATGTTAGTGGTAAGATATTTTGAGACGACGAATCTCTTTATACGTACAATATCGCAGGTGTCTCTATTTGTCTGGCGCCGAGTATAGCAACGTTGCCGAATACTCACAAGGGCCCAAGTCCAGCTTCACCAGTCGTCGTACACGTGACAGGATTTCCCCCCTCCCATCCCCTCCCAACCAACCACCTTGTTATGACAGCCGACGGTCAGATTTGAGACAAGAAAATGGTTTTATTTCTAAAAGCGCCGCGACGCTATAGGGTACTAAGGCTATTACCTTATCGGACGACATGAGGGCGTCGGTATTCTAAAAGACCTACCTTGGCTAGCTTACTTTCTACACGCTGTATAAAGCCAACACCGGCTGACAGCGCTGCCCAATGTCGACTCATTCGCTCATTTATATATTTCCAGATTTATAAGCGAAAAATTACTGATAAGTTACTTTGATTTTCCATTGGAATTATAACAAACAACCAGTAATTAGTGTTTGATCTTGTTTGATTGTTTATTAAAAACATACATATGTTTCATAATCAATTTTTTTTTCAAATATTGTAATACATATATTTTATGAAGATCATCGTAGAAGGTCTACCTGCATAATTGTTGTTATTGAATCTACACCTCTTAGAGATGATAAACACCGTCTCTTATAAATAAAATCTGTCATCCGAATTATTTCAACTGATACCACTATTATCTAGAATACAAACGCAGCCATGTATAAAACTAGACAGTTTTCAAAAAGTGCAGAAACACAAAGCATGTAGTTAATAAGTCTGCGTGATAAAATATATTCTTGTGTTCATGATAATTCCATGCCTATTCGTATGCGTTATAATTATCACGGAGAATTACATTACTCGAATGTTCAAATTCGTAAAAGTTCCTTATTTATTGAAACCAAAATAATGCTGGAGGGACTTTACATTGAGGTTAATTGTTTGGATTTGCTACATCCCTAAATAAAGCTCAATACAACCATTACACAGTTGTACCAAAGTTCTAATCCTAGAAATGATTCAATCCAAGGTTTAGTGAGATAAAGCGGGTAGCCTAGTGATAATAACGCTTCACCGAGGTCCGACAGGATGAATTTGGTTGATATAAACCAGGCGTGCTCAGTCTATTATCAAAAGAAATATCTCCATTGTGAAATTTAGTTTTACTGTTGTAAGAATTAATTACCACATAACTAACGATAAAAAGTAATGCTCTATCTAGACTTGAATATTATTATTCATATTATAAACACATCATTTGATGAACCAATGAAATAAAATTATAAAGTCCGATTGGTTTGCTATTTTTGATTTTTGGTTCAAGTTTTTCGTTTGGTTATTGATCCTCGAGGTTTGATTGGAATGATCAAAATATATGAAAATATCCATATAATTCTGATCAAAATCGAAATTCTCTTACATATTATACTTATATGTCCAACTGAGATTTTGGAGTGATATTTCCATTACATACAAAAACTTCAACATTGAAGGAGCTTCGACCATCATACATCAAAAAAATTATTTCGGATTATGAAACAGCATCGGTATACTCGAGTATACTCTTTATAATTTTCGAATATAGTCCATAGCTATCCAATTGTTCGAATAATATAGCTCCAAAGAACTAAAATATCGGGGATGGGTGACCTGTACTAAAAACAAACTGTGGTAAAAAACGATCAACTGTACTTAAAACTATCTGCATTGAAAATCGACTGACCTAAAAACCAACTGACCTAAACTTCTATTTCTTGAGCAACCTGTACAAATTGAGGGGTTCGTCTCCTCCCCTCCACAAATAATTGTCACCACATCCATCAGATGTTCTATAGGCTCTTTAGTGATGGTTGAGGTTAGGTGAGTGAAGTTAGAGTCGAATGATATTTATGAAGGGGAAACAACTTCTCCACAGGAAGTTCAACAAGTAGAAGTTTAGGTCAGTTGGTTTTTAGGTCAGTTGATTTTCAGTGCAGATGGTTTTTAGTACAGTTGGTTTATGGTACGAATGACCAATCCCTGATTTTTCAGTTCTTTGAAGTTATTTTATTCATTCATTCGGAATGGTATAATTTTGAGCGCTATACTTCTCACAAAATAGAAAACATATATGTGGGCCAAACGACGAATGATACATTTTGTATTATTCAATACTTTTTCGATTTTAGGAGCGTGAAATGAGTTCAGGAAGACTTGCCATGTTCTCACAGTTTTCCTTGGTCATCTCCTACTATAGAAACGTTTCTAGTGATGCTTTTTTCCTCGTTATTCACTATTGTATATATTAATAACTAGTCACAAACATATACTTCATATTAATAAATGTCACCACGATGGCAGAGAGCAAATAACGTCATGGCTGTCTATTGGTCTATATTGATCCCCCTCATCCTCCCCCTTTCTTATTCACTTGAGACGTTTGCCCAAAGAAATGCGACACATCATCAAATACAAGCCACGTGGTGTGTTTGGTTCTACGTACACAACATTACTGTCCATTAGAAGACAAACATGCATGTATCAGGTGTCAACTAATCAGGAGACGGAAAACAGTAGTGGATATAATAGGATACCCTGAGGGAGTACTTTAAATCGCCTACCGAAAGTATTGTCACGTGTCATTTCTATGTCCTAAATAAACGTGGAAAAAGGTACATCGATTTCAAAAATACTTCACTGATCAACATGAAATGTTGATTTTATAGAACTTGAATATATATATAAATATATATATATATATATATATATATATATATATATATATATATATATATATATATATATATATATATATATAGATAGATAGATACATACACTCTGATGTGTTCTGAATTTCTGGCACATGATTTTTCCAAATGTCGACTTTTTTGTGATTTTGGGAAAATTACTGTTGGTCTGCTACATTTAAAAATTGCGAGTAAATTAGTGTATTGCCTCAGAACTTATAGGTAAGGTTGAACTTAGAATTGAATCAGCTATCATCATATGGATTGAAACAAATAATGTAAATATTATATTCTAAAAAACTAGTCGACTTCTCAAAATTGTGCCATCGTATAATGAAGAAAAACATTACATATTCTCGTTCTCATTTTCTCCTCAACTTCGAAAACAATTCCCATCTTTGTATCGCTAATCCGGCTATATGCATTGTTCAAATAGTTTCTTATTGGTTGACTATGGGTTGAGTTGTTGCCGGTGGTGGGGAGGGGGAGGAAGGGAGTTGTCTGCACTGCGAGCTGGTTTCAAGACGATTACTTCGTGAATGCAAAGACGGAAGATCATGAGTGCTCAACTTTCAACAACTCTTGCTTTTGTCAGAGACTTTAGTGTTTAAGTTTTAGCCACTCTTCTCTCTTTCTCGCATCTCTATTACTGAGAGAGTGAGAGAGACGCAGCTGTAGATAGAGGTTAAGAGACAGACAGATACACAGAGGAAGAGAGAGAGGGAGAGGGAGAGAGAGATAGAGACTGGTTGAAGAGTTTTGATCATTTGATGGGCGGTTGTAGGAAAGCCCTCAAGTCTTAACACTTGTGCATGCTTATTGTGTCCCTCATTTGGTTGTTGCGAGGTTGCCGGATTAGGCTTGGCAGGAGAGCTTATGGTCTGTTTGTCGCGGCAAGTCGAGTACAATACGGCAACCGTTGAGGGCTGCTTGAAATTGGTTAAACTCGTCTATTGGTTCATTAATGATCTGAAAAACAAGTCTCTACGAACACTCCATTCTGGCTAAACGTAAAGATGTTTGTTCCTTTTCTATATCATTATAATTCTCTGTCTCTCTTATTCTCTATTCAGCCTCACAGTCGCTTCCTCCATTTCTTGGTGCAGGTTTTGTGAGCTTGTATTCTATGCTTCTGTTTGGATCGCTTCCGCGACCATCATGCGGCTCCCCCATATGCATTCCGATGGATATTGAATCATTCTATTTTATTATTATTTAGAATTACACGTTTTTCAACTATTTTATCATCTCTATCATTTCTTCTTCTTATCACTTCTATACACTAGAATCTCACAACTGATA